>JADNYV010000022.1:0-354424 GCA_015501055.1 Mucidula mucida
GGTCCCCATACCAGACTAGCAGTTTGTCGTGGGCGCCGTCGAATATAGTAGTAACTGTGAATACGATCTGTATCGTTAGCATTTTCTCTCTTTAGCCACTGTACATACCACTAAGAAAGCTTCGTTCACATTGACACTAATATTAAGTCTGATTCAAAACATACGTTGACGTTGCGTTCAGCCACGTCGAACTTGCAATTCACGGCGACGGAGTCCGAAGCCACGTGGTGACAAGGTTCCTCTCCGATAACCGATAACATGGTCAGTCTGTTCTCCGACGTTGTGTGCTGATGGATCGCTGAAGACGCTATGATTATACCAAGGCCTCTATCATACACTGTTAGTACACATCGCTCAAGCCATCTACACCGACCTTCTCATTTATTGTGCCATAGACCCGCAGAATGTACCACGCAACGAGATACGGGCCGTACCCTCCGATCCAGAACTCGACAACTGAAGAGCAAGTGGATAGATCCTCTCCTGACGCTAGACTCATTTCAACGAAAGGTTACGGTCTTCAATCCTGCCAATGGACGCGAACTCTGCAGGTGAGTTTCAGCGCTCGTCAGTCGCGCTTTTCTCAAGACTAGTAGGGTGACGACCACCTCTCAATCTGATGTCGAAGCCGCGATACAACGCGCTCAGTCCGTGTTGTTCTGGTGTATGGTCCAAATCGACCACGTTCTCGCGTGCCAAGGTTTTGACCAGCCTTGCCCGGATATTGGAGAAACGTTTACCGGAAATGACCACCATCGAATCGATGCAAACGGGCGTACTTTGCGCGAAATGCGCGCACAGCTGGGCGTTTACCGGAATGGATGTCAGCCATATCATCTAGGAACAATATGTCACAGTTGACCTCGCTTCAGTGACTATTATGCCGCTCTGTTGCGCACCAACCAAGGCTATGTAGCTCCTACTCAGGGCACACTGTTGAACTACGTGCAGCGCGTACCCCTTGGCGTTGTTGCCCAAATCACGGTCAGTATTGTCCGCATCGGTCGCGATACACGTTAACAGGTACTCTGCTTTAGCCATTTAATCACCCGCTGCTCATCGCCATAAAGAAAATCGCTCCTGCCCTTGCTGCTGGGAACAGCGTCATCGTCAAGCCATCCGAAGTACTTATTGACACATTTAGCTTCTCAGCATTGATTTCTGATTGTTGTACATAGTGGGCGCCAATTACCGTTCTCGAATTCGGGAAGATGGCGGAGGAAGCTGGAGGTGAGGCCTCTCCTTTCAGTTCAGAGTTACTTATTGAGAAATATCTGCAGTACCATCCGGGGTCCTCACAATTCTTCCTGGGTTCGGCGCGACGACTGGCAAAGCTATCATCAGTGATCCTCGTATTCGTAAAGTGGATGTCACCGTAAGATACCTGTTCGATTCTGTCTTCTTGATGTCCTTGACAAATGCAGGCCGGAACGCAAACTGGACGCGCCATGGGAAGCATTGTGGGCTCGAACCTGGCGGCCTTTACTGCAGAATTGGGCGGAAAGGTGAGTCTGACTTGAACATCAGTTATGTATGCACAACAGAACTGCAGGCGCCCATTGTCGTGTTTGATGACGCGGACCTTGTCTCCGCAGTTAATGGTGCTGCATTCGCGTCCTTCGTCGCGTCTGGTCAAACATGCGTATCCGGAACGCGTTTGATTGTTCAAGAAAGCGTGTACGATACCTTCATGGAGTTATTTCTTGCAAAAGTGAAGAGTATACGGACAAGGATGGGAGATCGTCAGTCTGTTTTTGTTCGGCGCATTTTACGATGTGTTTAGTGATTCTTTGCAGCTCTCAACCCACAATCGACAATGGGCACAGTCATCTCTCCTCAAAGCTTGGCCCGGATCGAAGGTATGATGTCGAGAACAAAAGGCAAAGTCATCATTGGAGGCCAACAATGACCGGAGTATCGGAGCTCGATGGATGCGATTTTTCTCAAGGATCCTTCTTCCCGCCAACCGTCGTTACAGAACTTGAGATAACCGACGAGCTATGGGTGGAAGAGGTGTTTGGACCCGTTGTGGTTGTCAAGAAGTTTTCGGTATGTACGCGTCCGTAACGCTGCCCTCATTCTGAGTACTTTGATAGGATGAGGCTGAGGGTGTTGCCCTAGCCAATGCGTGTAAATACGGTCTCGGAGCGGGTATCTGGACTTCAGGCCTGTCGAGAGCGCATCGAGTTGCAGCTGAGATTGAAGCTGGACTTTGTTGGGTCAACACCCATCATCGTAATGACCCCAGTTCGCCATGGTGAGTAGTCTTGCGTGAGTTGAGCAACCTTGCCGACGAGATGGTCTAGGGGTGGGATGAAAGAGAGCGGTATAGGTCGCGAAAACGGGCTGGAAGCATTTGAATCGTGTCAGTTTTTACACTATTTCCGCGATTAGAGCTGACACACAAGCAGATTCGCAAAGCAAATCAACAATAGTGAATGTGGCACCTGCGGAGATCACTCGCGACGTTGATGACTGGTTCGCCGACGACGGAGAGGGTAAACGCTACGGTTGAATGTTCCATTAGATGTTATACAAACAAATTTATACAATATTTTCCTGTGTAGTTGTGTATGAGAATCTAACTGGAGGCTTTCACTGCTTCGTGGGCAACCGATGATGTTTGCTGTAGGCAACGTTGGCATCAGAGTATCGTGTTTGAAGTAAGAACGCACTTGACCAAGCTCAACTGGTGCTTCGTCAACAAAGTCGGGGATCTTATTCATGTCGGTGAGATATGATGCCTCCTCTTCCTCTGCCTCGAACTGTAGGGCGTCCAATTCTAGGTGATGTTTAGGTGACACCTTTTGTTGTGAAAGTCAAGACGCGTACCTGCCTCCAAATCTGCTTCATCGAGCTCGTCTGGAACAGCATATGACCGCCCAAGTGACTCTTGAATCTCATTCGCCTGCTCTAACAGATCCTCCATCTCGAAATGAATATCCTGTCCGAATTCGAGTAACAGATTACCGTTTAGATTGAACCTGGACACACCTCAATCTTGTCAATGTCGATCTTGCCGTACTGTTTCTTTATCTCCTTATTCGCCACCTTCATCGCCTCGACGGTGGCCATCGTATTCCGCAGGTTCTCCGTTGTGAGCGCAGCAGACTCCATGTTGAATGTCTGCTGGGCGAGCTGGTTAATCTGTGCCTCGTACATCTTCTTCTGCTTGAGGGTGCGCAGGGCGCGTTGTTGTATCGCATTCTGAGATTGTTGCGGTATATGAATGAAAGAGCCTCAGAGCGTCGTACCTTGCCAGGACCCGGTCGCAGCTTGCTCATCTGGTCCTTGTACCGTCCCAGCTCAGCATCAGCTTCTTGATCTTGACTTCGATGGACTCCATTCGCGCGTCTGTCTGTGGATATCGCAGGTCATTTCGACAGATTCGACAGTACAGAGGACAACACTCGCAGAGTTGATAGCATCTTGCAACGAGGGTGCCGGTTTCTTGCTCGACGACGAGCCAAATATTCTGTTCATTGCTGAGATTATGCGTGAATGACGCGAAAGTGTATAGGGATGTCAGTCACCTAGACTGCGCAGTGAAGGTTTTGGACAAGTGGTGATTGCCGCTTTGGGCGATCGCAGTACAGAACACGCGAAAACTGATTTGAGTACAGTACAGTTGTTTTTAATGTGATGCTAGAATACAATATTGTCATGACCTCCAAGAATCCAAGAGAGATTAACTGAATATCCTATGCTACGACAAAAAACCACGAAGCGCGCTTCCAACATTCAAAACATCCAATCTACACAGATGATCAGCATCCGCTCCTCGCAAATGAAAAAAAGCTACTCACAGGAATGTATCATGACCCCATACGCCGCCCAGCTCGTAATACACGACCTGGTCATTACCAGCCATTCGTAAGGCGTCAGCCACCTCCCGCTGCTGTTCTACAGTGAACAGGATATCACTCTGTACTCCCAGCACAAGAACAGGAATCTTGGCGAGGGGTTTCATTCCTTTCGCAAGTGAGTTGAGATACGGCGGCGGATGGGTCGGTGGAGGATGTGATTTTGAATGCGAAGTCTTGTGCATTGGGGCATCGGAGAGATAATCAGAGTCTTTCAGTATGGGCTGCAACTGCAAGCCTTTGAGAGCATCCTCCGTCATGTCGAAGAGATCCATGGCTTTGGAGATGTAGATGAGGGAGTTGGCGTCATATTTCAAGCAAAACTGTTCGCCCTAGAAGGACGTTAAGCTACGCTGTACCAGCAGCTGGGACAGACAAACCTGGTGGTCAAGATAAGTTTCGATTAAGAAATCGGGACATAACGCAGGTTGACGAGGCCAGCTCTGACTTGGTTGGGAATCGCGTAATGTTTTGAGCTGACGTCCGAATCGCTGATCCCATTCAGGTCCTGAGCGATACGTTATAGTGGCGATTTCTTGAACTGGTGTCAGCCAAGTCAACTACGCGTCGTAATTTGACGTACGTCTTGCCAGTTTCATTCCCGTGTGAGGCGGCGAGGTGTCATAATAAAGCCATGATTCCAGTTTGGATCTGCCATCAGACTGACATTGTTTTAGACGGCACGCGGATCCTGTGAACAGAGGGTTCATACCGCTTCGCTGAGCATATCGCATGGCCACAGCCGACGGAGAACTTCGGGCTGTGCCGCTTATACTGACAACCTTCCCAACTCGTTCTGGATGAAGCCATCCGGCAGCCAAACTCTGCATCGCACCCATGGAACATCCGACGCTGGCGTACAATTTATCGATGCCGAGATGATCGAGCAAATAGAATTGGGCGCGAACCATGTCGAAGACGGACAGGATGGGGAAATTGGTGGCGTAGTGTCGCCCGGTTGTTGGGTCTATTGAGGCGGGACCCGTCGATCCATAGCACCCACCAAGGACGTTGGTGCATATTAGAAGAATTGATTCGTGTCTAGGGCTTTTCCTGGGCCGATGAACTTTTCCCACCAGCCCTCAGTCGGATTGAGCGCTGTCGACGCCGCGTGCGAAGAAGCAGAAAGGCCAGTGTGAAGCAAGATAACATTGTCCTTGGCCGGTGAAAGGTTTCCCCAAGTTTCGTATGCAACGTCAAATGAATGCAGCGATGAACCATATGCTAACGGCATGGGAGATGCATGGTGGTAGACTGTGTAAGTAGTGGGATTTGGACGCGCATAAGGGGGTTCTGGGCCAGATTCACACTCCTCGTCTCGGAGGACAGTCTTTGGTGCAGATGAAATTTTACGACGAAGCTGAGACTCCCTCTGAGCATGAGCATCGACACAAGGAAAGTGAGGTCGCCCCGTAGATATCGAACGGAAGTAGCGGGCTCTGCAAGGAATCGCGAGTCTGAGGGCGCTCGCTTTGAGGAAAGACATGGTTAGAGATGCAGTCCATTTTGCTTATTCGCCTTGCAGTATTCATGCAAGAATGGCGTGCTCGATCGCGTCGGCCATTTTCATTGATCGATCAGCTGTAGCGCAAAAATCTCTGCTTTTCCCTCAGCATTTTGCCTCTGATACATACTGGCCTAAATATGACGGCACGCGCGGCATTAACGTACTTAGTATTAACATTTAAATTCCATTATTGACATTACATTTAGAAATTAATGATGCTTCTTCTGGCAAGACGAAGAGGAGTTAGTGGCTTGTTACTGGCTTCCTAGTCGTTGTTCGTCGTCGAGGATGAGCACGATGACCGATCGCCGCAGCCTGAGCCTTGAATATGCGCCCAGTCTGTCGTCCATCGCAGCATCAACGAGCTCGCCGTCGACAGCAGACGCCAGCCCTCGGTTAGGTTCCGTTCTTACCTTATCAACGCAGGCAACATCGTCCACAAACCACAGCCGTGCACCGCGACGAAGCCTGAGTCTTCTAGGCAAGATTCCAAAGGATGTGAGTACTCGCGGCCCGAGTTCACGGTTTATACGATGTGCCTAATCAACACGTGTTGGACTTGTTCTCTAGTTCTCGTCATTGCTTCGTTCGCATAGCTCGTCCAGGCGTAATAGTGCCTTTTTCAAGGTCAAAGCGTTATCTCTCGCTGCCCGACATGCCGTACTCATCGTCTTCCCCAGTCTGATACTCACGTCTTGTCGGACTATGCCGATGAGCGACCGTACGACCGTACCATTACCGCCAAAAACATGTATGCCCGCAAGGACGACGAGCGACAGACTAGAAAACAAAAACCGGAGAGCAGAGTGCGTTTTGCTTTTTCGCTTAACGTACAACACCTGACCCATACCGATGTTACTCAGTTCTACAGCTTTCTGACGCGCTCACGATCTCGTTCCCGTCCAAAAAACGACCCGGCACTCGACCACGAATCTATTGTTCCGGAACTTGCTCGCGACTATGGCTCCCATTCCCGACAGTCGAGTGCTTCGATACGAGAGAAGACTCGCGGTGACAAAATCAGTATCAACCCTGCAAGTCGCCCACTTTCCACCACAACAACCGCAACGAATACAACCATCATGCCTCCGACGCCCAAGGCACGACGAGCCGCTGCTCCGCTCGTTGCTGCACCCGCACCAGCACACCCCAACGAGAATACCTCGCGACCTTCAACGCCAAAGCTACCGTCAAATACCCGAAAGAAACTCCATAATATCTTTGGGATCCCTTTGTCTGGTCCACGCAAGTCGGATTCCCGGAAATCTTCCTTCAACAGCTCACGTCCCTGCACACCTGATCTGCTGGTTGCAACCAACGCACCCCCTCTCCCAGCCACTTCTAGGCAAGGTTCTGGTCACGACCCAATACGGTCCTCCCCTCGCAGGGCCAAAATTCCTCTGCCTTTGGACATTGTACGTTCCGAATCACCGTCCCTTGGATCGCGCTCGAGGCAAGCAACATTTGACTCGCTCGAGTCGTCCACATCCACCTCTGCTTCCACATCTTCTAACCGCGATCACAATTTCAAGTCACAGAAGCTCTTCCTTGGTGAGCAAATGACTTGTTTCATCTGCACTTTGAAAGACTGACCCGAGAAATAGCCCGCATTCCCTCCTCATCTCACTTCGACGACCGACCGGGCATGTCATCCGGAGCGCCACTAATAGTTTCCGGTCCTCATAAACACAGGCGCATGTACACCAGTCACTCTGATTCGTTGCCAGTTACTCCCATCACCTCCTCTACTCCAATACATCGTAATGTGCAGGCACCTCAACCCCGCCGTCCAGATGATGGTAACTCCGTGATAAGTGGCGTGCCAAGAATAACGCATACTCCGGCAACTCCCCAGAGGGCAGAAACGACTCCTCCTCGACTTAGTCAAAGGAAGAACTCGTTAGATTCATCGCGTCGACATCTCGCAATGTCCGTTGTCGACGAGGAACGCTCAATGTTGGATGTAGAGTTGGATAAGGGCAAACGGAGAGGCGACACTTCTCGGCAAGGTCACCATTCAGTGGTCTCACAGATGAAGTCGAACGTCCGGTCCACGCGCATGGCTCCTTTGATTTCGAGCGGCCTGGATGGGGGACAGGAAACATCGCTCGTAGTCCGAGTGGTAATTCGACCAGCACGACGGCAACGGGGCCAAAAGGGAGTGGAAGCGGGGAGACTCTACCCCAGGCAGCCAGGAGCGGGGAGATATCGGGTAAAGGGAAGATGAGGGATATGTCAACTTCGGACGTTCTGAATCGGCGAGGTTCTCGCCGAACTGCGCCTTCACCAATACCGCCACTAGAACCCAATTATACTGGCACCTCGGCCTCTACAACGCATAGCAAGTCAACGACCGGTACCAATGGTCAGAGCTCCAGTCTTGGGAGGAGCACTGGGAAACGTATGCTCGGAAGTGGCGTTGCCAAACTGGTTGGCATCCCACATGGTCCTTTCTCGTTTGAACCGCCTGTTCCGTCTCCCACCGTCAGCACAAGTACACATGCAAGTGGACTGAGTGATTACGAGAAGGAGACAGAGGAGCGGGGCAAAGTGGAGCGGAGGAGGAAGCGGCGAGAGGTGATGCGGGAGGAGGCAGAAGGTCGCGAGAAGGCTGCCCGACGAGCAGAGTCCAAACCAGCACCCATACCGACAAGCGTTGGGTTTCGGTCTGCAACGAAAGGGCGGTCGTTGGATCTTGGTCTTGGTTTGTCGTGGGCACCGACTAAGGTGCGGGAGGATGCATTGCTTCCGTCCAGTACGTTTGCATTGGACAAGCGAAGCTTCAGCGGGCCTTCTCGGGTGGGGATGAGGAGGAACTGGTCGCACGACGAGGAGGACGAGTCAAAGTTGGGAAAGGATATCGCGGAGAAGTTCAGAAATGCGTTGGACACGGATGGGTATACTACCTTCAAGCAATGTCAGTTGTCCTTTTGCCTTTTGGTTTCTCGTTGCGAAGGTGGAGCTGACGTGAACGTTATAGATGTACATCGATTCGATGCACATGAGATACCCATCGACGGTCCACACGGCATCATTGCCCGAGCGAGACGGTTATTGGACAGATGTTCTAGGATGACTTTGACCGAGGGTCAGAAGGATCGTCTGACCGATGACCTATTCAAGATCATATTGCAAAACGCATGATTCGCACGTATTCATCTTGATTTTCTTCAAGGTGTATGACCCCTTGATTTTGTTTACGCCACACTTTTTCTGTATCATGCATTTATGTGTATATCTACGCTGAGCCATCGTATCCTCCCTTAATGATCTTTGAGTAGTTACCTTTCATGCACTTGTCTGACGTACCTTTATTTTTCGCAATGCTTTCTGTTCGTTTTGTTGTTACGCACGCTACTTACATCGTTATGATAGTTCGATTAATGAATTCCGTACATTGCAGTCGTCAAAGCTTCCCATATAAGATATCGTACATCATTAGATACACAGCCGGTCATGTCGCAGGGCGCAGCGCGCGCAGGCGCTCCGCAAGCTTGTCGTCCTCCTCTCTGACCTTCTCTCGAGGAGCCAAATCGGGAACAGAGTCAAGATCCTTGGAGGACAAGTCGTGCTGGAGTTCGATGTTAGCTTCCTCGGCAGTTTGACGCATTAGCTGGTCATCTGGTCCTGGGGTGTAGAAACAGCAGTGGTGATGACATGGCGTCCTCCATGTATGATGTCTGCACGTCGAGATCGGCAAACTGAGTCTCGAACTTGTCCATGACAAGGGAAATCTGGATGGTTGTTAGCACATTCAGTTGGTGCTCCTCGACTTACTCGTTCTAGGTTCATGGTCTGCATCGCGTTATCCATGCCCTTGACCACAGAGGTCATGTTCCCGTTACTTGGCGCATTGTGACCGCAGTTTCTACTCGGCTGGCTACAGCGTCTATGCGGCTGGATAATCGGAGGAGATTGAGCGCCTCGCTCTTCTTGCGGATGGCATTTGATGCATATATGCGAGCGCCGTCAGTGTTGCCTTGTTGCAACGCCTGGATAGTCCTGTTAGACTGGTATTTCCAGAACTTTGAAACGCCTGCCTTCTTAAGCCGCGATTTCTCGGAATTCTCGTCCTTCTGAGCCTTCTTGGCTTGTCGATTGAGGGATTTGGCTGTAAACTAGGGCCAAGGTCAGTCGTTACTTAAGTTATGTGTCGGGTTTGTAGCACCTTGAGCTGGAAAAGAGTCTCTGGAGAGAACTTGAGAATAGGTCGAGATGTAGTTTACTGAAGCGTACTTTCGAGGTTGCTCATGGTGGAGAGAGTTAAATGCTGTCACTGCTTTCCGGTCCGATAACCGGTTCCTGCCACAAGGGTGCACGTGGCGCGCATCGCAATGAACCACGACGACTGTTCCTCCAGACGCGTGTAGAAGTTGAAATGGGACTGCTCTTCTATGTCAGGTACGCTTCATAACCGTCAAATGCTCAAAATATTCACCAAAGTTAGTTATGTTGCTGTGGCGGCTGCTGTCTGTTTCGTTATAATGTCGCTTGGTGAGCCAGGATCCTGCGGACCAAAAGCGATGTTTACAAATCGTCAGCAAGCGGACTACTTTATGTGTCCGAACTCATTGAAGAACACGCAAAAGTCGCCAAATACTATGGCCAACGCGGTATTTATGCAAGTCACGTCAATGTTTCTCTCGCCTATATCTTACTCTTTTTAGGCAATCATCGTTTTGCATGTCCTTCTATGCATCTCAGACTCCCTACCCATTACTCTGACCATGTTCTCCATAATATGCCACGTTCTCTATCTGCAAAACTTCTCCAATACGTGGCCCCTCATCTCTCTCACGTCCCCAGTCTTCCTCTGTTCGTGCATACTCGTCGTCGTGGATCATTTTGTCTGGTTCTTCCACTTTTCTCGCCTGACGACCCAGTATCATGAGCAAGCTCGTAGATATGGTGCGAGCCGAAACGCGCCCCACCTCGGGTTCAAGGAAATCGCGACCTTCTTCGGTATATGCGTGTGGCTTGCACCACTTTTTCTCTTCTTGAGCCTTAGCGCCAACGACAACGCCTTGCCCACGTCAAGTTCCAGTGGTCAGTCTACCGTTGATTATCTCTCACTTTCGCTCAATTGACCTGACAGTAGACGCGACCGCCGCACCACCTTCTAGCAGCCATACCGTAACGAGGAAGAACAGAGTTTCCCTCTTCCGATCCATATTTTCGTCTCTGCCTCTCCTCAGGAAAAGGGACGATGTAATTATAGCACCACCCTCCCCTCATCCTCAATCCCAGAATTTCGCACTACCCTCTCCCGGCTTCGTACCTTTATCGCCTCGATTATCTGCTTACTCCAACGCATTAACGCCGCCTCGGTCTCCGCGTAGTGCATTTGATAAGAGCAATGACCCGTCATCTATACGATTGGGCACGCCACCTCGACGTGCAAGTACGATGAGAGGTCCAGAGAGGATTGGACTAACAAGCAGAAAATCTTCGACACCTTCCATAGTGGGCGAGAATAGCATATTCAATGAGTAGACCTTTTAAATCGAGCTGTGCCACAGTCCTGCTGCACCAAGCAGACGCAACTCTCAGAGTCCTTTATCATGCTAAGTAAATACAAAGGCAACTATGATAGGTGTGTGAAAATTGAGTGTAATGAGTTCGCAGAGATGACGAGTCCAATAACTTAAATGAATGCAAAGAATAATATAATCCACAAGCCCTGTATATCTTACAACGTCCAATCACTGTCATCGTTCGCCCGCCATCCATGCGGGATTATATCCAGGTGGCAGAACATCCTCCTGGACATCATCGTGGTCAACTAGAGGAACCGGTCCAGCGTCCGTCTCTTGCCTGACTTGCCGTGGTCTCGGATCAGGTGGAGGACCTCGCTTCCCAGCCACACCCGCGCCAACAAGCTCTGTATTTGATGCGCCACCTGAGGACCCAGGCTCAGACGAGGACGCCCGCAAGCCGTCCGGCGTAAGGTGATACGAAAGGCGGCTCGATGATTGTAGCGTCGGTATTGGAGAATCACTGAAGCTTGTTGACCGACTGCTGTCGTATTTTGAGTGGTATGATGATGCGCCACCGACCACGGCCGCCCCCACCCCAGCTCCGCCAAATGACGCGGGTAGAGTAAAAGGCTCAACATATCCGGATAATAGCGGTTGTGAATCTAGGGCCGCATTGTGTCAGCATCAATGCTGTTCAAAGCTCAAGACGGATATCATACGAGGGGAGGTGGTGAAACCGGGAGCGCCACTATGGAACCCTTGCATCGGTGTACCATAATCGTATTGTGGTTGCATGTCTTGTTTTCTTCTACACAGCAAGTCAGATTCACGCCGAAAACGCAAAATCAACAGCCGACATACTTTAGATGTCTCCGCCACCAAAACAGGAATATGAAGCCAGCTGCGAGCGCTACTGCTCCTACCTGATTTGTTCAGCATGACACAAATCTCTGGATATAGTGACAGTTACCGCAATCCCGACAATTGCACCCGTGGACAATGAAGTACTTGAGCTATCGGATGACGAACCGTTGTTATTATCTGAGCCAGAGCCAGAGCCAGATCCACTAAAAGGATAGAATAAACAAAACGAACAACCTGTGCTAAACAGGCTTGGACTTACGATGAATCGGACGAACCCGGCACTGCGTCAAACAGAGTCACCTAAAACAGATCCGCCTCAGTCGCACATCGTGGCCCCGACAACAATGAAACACACAGAATGTATATCCATATACTTTCCCTCTGCTAGGTTCATAAATGTTACTTGGTAGGTCAAACTTCTGTTGAGGTCCGTCTCCCAGTAGACGAGGTTATCATAGGCGAACCATCGTGAAGTGTCGTTAAAAGTCCGGCTCGAAGTGGAGACCCCAGCAGTCGGATTCAGTGAGACGCTGTATATCTCGTGGTCGTAATTCGTGGTCTGCGAACAAAGAGCTCGATCAGACAGTGTTGACAATACCGCAGGAGTGCGTATGCTTACACCGTATACAAATAGAGCAGATCTGATGTTGGAGGCACATTAATGCAATTCAACGAGAACATACATGACACTCACGCGCTGCTGAATTCAAACATGATTTTTGAACCATCACCCGTGGTGTCGATTCGTGGGTAACCCGTCGCATCGTGATCTGTGCTGAAGGGCCCATTCCCAAAAGTCGTGAAATAGGAATTCAAGGAGGAGGATCCATCCGACGCAACGTTCACGGCGTCAATGCTTGTTTTGTTTATGGAAGCACTACAGTGGGTGAGAACCATGACCATGGTGAAGACTATATACACTCACCCTGCTTCACCTATCCCGACAGTCAGTAGAGCCGACGTGAAGTTAAGTTGCGAGTTTTGGGTCGTCGTCAGGACCAAGGAATGACTAGCGTAGTCGAGACCGGTATAGCTGGCGAGGAGATCGTCTGATGGGGAACCACTGGTGTCTTTACCATCCAGAGAAGTAGTGTAGGCATCTGCACTACCCGTCCCATAGAGGTATATGGCAGTCCCTTTGAAGTCAATCTTGAGACTAGCTCCCGAAAGTGTTGTACTGTGGAGAGATGTGCCAGAAGACAGATTCTCGTTGTTGTGCGTAGCGTCGTAGGTACTCTCCGGACTGTTTGAATAGATAATCCGCCACGAGGAATCGAGTGGTCCGTCACGGTACGGAGAGTACACGACCGTAGGGGATTGGTCGAGAACCGTGATGTTGTAGGCATTCGGAGCCATAGCCAGGGTATGGTAGGTCTAAAGAGAGAGCACAAAACGCCGGCACCGCCTCGGCGTAGGGAATTGTGATAAAAATCAAATACGGCGCGTCAATCTGAGAAAGTTTGTGTCGTTCAAAATCCGACACAGGTTCTTATCCACAAGCAACACCAGCCCCCTCGACGTACCGTAGACCTTTATTTAATTGTGAGGGTGGGATATTGGAAGTGACTTCAACCTGAGATTTGATATTTCATGAGGCACTCAGGTCCCTGACTTGCGTTACCACAGCTCAAGACCCCTGAACTGCCCGAAGTCCTGAAAAGTAGGACAGACAGCTAGATAATATGTACTTACATTACAGTTCAGGTAGAGCGGTGACACCATGGCCACGATCAACGCTAATCCGTACGTGGCGGGTAGAGCGGGGACGCGCCTTCGGAGAATGCCGAGCAAACTCACTGTCAGTTTGTTACTACCACACGCCGCTGCATAACCCTCGGTGTACCCGTTGCCGTCACTCTCCTCGTCGTAGACCGATGCCATGCACCTCCACGTCGCCAACAGCCCACGGGCTCTCTATCTTGTAACGAGTTCCCACGATGAACGCCAAGGACGACCACGACGAGTACTCGTATTTCGCCCAGGAGAACGCCACAATCAGGCCGTTGTCGAATTTCTACCAAAGGACGAAGTCGACCTCAACCATACTGTCAGGCTCACGAATAAAGTCATAAAGGCTGCCTTGGGCTCATCTTAATTGACAATGGTGCGCCCGTTGTACACAAATTAACCCTCATTAAAGGCGACATGCAGACATATTCATCGCGCTTGTGACAAGCACGACTGAAATTGGGAATACACGCCCATCGGCCGCGTTTCCAGAGTCGGTTGCCCGCATACACGAGGTCTGCTTCTACAGCTTGACCTCCTCGGTCTGGGATGATGCTTCAGTGGCCGCAGGAGACGTGTCTTCCACTCTAGATTATGCGGATGTCGCACCCACGCAGTCGACACAGATCTTTGAGCACCCTTGCATGCCGTGACCAAGATCATGTCCTCTGGATCGTTCTACTATGCTTTGGATTCTCAGTGGGATCTCTCCTCGCGACTGTCACATCGGCTGACCAAGGAGCCCGGCGATGGCACCTCCTTCGATGAACGCTTCGTCTGGAACGAATACATTGCTCGAAGCTTGCTGGATTTCCGGGAGCGATTATCGCAACGCGAAAGAGATGAGCTCGATCAATGTCATTTCATCGTACGTCGTTGGCTTGACTCCCTTACTTTGTCCAACTGTGTCAGATTCTTGCTATACAAGGATACGTCGGTATCAACTCAATGGCCCTTCCAATGCCGCCAACGGATGGAAAACCCTCAATCGCAACCCTCTGTCTGATATCACGTCTTGGATCCAAGCGAGCCGGAACCCGTTTCAACACTAGAGGTGTTGACGATGATGGTCATTGTGCCAATTTTGTCGAGGTTGGTCTTTGCCAATTCTTCTCACACTCCTCCTTCTAAGCTGTCGCTAGACCGAAATCCTGTTCAGTACTGATCAACACTGCGTTAGCTACGTACAAGTTCGAGGCAGTGTCCCATGTATGTACTTTGCCTTTCTAATACATTCCATTTTCCACGAAATTGAGACTTGACATTGTAGTATTCTGGGAGCAACAGGGTCTTCAAACTTTTGGACAGCGGATACAAATCACTCGCCCTCACGCATCACAACCCGCGTTTGAAAGACATTTCTCTCATCTCACAGAGGAGTATGGTGGCGTCCACGTCATCAACTTGCTGGGCACTAAGGAAAATGAGACCATCCTAACGAGCGCATACGCCGGGCATCTCCAGCTAGCCAGAAGTGTATTCGGTGAATCGTTAGGTATCACCCACTTTGACTTTCATAATGCTGTGAGGCTTGGCGGTCATGATAGCGTCCCCAGAGACTTAAGGTGCTTGCGCTTTGAACTTATCAAAGTCTTTTACGCTTATATATGTTTGCAGACGAATTGAATCCATCACTGATCACGTTGACCAGTATGGGTTCACTATGGCTGACTCGAACACCGACGAAATGGTGACAGAGCAGAAAGGGGTGTTCCGTACGAACTGTTTGGACTGGTACGTACTCTAATGCTCTGTTTTCGTGTACTGATTCTCGGACAGCTTAGACCGCACAAATGTCGTCCAGGATATCCTCTCGAGACTGACCCTCGAGCAGTATATGTTACTGGTGAGGCGTGAATGGGTACATTCGAACGTTCTGTGGGCGTATCATCGAGAACTATGGGCTGAGAACGGTGACGCACTCTCACGCATATACGCGGGAACGGGCGCTTTAAATACCAGCTTCACGCGCACGGGGAAGCGGACATTGGGCGGCCTCTTGTCCGATGCTACCAAGAGCGTGTCGCGCGCGTATATCAATAATTTCCAGGACAAGGGCAAACAGATTGCTATTGACATGCTGCTGGTACTTAGTTTCCCTTGTCACCACTTTCCTCATATTCTGACCTTTCACTTTGAGGGCAATATGAGCTTGCAGAAATCGGTCACGATATTCGACCCCATTCACGACTCGGTTAGACAAGCATTAGAGCAAAGGTGACATTTAACCAAGTCTCCAGTATCTTTCTGTTGAACAAGGCCTAGGCTATCGGAATATTCCACGACTAAGCAATGTACGATATTTGTTGGAACCTGGAACCTGAACGGACGGGTACGCGCTTGTCTTCTGCGAATGTGAATCTCCTTTTGACGATAGTTTCGTAGCCGCCTTCTGAGTCTCTTTTGCCTTGGTTGTTTCCTCGAGAGAGTACGTCCTCTGTTTTGCTGAGTCATATGACTCTCATGCTCGTTCATAGGCGTGTCTGAGTATGTTTGAGAAATGATGTGCTCTGTCGTACACTTAACATCGTTTTAGCCCGGATGTTTTCGTACTGGGATTCCAGGAAATCGTTCCACTCACAGCTCAACAAATAGTGCAAACTGATCCCGAAAAACGGTCAGTCCTCATCATGGTATGTAACGGCCATCGTCTTACTCGTGGGTAGACGAATCTGGGAGGCTCGAATACTAGAGACGCTAGAGCGTCGACCAAACAAAAAAAGCTCTTACGTTTTACTTCGAAGTGAGCAGGTAGGCACTCGGTGTTCCCTTGGCGCATCCCATTACCCTTCTCACGCTGAATCAGCTAGTCGGAACTGCGCTCTTCGTCCTGGCGAAAGCCGAATTAACACCTGTGATTCGTAACGTAGAGGCCACATCAAGAAAGGTGCGTTTTCATTTCCGTTGTGCTCGACATCAGCTCAGCCTCGGATAGACGGGTCTGCGGGGGATGTCTGGTAACAAAGGTGCCGTGGGCATTCGCTTACAGTATCACGACACAAGCTTCTGTTTCCTAACTGCGCATCTCGCTGCGGGGCATTCCAATGTCGATGAACGAAATGCGGACTACAGGACCATCAACAATGACCTGCATTTCTTGAAGGGCAAAACTATCACCAGCCATGAGTATGTCGCATGTTGCTTTCCGAAATTGTAGCTCATCATGCACAGTAACATTATCTGGGCCGCGGATACCAACTACCGAATTGACTTAGATAATGACACTGTTAGACCACTGGCGGAAGCTGATGATTTCGACACGTTGGTATCGGCTGATCAAGTACGTTTGAACTTCACTGATTTCGGAGATATCCTTATGGTTCCTCGCACCCGCAGCTGAAGCAAGTGATGGACGCCCGTATAGCTTTCGCTGGTTACGAAGAAGGGCCCCTTTTGTTTAGACCAACGTACCGTTACGACTTGGGGACGGATAATTACGATACGAGTGAAAAGTACCGGATACCTGCGTGGACTGGTGAGGCATACAACCCTTCTACCGTCATCACCCATCTGACGAATCTGTAGATCGTATTCTGTACCGCGGACACCAGCTTGACCTCGCGGTGTATGCGCGAGCTGAGCTGAAAGGTTCTGATCATCGGCCTGGTACTGTTTCCGTTCATCTCTCCATATACGTTCTATTAAAGCTTGTTTCTCTTTCTGGGCAGTGTTTGCGTTGTTCAGAGCTGACGTCCGTATTATTGATACTGCGAAGCGTGCGGCGCTGTCACAAATACTGTTGGACAGTGTAGTATCGACTGCACCGGGAGAGAAGCTGGACGAAAAGCTTGCTGCATTAACCATCTCCCTCAACCATCAACATGATTGTAAGCCTCTCGTTTATCAAGGTTACGATGTTCTTCTCATCCTCGCCCTTAGTCCCATTACCAAGCACAGACGATGCCGCATGGTGGAATACGCCCGGTATGAACGGTTCATCCCTGTCTTCTGTGATATAGTCTTATTCTTCCTTCAAGAATATCCTAATGGCGTGTTGCCCTTGCCGGAATTCAACGCCCTTTCTGAGCTGAGAAAGAAGAAGAATCCGTTCGATACTTCCGACTCTCCGCTATCTTCATCGCCCACTTCCTCTGACGAGGAACTATTCATGCACGCTTTATCTCTCCCTACGCCTATGGAACCGACGCGAAAACCTCCACCACCACCACCGCCTTTACGCATCACGAAATCCGATTAGGACAATATTAGTATTACATGCATGCTACTGTACATCACGACGGACTAATATATAGACTCAGATGTGAATGGCAGGAAGACATTCACATCCCATTGCATGTAAGAATTGAAATTCAACGCCAACGCAGACCTACACGTCCTCGAGAACGACGTATCAAAGCGCCACAATAGTACGCGACAAGAAATGTTAGATGATCCCTTGCTTTTTGAGATCCTCGTATGTCTTTCGGTTGTAAACATTACCCTCTTCATCCTCCAACTCTTCCATCGTCTCCATCTCAAATATCTCATGACGGCCTTCTTGTTTCAACTTCTCAGCCACTAAGAAAACACATCAGAAAAGTGATCAAATTGCAAAGCAGAAACGACTTACGAGCAAGGGCGTCGTCGATGCCAGTAATTTCATGGAAGTGTTTAGTATTAGGAAGACCCAAAGCCCGCATACCAAACGCATGTCGGGACTCCTGGAAATGGCGATCAAAGTTTTTCCTGTAAACGAAGATAAGACTGAGAAGAAGAATCGAAATCGCACAGCTCACCGTCCCATGTATACATGGTCTGAACATATCTCACAGCGGTACTCTACGCCCAAACCATGCAGTTTGTAGAGCCAGTATGGAATTGGTTTGCCGTCCCAGCCCAGAGGAAGCTTGAGAGGATTGTATATGCGCTCTTCCTCCTCCTCCTCCTGATCGTCTTTATCAGCATTCGGTGCCGGGGTGGGCACAGAAGGTTTCGCCTGATCTAACAGTTCCTGCTCTCTTTCGCGAGCCGTGAGTGAGAATCTTCGCTCAACATTCGACTTGGTGTCGTTGAGCAAAGGTAATAGAGTCACCAGGATGCGTGTGCAGAGGTGTGAGTGGAGAGCAGAGTTGCGCAAGCGGAGTTTTAGGGAGGACTGCTGGGCAGGCTGCGAGGGAGGGGCCATATCGCCGTTGGGGTTGGCAGCGGGGGCTGCAGCACCCGACTCAGCCAGCCTTGCAGAGGCCTTAACGTGTTTTTTTGAAGTGAGATGGGCGTCGTAGACGGTCTGCTTGCTGTAGTGCTTTTGGCCTTTGAATAGGTGAAAAAGAGCTGATATTTACCGTTGAAAAGTACGTACATGCAGCACACCATATCCCGGTACCGTTGGCATCAGCCTTGAGCGTTGTCTCCTCCCAGCCTTTGAGCTCTCCGGCATCCCATAGCTTCGTAAACTCGGCATCCGCTTCACGCTGATTGGCGTCGACGTCGACGAGAGGCTGTGTACGCTTTGCAAAGGATAGCAAGTACGCATACAGGGCTGTTATATATCTGGAAAACGATCAGACAAGAACACAGAGGACAAGTGGCACCTACAGTTCAAAATCCTTTGTAAATCGAGTCTCCTTCGAAAGGTCCTGATGAATGGTGGCGTTTTGGGCAGTCAGAAGCAAGTCAAGATATTGCAGATACCCTGGTCGTTTGCCGATGTTCTTCAGATTTGAATACGCAGTATGATTGGCATAGAGGTCAAGGTATTTTCCATAAGCCTCTTCGCCAGAAAATAGTAAGGAAATGGCTGCAAGATATTGGTGAACGCGTCGACAAAAGTCAAGAAAAACACGCACGGTCCTCCTCGGCGTACTCGTCATCCTCGTCCTGGTTGTGCTCCTCCAGCAGGGCAGCCAATTCGAGCTCAAACCCGCCTGCGACAGAATCAGGATACTTGCTGTGGTGTTCTTGGAGTTTAACCAACCGCGCGTAGAACTCTGACAGGTTGTCGCTAGGCTGGTTGTGCTGGGGCGACAGGGCGTCAATCTCTGTCTTGCGGGTATCCTCGTCGTCGTAGAGGCCGTTCAGGGCGACGGCGCGCGAGGATATGCGGTCGAGCATCTGAGAGGCATGGTGCTCGTTTTGAAGCCTGGCTTCGTGCGTCGGCGGGTTTCTCGACAACACCGTGTACAGGGCGCGCTCGAACCGCTCGATTTCCTCATGAGTCTGCCGTTGGATCTCTATGACTGAGTCCATGGTCGCTGTTGTCGGCAGCGAGCAATTTGAAACTCCGACTTTCCCTTCAACACCGTCACTGCAAAATGGCTGGAATTAATCCCGGCGACGAGGTCGGTCATTTCTCACTATTATTCGACGCATATATTCAGACCTTTTCCCTTAGAAACTGGTCTTTGAATCCTCAGAGGCTGTGTCGGTCATCTCGACTTTTGACGACTTGAATTTGAAAGAGGATCTCGTTCGCGGCATCTACGCCTACAGTAAGATCCTCTTTCATTATTGTTAACCATTTTTCACGCATTTTGTAGACTTTGAAAAGCCCTCGGCCATCCAGCAGCGAGCCATTCTTCCCATAACACAAGGCCGTGATGTTATTGCACAGGCCCAATCCGGAACCGGTAAAACCGCCACATTTTCCATCTCCATCCTCCAATCCATCGATGTTACCGTTCGCGAAACACAGGCCCTCGTTCTCTCACCGACGCGTGAGTTGGCGACCCAGATCCAGTCCGTTGTCCTAGCGCTCGGCGACTACATGAACGTGCAGTGCCACGCATGCATTGGCGGTACCTCCATTGGTGAGGACATCCGCAAGCTCGAATATGGTCAGCACGTCGTGTCGGGCACGCCGGGCCGTGTATTTGACATGATTCGGAGGCGGAGTCTACGGACGCGTAACATCAAGATGCTAGTTCTTGATGAGGCCGACGAGCTGCTGAACAAGGGCTTCAAGGACCAGATTTACGACGTCTACCGATATCTCCCTCCCGCAACCCAGGTTGTTCTTCTCAGTGCAACCCTCCCGTACGATGTACTCGAGATGACCACCAAGTTTATGACGGATCCTATTCGGATACTCGTCAAGCGTGATGAACTGACGCTCGAGGGCATTAAGCAGTTCTTCGTTGCGGTCGAGAAGGAGGACTGGAAGTTTGACACTCTTTGCGACCTCTACGATACCCTCACCATTACGCAAGCTGTCATCTTCTGTAACACCAGAAGAAAGGTAAGTGTGGTGTGATTCCCACCACCCTCGCATGCTGAGAATACCTAGGTTGACTGGTTGACGGAGAAAATGCGCGCCTCTAATTTTACCGTATCATCAATGCACGGTGAGATGGTGCAAAAGGAACGTGACGCCATCATGGCTGAGTTCCGTGGAGGAACATCGTAAGAGTTTATACACTATCGATAACTGCCAATCACCTCACGCTCCGTCTTTCAGCCGTGTTCTCATTACCACCGATGTTTGGGCTCGAGGTATTGACGTGCAGCAGGTATCTTTGGTCATAAACTATGATCTCCCTGCGTATGTTCCGCCGCTCAAGTCTTTCTTCGGGACTCTGACTTCTGTTAGAAATCGTGAAAACTATATTCATCGTATTGGTCGATCTGGTCGATTCGGACGCAAAGGTGTAGCGATCAACGTACGTTACGCCTGTATCTAAATAACCGTCCCACTCATCCCCGCATTAGTTTGTAACTGTGGACGATGTTCGCATTCTACGTGATATCGGTAGGTTCTTTCCGATTAATCTTCTCAGACCTAGCTGATCGCCTGTTTATCTAGAACAATTCTACATGACCCAAATCGTAAGCTTTTCCTCGCTTATCTCTCCTCGAACCTAATCGTCTTCCAGGATGAGATGCCCGTCAACGCAGCGGAGTTGATTTAAACCCACACTGCCCACATTATTTCATCCTATCTTCGATTATGTAGTGTATACAGTAGCGTTTCTCTTTCTCTAGCTGATCATTGTTTGTAAGTAGTGACCTGGACCATATCTGTCACTTTCCGGAAACAACTGAGGTTAAATGAGGCTTCCCTATCTCCCTACGCACGCAGGATAAGTTAAATCAAGGCGGCATTTCTCTTATATTATTCTCGGTGGACATACGTTCAACTAGTACGGCGATTTCCTTTGACACGTCCGTCTGCACGCGATAGGCACCAAGTGAACGAAACGAAGTCAAGAACGAAGTCTCAGCGCATCCTTTGAGCCAACCATCACGAAATGTGCCTGTTCAGGATGCTGTGTGCCTGCCAGCAAAGCCTTTCGCGGGCACGTGTCTTTGATTCTGCCGGAGCGTGGATAGAATGTGGCGTGATTTTGCAGCCTGAGATGACAAGGAAACCGCGAGATTGGCGCCGCTTCACATGTGAACTGGTTTTTTTGGAGACAAAAACGCGCCGTTTCTCGCTTTCGCTGAGGAGATGATTTCCGCCGACTTCAATTTCAGGAGAAGGCGCCGCGGGAGGCAAACTGCGAAAGAACCGTGAGGTCACTCACAACAATCGGTGAACTGCGACTCCCCAGGCTATTGATATGGTCGCGGGCCGCCTATCTCGACTCATCCGTGGTAAGAGCGGTCTGGATCGTATCGAGTACCGCCATGATGTGTTATTTGACTCTGCGTATGTTCTGGGTTCCAGTCAATGTCCGGTTGCTTTCATATATCACCTGTGAAAAATCAAGAAGGAGCTTTAGCGTTGTGAAAAGGCGTGGACTACTGGGATAAGTGTTTAACATGATTCTTGATTGATTAAGGCTTCTCGTGATCGTGGCGCAGACGGCGGTGAACTTGTAACCCAGAATAGAGGCGCCACACTTTCGCGTGCCAAGCTCTCCCTGCAGGCATTATGTTTTCAGATACGAGAGATGCATATGCACGTGGCAGGGCGTTCATCGAAAAGGATACCAATGAGGTATCGCTTTTCGCCGCGCTCTGGCAGATACACCGAAGAAGGGTCTCTCTGGGAATGATATGTCTCCGGTGCAGTGGTTTCCGAGAGTCATCTCCGCGGGCTTTGCGAATTCCACGCAATCATGACACGTCGTGCAAGCACGGATGGTGTGCAGAGAAAGCAGGTGACGAGTCCGAGACAGTCGCATGTTATGTCTGAAGGTTGATGTGAAGCATCGATGGGCACAACCGGTGTACCTTTGACGAAGGTTGCAGTCATCGAGAGCCCTTCAAGTAATGCTATCACCAAAACCATAACGAACATCAACGCGTTAACGTTGTTCAACCGAGATCCGATACGCGGAAACAAACAAGTCGAGGTATCGAGAGCACCTGGGATTCAACGTCCCCCAACTTTGTTTCGAGGCTGACGAACTACGGGAGATGCACTGAATGAGAGGGTTCGTTGATAGCCAGTTCAGAATGGACACCGTTCACTAGGGATACGGGGGAGCGTAGAGCCAGTCTTCAACCATTGAATACAGCCGAGTGGGGGGGAGCTGAGTAATGAAATGGAAAGCTTGGGACCAGACAACTTTCCATTCGACATTATTGGCGTGGCGAAGCCGCAAATTGACACCATGTACATTATAGGCGTAGATTTGACGTCCTATTAATGACATTGTTGGAGGAAAAAAGAAACCCTTACCAAAACCCGTCATTCCGATCCCAATTCAAAGTCGATTCGGCGCCAACCTTTGGGTAACGATGAGCTTTCCCAGGTATCTTGAAAGCGAATACCGTTTGTGAGTTCCCCCGGCAAGAGGCGTTAATATCTGAAGACACGCGTGATGCCTCAGATATCGCAACGTGCCGGTTTTCTTGGTATTTAAGGCCTCGCGAGTTCGACTGTGGAAGGCAGAGTCCTCTCATCTTTTATCACTCGCTACCACAGAGCCGTCCTCATGTGCAACCTACGACAGTGAGTCCGCTCACTTTCGAACACAGGCGGTCCTTGGCTTACCCCTGACTCTGCAGAGTTTGCCATTTCTATACGCTGTACGGGATGTCGTTCACGTAGTCCTCTCACCTACTTACACGTTTGTCGAGCTCAGATGTCGGCATGGCTTACCATGGTACGAGGTTTTCCGCACACAAAGCCGTTGTTGAAGCTGTCCGCAATCCAGCCCGACGAAGAGGTACTGTACACGTCGTACACTTCCGCGCCAAAGCTTAGGCCAAAATAGATTACCTGCGACTCCATTTGGTGCAAGATTAGCCCAGCGCATCCGCCGAGCTGCCGCCTCCCTGCTTGCAGGGAGACTTGCTGGCAACAGTAAGTCGCATCTTCATCCTTCTGCGACGAATGCTGACGCCCTGGAAGCCGCCAATATCCCCAGCAGTATAGTTCGTCGACCTAAGTTTTGGGGTCATGGAACTAACTCATTTTTAAAGCTGTTACCAAGACCGAATACTGTCCAGACTGTGTTGGTAAAGGTGTAGCAGAAGTGAAGGGCGGCACTAAAGTTTGAAGTCGACGATATGAAGTGCGCGTAGCAACCGAGCCATGCATCCATGTACTATATGATTCCCATTTACACGACACCTGAGACGAAAGCAATACAAATGAGCACTATGAGATACAACACACACCAAGCGCGACGAGACGGCGAGTACCAGTGGCGGGATGTAGTACGGCCATAGAAACACAACCCAGCTGTACTAGAAGGGAGAACAATTTGCCGCCACCAATTAATCGTCGACAATGTTGTGCTTTTTCTTGAGCTGCATCAGCTCTTCTTCTCGTTTCGCGAGGTCCGCTTTAGCTGCCGCCGCGTCTTGTTTGGCAGGCATGTGGTACAGAACGACAATATATCGTTCTTGAAGATGGAAACCGTTCAGATGATCAAGGGCATTCTTGGCCTGACATTCGAAGTCAGTACTTTCCAGAAGCACAAGGCGGGATATGTACGCACGTCCATGACATCGTCGAAGACGACAAAGGCCGTTCCTCTCGTCTTTTGCTCATTCCCAATACGAATCTGGCGGATGGTGCCGTACCGTCCAAACAGGTCATACAAATCTTCTCCCGTGATTTGGTAGTTGAGATTTTTCACAAACAATATACGGTTGGCACCAGGGGGAAGCTTACTCTATTCAGGTCGTTGGTAAGGCGGTAATGTTGATGAAACAAGGGGACGCACCGCAGGTCGTGGAACAGCCATGAAGGTTGTGAGCAAGTAGGGCTGCTTGGTCAGCACAGCTATTTTTGGCAATCACCGCCCTTCTATCACACACGGCCAGGATGATCGACAGACAACTCGTAACATGGATGCATTGTGACACAAATGTTCTATTCATGTCCGCAGATTCTCAAGATTCAAGTGTAGTCATAATGCTTGTTTATCTCAATTGTCTAAGGTAATTCCTCCGATCAATAATTCCTCAGTAATCAAAGCAGGAAATATCGAGGTTGGGCATTATTCTATTCTCAGCAGTAGATGTTGTGGGGAATTCAGCGCCCCGCTGGTAATCGTCTCCTAGTCCACCGGTCATCTCGTCTGCATCGCATCAACACTGCAGTGGCCGGCGTATCCATAACTACACCGCTTGACGATCCAACAATATTTAAGTACGAGAGTCTCATGCTGGGACTCTCTTTGCAATAGTGCAGGTCACTTTTGCCGCCGTTCATGATTTCCAGGTGCTGGCCGCCTTGATGTCCTCTTCCCTACGACGTTTACTATCCATCTCTTTCCCATCCGCTAAGATTCCTGATGCTCCATTGCCCATGCCCAGATCGCTCTTCTACCTGACTTGCACGTCGCTTTTCTTTACGACCATAGCGCTAATCGCATCCGCCCTCGATTACGGCGTCCTGTCTTTATGGGTGACCCCGCCAACGTGTGTCATCACCTACATTTTCCACATAACGGTCATGGTCCTTTCACGCCGTCCACGAAACGTTGAAAACCCGTCTTATTTTTCAACTGTCATCGTATGCACATATATCATAGCCGTCCTTTGGTGTACAGCATTCGTCACAACGATGACTGTCCTCTTGGGCTACAAAGACGTCTTCACTCCAGAAGTTCTACATGGACATTATGGCCTTCCAACGACGCGTGACACGCAACGTTTGCAGTGCGCTCTCGCGGCTTTCGAGTTGGCAACAATCGTGGCACTAGGAGTGCAAGGGCATTTGATAGCCAGCAAAGAAGGAGACCCAACGTCATGGCGGCCGCCACCTATAGAGACACGCTCAGTATGTGATGAGCATTTTAAAATGGATGTGTAACTAACAAAACCTCACAGAACTCCATTATGCCCATCCAGAGAGCTCCTACAGATTACTGAACATGATGTCCACGATTCAGAAGCCAATGATTATAGGTCTTATAAGCCGAAACGAAGCTTCAATGTAGCGCACAGCTCTTCCAAATCCATCATTCTTTTATTGAAAGCGAAGAGACGCGACGCGAGCTTTACGGCGAGAACGTGTTTGCACTGGAAGCAGAATGAACGAGAGCCTGATGGGCGTGTAGACACACACCATAATATGAGTTTTCGCAATCAAAACAGCGTAACTATAGGCAGGACATGAACAGAAGTTACGAGTCGGAGAGTTGTTCAACCCGAGGGTAACGGTATACGTTCCACTAGAGCCAATGACTTCGTAGTAAGTATAACCCGAAGGAGTTTCGTATTTCATAGCTAGAGGCCTTCGTTGATCCCTGTTGCCCAAGGAAGAGAAGAGTTTATTCACCATGTTCTCTATCAATAATGTCGAATGCAGCAAGAATGAGGTTGTCAGGAAACACCGCTCGAAGGCGATGAACTGCGTCGTTCACTTGAGCAAGATTAGTACAAGTAGATTCTAGTTAATGATACAACAATCATCAGGTTCAATGGAATCGATGATGGCGTCAGCAGCTTGAAGAAGGTAGTGGACACCATCGGGAGAGAAAGAGGTGCGGATCTCCGGGCCGGGATCCAGCTTGATCTTGACTGCCATCATCGTGACTCTTCAAAAAGCCAGCATGGCCACTCAGTATCTGATTTTCTTCGCTCAGACGCACCATGACTTCCGGATACCAGAGCTGAAGAGCCTCTCTGAGCTTTACAGTCTCAAAATAGACTTTCTTGCAGAAAACCCTGATCCAACGCGACCGTTTATGATTGTCAATCTGGAAAGCGAGGAACACGCCCACCTGCTCGCGGGTAGAAGTATCCTCATAAAGTAAGCTCTCTCGGGATATCTTGAACTGAACCTTACAATAGTCAGAGCAATATACGAATATTATAGTCATGCAGCGACTTACGAACAGTTGCACGCCATCAATCTCGAGAACCGAAGCAAATGGGAGAAATACATCCCGGACACTTCTTTTAAATTCATAATTACAGGATTCAACCACACCATACCTCAGAGACGTCAGCGGGAAGTGGTAGAAACCTTTTCGTACATGGGTTTTCTCGGCAAGATCGATATGAAGAACCCCGAAATCACTCTTGCTTGTTATGAAGAATGTACGAGATCCTTACCTATGGCGTCTGCAAGACTTATACACTGCTGGTAGATGACGTCAAACACGGTACGACGCGTGTAAAACACGAAGGCGATGGTGAATTCAAGCAGGTTTATTTTGGAAGGCTAGTGAGTTTGACTTTCTCGAGCATACGTTTTATATCATGTTGGTAGGTTGCCACAGGATCAGCTCGAGCTCTGATATCGATGTTTGATGTCAAAAAGAGGTCTTATTACGGAAATACGAGTATGGAGGCCGAAATTTCGCTGTTGATGGCAAACCAGACACTGGTATGGTCGAAACTCTGTGGAGGTCTTGATGCTCACTTTGCCTAGGCGTCACCTGGGAAATTGATGTATGACCCTTTCATGGGCACAGGTAGTATGGCATATGTGAGTTAACGTCCCGTATCGCGCATTGAAGTATCCTTTAACGTGCCGCTTAGCCCATCGCTCACTTTGGCGCGCAAATGATAGGGTCCGATATCGACGGCCGCCAAATGAGAGGAAAAGGTACTCTGGCAACGCCCTGTTTGACATTGACTTGCCTGACGATCAATAGAAAGACACCTGGTGTTCTTCGAGCAGCAAGTCAATATGGGGTGGAAGCGAGAGTCATTGACCTGTGCACCTTCGATATCACCAATCATCCATGGAGATGCGGTGAGCTTTTCGATGCTATCATTACGGATCCGCCTTGTACGCGACTTCCTCGTTGTTATCTGTCCATTCTCATCCCTCCCTAGACGGTGTCCGAGCTGGGGCGAAAAGGCTGGGAAGAAAACAAGAACTTCCGCCCGACAAATTGGCAGCTTATTTTGAACACCGTGCTGCCCCACGACTGTATGCCACATCCTTCATTTTATCCATTGGTTTGACCATGCTTCTAGAGATGATCAGCCTTACATTCCACCAACGAAGCCGTACGAGCTCTCAAAACTGGCTGTGGATCTCGTGTTGATGGCGCGGTACTTATTGAGGTACAATGGCCGACTCGTCTTTTTCTTGCCTACGGTCAACGAGGAATACGAAGAAGTCGATATACACACCATGGTGTGCTCAGGCATGGAGGTTGTGGCAAATTCGTTACAGGACTTTGGTTCTTGGGGTCGAAGGGTTAGTCTGTCATAGTCTCCATCTCGCAAGCTGACTCCAGGTCGATTACTGCAGCTCGTAACGATTCGGAAGACGACAAAGGATGCATATCCACCCCCTTCATTCTGTAGTAGAGACGAACCAATCACAGGCGAGTATACCCCCGCTCACAAGGACTTTCGAGAAAAATATTTCCGCGGCTTTAAGCCTGAAATCAATGGTTCTTGACGCTGGGCACCTTGTTTCTCGTTGGAGATAGAGCCATCTGTATGATTGTGGTGTATATGTACAAGTCCACCCTCGATATGCTGTAACAATGCTGTAACAATGTTAATAGACGGCGACGTGTGCCACGACGCGATGCACCAACCTAACACGCTATTTACTCCATTTCTTTGAGAGTGCTCCGACTTGAGCGCACTCGTTGTCTCCCCTCACACATATGACCGTCGCGCCGTCTAGGCTGTCCTTGTCCGGGAGTGTGCACTTTACATCCTCTGGGTATGGACAAGGACAATCGGCAGGTGCTTTCACGCAATCCAAGGTTGCTGGGCAGAGGTATCTGTTACAGGAGACTAATGAAGAAAATCAGCATCACATGTAGAGAATGCTAGTAAGTAACAAGGCCGTACCGCTCTCCAAATGTGCTGCCCACTGAGAAGCCCCAGATGGTTGGTGGTATTCCTGTTGCTGGCGGAACATCCCATCGAAGAATCCAAACTGCGCGTTTACGAATGCACAGAGAAACAGCAGAACAATGGATAGGCTCGCTGTAGACAGCATGGTGGATCAGATCAGCCTCAACTTCGCTCAATTGGGACACGTAGCGAAGTCGGTTGTCGGCCCGACTATCCCGTACTAATACCCATTTTCCCACGATGCTGGTTTGAACTCATTTGAATCCTCCGCTCCGCCTCTGGCAAATGCAAAGGGACCTTCTAATATTCACGGCTTGACCACGGATATCTTGCGATTTACCTATCATCGCTCTAAAAACGCGCATCGAGTTGGAGACAATCGCGGCATAGGCCGTTATGTAGAAAGCATATTTGTCTTTCGCATTGGTAGCACTGGTGCTACGTCTTTAGGCTTACTCTAAGTAGTACGGGTCGTGCTAGCTTACCGTGGAGGTGCGTGAACCGTGTTCAATGTTAGCCTGGCGAGGGCGGCTTTAGTAGGTGCGGTACTGTCTCGTGAACTCGACACGCACTATAGTTTCATCGGACAGGGCAATATCGCCATCATCATTTTTTTCAAGCTCCGCCTGGTTGCTAAGCCGTACTTCAAATTCCACTGTAAACATCCATACATGCCGTAACACGCGTGTATTGCGCGTAGATATTAGGATGCATGGATCCGGTTTCTGAAAGAGCTTTAGGCCAACAGGCTGCGAACCAGATCTCCTGTCCTGCCATCCATCCATCCTTCCGGTGTTATTCTCCTCCCCATGTTAATGCCCCTGGAACAAAATGACACCGCTAAGAAGTACCCAAAGATACTCCCTTGTACCAGACTATAGATGGTTTTGGCATTGCCGCCATGGCTAACGAAGCGAACATCGACGGATGTTGGTGCACTGAAGTGGACGCGTGGAACCGAGCACGTGCAGACGGCTTACAGCGGCAAACACGTCGGACCTTGAATAGAACCCTGAATCGAGGATGCCCCCGCCTATGAAACCAGTCTAGTTCAATGTTCATGATAACGCGTTCAGTCACGTGCAACCCAAAGCTCCTCGTCAGCCACCACGAAAAAACGCGTCCGAATTCAAAGGGGATCTCCTGCGTGGCATCCAAACCAGTTCTAAGTATAGATGCACCGCTGTGCATGAGAATACTCCATGAGATAGCCGATACTTGGGATATCGTTGCGTCGTTGTAGTGTACTTGTTCAAGACCATTATCCCATCGTTGACCGAATGCTTACTGACTTTTCCCAAAGTATCTCGGTTGAAAGTGATTGGAGGAAAACATATCTTTCTATAGCACTTGCATCGTACACCTTGGGCTCTAGAGTTACAAATAACATTACATCTTGGATTGCAGTCAGAGAGCGGCGAGGATGGCATCAGCACCAGAAACTGTAACACCCGGGCCAGGCTCAAGCTACGTGAGAGTGAGTGAGTTGCCTGTAAGCTGATGAGAGAATCAACATACCTCAACGTATTTGACGACCAGGTCGTCAATAATCAGGGCATACCGGCCGGTACGAGTACCGAAGCCGACGTGAGCGAGGTCAACAGAAAGACCCATGGATCCGGACCACGCAGCGTTGGTGTCAGAAAGCATGAGGATCTTATCTTTGACACCTTCGAAACGGCCCCATCCACTAAGAACGAACGCATCGTTGGCAGCGACGAGCACGATGGCGTCGACGCCCTTCGCTTTGATTTCGTCGTACTTCTGAAGGTAGGGTGGAAGGTGGTTGACGTGACAGGTAGGCGTGAAGGCGCCGGGAACGGAGAAGAGCACGATCTTCTTGCCCTTCCACGCGCTGGTCGACAACTTGGTGGGAACACCGCAGGCAAGCTATCGGGAAATCAGTCAATCAGCCAAGACTGAATGGGCGGACATACGTTGTCGTCAAGTTCGGGGGTGTAGGCGATGTAGTTAAACGTTCCCTCGGGAATCGTGTCGCCGACTTTGATTGAAGGTGCCATCTTTCTAAAGCTTGATGATGGGGGAAGGTTGCTGAGCAAGATTCGACGCGGATTTCTGCTTTTAAGGCGGAGATAAGCTCCTGTGCACGTGAACCGCCGCTGAACAGAAGTCCGAATCAAGGATCCGATTCGCGTTATAATATCACCACCGGTGTTCTGACCAAGGTTCTGACTGATGCTGAACAGAAAAGCGTGTTGATCACGGTACTGACACAAAAGGGGCTACAACTTGTGGCAGCCGGATGGATACAAACTTAAAGGCAAGTATCTAACGCTGCGTAAAGGGATGAACTGGGAGAGCAGTTGTGGGAACAGAGTGTCAATTTATTCCTAGCGGTTTTGGGCTACTGGAGCGCGGCTAATCTGTAGAGGACAATGTACAGCGCGTTGTACTATGGGTGAAGCAGCGGCGAAACACGATGTATGTGCTCCTTTGTCCAGATGTACGAAGAAGATCTTCAGCAAAGATGGCTGAAACACGCGTGTAATGTGCCCATGTGTGGACATGATGCAGAGAGAGAGATAGGTGATTAGAATGGACTTGGCGTTGACGTGCTTGAAGAGACTTCGTGTACAGGATGTTACAGAGCTTCGCCATAGCTGAAAAGTTTTTTTTTGAACGGAATATATGGTAATGCGCGTAGTACCATAGCGCGAAGAGGTGGGCCAAGCGTCTCTTATTGAAACCATCAATGATTTTGAAAGTGAGGCCAGGTTCGGCCCGACTCAAGCCGACCAGCAGAGGAAACCTATGACAGTGGTTGTGTTAAGGGCATGTAAGAGAATGTGGCGTTTACATATTGAGAGAATTCAGACGTTGGAACCAGGTTCCTTGATGGTAGCGACGAGCATAGGAAAGAGAGTCTGTGTAAACAAGAACGCTGAAAAGCGTTGTCAACACCCGCACCTGGTCAATCAATGCCGCTGTTCACACCAGACTGTCATGTGTTCACTGAGTCCTGGACTGGTTTTAGTACCGAAAAAGGGAAGCAAAGTACCTTCTGCCTAAAACATTGGAGTTGCCACACAATTCGGAGTAATGCGACAAGAGCGTCAGTCCTAAGTTTGGCTGGAGGACGTGTCGTGTGCACGGTTGATCGAGATTGGTGTAGATCTGCCACCTTCAAATTGTCGTCAAAGCTGAAATATTGCCTCCCATTATCCATAAAGACGGAGACGAGAGGACGTATAAAACCTAGTGAAGCATCTCAAAGAGATCCTTGGTCGGCCGCAGTGATGAGACAAGTAGATGGAGCAAGTATATGCTAGCCATATCGACAGCTTATAATCAGTTTTTTTGGGAAAAGACTGCTTTAATCGTTGAAACAGAGATGCTAACGTCAGCGCATCGTGCACGACCACGTGATAAGCGTGCTTTCAACGAAGACGGTTGAAAGTCCAACCATCATCATCTCTGCTACCATGGTCGCCGCAGGCTCGATTACCGTCGCCGGTCAGCTTTTGTTCGCTTTTCTATACAACTATCGCTCATTTTCGTGCAGTGCGGGTACGTCCGCCGACAGCAACCGAAGCCGCTCGTCTGCCTGAGCCATGTTACGACACCACTATTCGCGGCGACGGTACGCTCGCAACCCCAAAGTCCATCGCCACCACATCATCACTGCGCGAGGTCGTCCAAGTCGTGGACGACCGCATTCTTACATTCGATCCGGACGAGAAGGACAGAGCAAAGGCGTTCATGGAGAGAGGATTCCTGCCGCCAGGGACAAAGCGGTACAAGGACAGGCGCTTCATGTTTGACAGGGTCTTTGACTACGAGGCAAGGCAGCGCGATGTCTATGAGGGGACGGCGCAGCCGCTGCTGAAGGGTCTCCTTGATGGGTTCAACGCTACGGTGTTCGCATACGGGGTGCGTTGTCTGCCAGTCCATTCAACCATGTCTTACCAAACTATAGGCTACTGGATGTGGCAAGACACATACAATAAGCGGAACAGAAGCGGATCCTGGCATTATATATCTCACAATGGCCGACCTATTCCAGCAGATTGAAGACCGACGAGACGAATACAACGTCGATGTCTCCGTTACCTTTCTCGAGATCTACAACGAGGAGATCCGTGATCTGCTTGCCGACACGGGCACAAATGCCCCTCGAGGCGGTCTGTCCATTAGAGAGGACAAGACCGTCAAGGTCGTTGGTCTCAACGAGCTCAAACCCAACTCTGCTGAAGAAGTCAAGGAGATCGTCCTCCAAGGCAACTCGCGCCGGACTCAAAGCCCAACACACGCCAACGAAACCTCATCCCGCTCTCACGCCGTTCTCCAAGTCCACATTACCCAATCGCCTCGTACCGCTTCAGTCTCCGAAGAACGTACAGTGGCCACTCTCTCTATTATCGATCTCGCTGGCAGCGAACGCGCCGCTGCGACTACCAACATGGGCCAGCGGATGGTGGAGGGCGCCAACATCAACAAGTCACTCCTTGCCCTTGGCAACTGTATCAACGCCCTCTGTGAAAGCGGCGGAGCAATCCGACACGTCCCTTACCGTAACAGTAAACTCACGCGTCTTCTCAAATTCTCACTCGGCGGCAACTGCAAGACGGTCATGATTGTCTGCGTGGCACCCACTTCCATTCATTTTGACGACACCCATAATACCCTCATCTATGCCGAACGCGCTACCAAAATCAAGACCAAGGTTGTCACGCGTAATGTCGTCAACGTTGATCGCCATGTTGGACGTTATGTCGAGGCTATTAATCGTCTTAACACCGAGATCGCAGAGTTAAAAGCCAAAATCTCTGGTAAAAACAACGCCGAGAGCCAGATTCAACAGCGCAAGAGAGCAGAGGCTACAGCAGAAGTGGAGCGATCAAAAGAGGATATGAAGCTCAAGTTCGAGCAGACCAAGGACTCCATCGTGGACGGGGCCCACTGCTCGGGCAAGATATCTGTAGCCAACATCAAGTTGGCAGCTATACGGGCGCGTTTGGCGGAACTGGACTCCCGGGACATTTCTTTGTCGGCCGATCTTCAGGCTGAACGCGCTCTGTTATCGGGCCTCGCTGAACCAGAGGAGAATGCGATCAAACCCGAGTCTGTCCTCTCAATCAGATTGCAGCGCTCTTCGAACTCTAGAAACATGTTTGACGCTACGATGAGAGCAGTTTCAGAGAGGCGGTCTGAGAAGCTCGACGAATATGGGATAGAGATGATCAAACTAGACGCCAAGCGCAGAAAAGCAGAGGTGGAAGCGATGAAAGCCCAACAGGAGAAGGATGCTATGAAGGATGCAGTCGAAGATTTGGCTCAACTTATGGTCGCTCTCGTTGGGATGCTGGGTCGATGTACTGTCACTGTCGGCGACGCTGGTAGAGCCCTTGGGGGGGCCTCGGGAGACGATCTACCTCAGGCTGCAGCAAGCGTCTCTTCATTGCTTAATCAAGTCAAAGAGAAGAATGACGAGGCTTTCACCAAACTTGTGGGCCACTCCACCAGCGGTTACACCATGGCTGGCTCCATCGTGCTAGACAGTTACAAGAACTATACCAACCCCACGTTTACACGTCGCGTCAGTTCTGGACCTTTGCCTTCCTCTAAAGCCCGGCGGTCGACAGCCTACGATGGGGACTCTTCCTCTATTTCTCCTCGAAGAAACCACAGGTCGATCCGCTCCAGTTTAGCCTCACAGCCTTATCGCCGAGTTTCTGATAAGGAAAGGAAGGTATCCAAGTCCGGCAAGAGCGTGCAATGGAGAGACGAAGCTGGTCGAGGGCATTTAGACGACGGAGGCTCTGGTTTCTCAGCGCCACCACCTGTCAAAGTTGTTCCTGCAAGTCCAAGTCCAGCCGAACGGACACCGAATGGCCGCAACACGCCGAGTGGTCGTACTACCCCTCAAGTTCGTCCAATATCCCGCGCCGGGTCTGAGAGTGAATGGGAGGATGATGACAAGACGGATGACAGCGTCCATCTTTCCGTTTCTCAGTCTAGTTTGAGACCATCTAAGCCCGCCTATGGGTCACTTGGATCCGCACGACGACCTCGTGCGGGCCGCTTAGATCCTGGTTTTCTCAAATCCAAGGGCAAGGCGACGACTTTGGGTAGTTTGGCAGAGGGCAACGAGAGCGATGAGGATTTTGGTCGACGCGTCTCTCAGCCATTGGGCCCAAGAACCCTCAACTCTCAGGAGGATGTGCGTCATCACCGTAGTGGATCTGGTGGACAGAAGAAGCACGGGAGTCCAGGTCGTCGAGTATCCTCGGCTTCTCGAATGGGTGCAACGCCTGGGAAGAGCCGTCGACGGTCCAATATTGGTCCTTTGCGCATGGAGAAGTCGCGTCGACGATCTAGCATGATTCCTCAACTCTCCCCGCCGAATGGGGAGACACGGCCTCGTAGGATGCTGATTGCTAGCCCGGCGAAACGGGTCAAGCGAATTTCCATGTCATCGCGAGGCATGCCGCCCATTCGACTGAAACCCATTCCCGCTTCAACTTCAACGAGCTTCCCCTCGTCCTCGTCCGTTGGCAATTCATCCTTCGTAAAGGATGGAAATACAAGCATAGGGGATACTAGCATCAACAAATCTTTACGACCGACGTGGCGATGAATTACGACCGTTGAGACTATTTCAAACGACGTGTAACCTGTCTATCAGCTCATTATCATGCATTCATTCCTCTTGTTTTCAATGTTCAGTGTAATAGTATAAATAGGCCGTATACCCTCTGTCAATATTGTAGACCGAAATGTATAAATGGGCATTCCGAATGAGCTTTGTATAGGCGCCACATATGTAACTGCCATCAACAAGGAAGGACACGGACATGATTGCTGCCCATCAAGATGTTGATAGTCTGCTCTGTTGTCACGAACCATGAAAAGCCTTTCGTGTGCTTTCCATTGCCTTGCGCAACAGGATACTTGCATGCTCGTAAGCGAGACACGTAGGGCAGACCTTGGATATGGAGATGCAGATGATCAATAGAATTCAAAGGAGGTATATGGAATCCCATCCTGCAGGCCATTAGTCAAATACCGTCGTGGCAGCAAACCGGCTCACTTTCTCGCGTGTGGAGGTACATCCAGCTGTTCAAGGATAGTGTCACCTAGGTTTGCCATGGTTTTGACTGTGACGATTATTATTGAGCGCATGCCGCAACCGTTGGACACTGACCAAGCTCAACATCACTCGAACAAAGGTCCTTCACACTACCTGGGACGCAGTCCGTCACTGACATCGTCCAAACGCATGTAAAAACACATACCAATGTGAGTTTTAGGTATTAGTTGGATGTGATGTCGACTAGAAGGATTACGATCCTTAAATGCCACAAATTTCTCGTCCTAGAGCATTGCATTCGTCAGAAACTTGAGGGATGTGCAACGTGGTGGGGGGCGTGAAGACGTACTTCGTAGATTATGTTGAAGCCGTTTTCTTTGGAGACATGACAGAAAGGACAGTGTTTGACGTAGGCAGCCGGATTGGCCTCAAGATCATCAGTTAGACGCACGGCTGGTCGTCTGGAAAAAGGCCAAAATGTGAAGCAATCTGGCATTACCAGTGATAGGCTAATGAAGGTATTTGTGAAGCACTCCAACCCCGAGTCCAAGTTGCCGCCGGCATCGTATGGGCTTATCAGAATCCAGATGTGGCTCAGCGCTCAGCCTGTACATTCGGAGGTTTGAAGAAGGTCCTGGACTTGGAGTAATCCTAATATTGAGAATTGATTCCTGAATCCTGTAGGGTAATGCAGTAAACCTTAAGTATTGATACACCTCTGCCTGACAGTATTGATACGGTATTTAGCGCGGCTGACATTTAGGTTTTGATACTGCGATACACTGTCAGGTGTGTGCTGCCGTACTGCGCCATAATCCATTGCGAACACAAAATTTAGTACAACTAGTAACAAACGAGAAAAAGGAGACCTCGACGTGATTCGAACACGTGACCCTGCGATATTGCTGCTACGCTGCAATCGCATGCTCTAACCACTGAGCTACGAAGTCTTGTTAGCTGAAATCTTGCATAATATATGTAGCGTATCCTACACTGGACAAACCGCCTCTCTGGAAGATATCATTACTACGTCGGGTGAATTGGTGCACAAGCTCAAGATTGTAGCTCTTTTTGGATGGGAGAGAATTGTGATCTGCAAGCCTGCCTATCATTATCATTTGGATACAGATAACTATTTACTCTTCGCAGGAATTGAGCAAGGAGATGTTTGAAGGGCAACGAAGTCGTACTAGCCGATAGCCCATCTAACTCCCCATGTCTTTTCTCAAACATACTATTACACAGCCAGATGATAGATAGATACATCATTCCTAAAGAGCCCAATCCCAGTGCCATCGCTCGGCCTCGGACTCTGAGATACACTTGCGATGTATATCAATGTCTGGTCTCCAAAATCGGACTACACCCTCATCAGAACACGTCGCCACTCCCTCCGCGCTCCAATCCACAGCCCCAATCTCGCCCTTGACCTCCGGACCGCCGTTGAGCTTCACAGCCTGAGAGCCTAGCGTAACACCACGTCGACCGGCGTTGTGCACGTCGAAAAGAAAGGCGTTTCCAGTAGGACCGCCACACGAAAGCCATCTGCCACAAGGAGAAACAGAAATTCCAACGTAAAACGAACCGCTTGACATCTCTGAATGTGTGTAACTGGTTTCACAACCGACGAGGGTGGACATGGTGTATGTGTGCACTCGAGCGTCCGCACTGAGACCGAATAATACACCGGCCGTTGGTCCACTACCCTTGCAAAGGCTCTTGATCCCGCGAGGGCGTCGTGAGCCGTGAAAGCATGTCGGGTCATTGAGTGACATGACTATGGGTCTAGGTTTTGGCGCCCTTTTCTTGCTTTGCAGCAGCCGCACATCCCAGCAGCGAAGGATCCTGTCACGCCATCAGTGCGAAGTCAACGAGACACAAAACACACTAACCCATTGGTTGTACCACTGCTTATGAGATTGAAGGGTGCCATGTCGTTGTATACTAAACCAGTGATGCTGGAGGTAGTGTTCGTCTTTTTACGTGACTTGATCTCATCGTGAGCACTAAAGATGGATGCCACAGGATCAGCTGTCGCTTGCATGCTCTGTCTAAGATCCCAGAGGTGGATGCTGCCATCACGACCACCAGTTGACAGGAGATTAGGATTCGTCGGGTCCCATGCTATGCGCTTCACCGAACTGGTGTGACCACGTAAAGTATGAAGGAGAGTCGATGTTTCCAGACAAGTGATTTTTGTGGTTTGGTCTGCCGAGCCAGTAGCGAGGAGAGAATCAGACTCGTTCCACTGAACATCGAATATGCCGTTATTGTGGATCTGAAAGAATGCCCTTGCTGGTTCTGGAGAGCAATGAGCGTTCACTGGTACGCGGTTGAATGAAGCGCGTACCTAGATCCCAAGGCTCTCGATGGCTGGTGTTCATTATCTGGACAAAGCCATGTTCCGTGGCGACGGCAAGCAGTGATTTCCCTCCTCCTCTAGCGCCTGTCGTAGAATTAATACTGGGCTCAATGAAAATACCGGAAAACAGACCGTGGCTGTAGGAAGACGCGTAGATGGGAGGAAGCACCAGGTCGGCAGCATGGCAAACATAAGAGTCTAACCGCTTAGAAGAGACAAACGACTGAAGAATAGGACGTGTAGATACTAGTCACGTCAGACGCTGCATACAGACAATTGCACAGGACATACCATCTCCCGAGCGATGTGTGAGGCCACGGATAGTAGTTGGTCGTCGCCGCACTGGTGCGACGGATGGCGGCGCATCACTCCCACATGCTGACTGCTCGCTGTCACTGTCACTTTCTTCGCGCATATCACTGTCGTCCCCCTTGGGGCGTTTACGCTGGACATCGTCGACTGCCTTTAGTGGTCGTTTGAGTGTTCGGCATTTTGGAGGTGTCGGCAGAAAAGACAAGGTCTGCTGGAGTTTCTGCGGCTTTGTTTCAAGTGGATTGAAGTTTGTGCGGTTGTGTAGGATGGGGCGCGGCGATGAGCTTGGACTCGGGAGCATGGTGGTCGGCTGCAAACAACCAAATAAACCGCGACGCGTTTTCATTCTCGGTCACATGCTCTGACATCATCGGCTTTATCGGAAACTTGCCAAAAACTTTTCCTACCTCTCCTCCATCATGTATCGGGCACCTCTAAGGTCGATGGCCACGCTGGCCCGCCAAAAATTAACAATTGGCCTTATTCCTGCCGATGGCATTGGCAGGGAAGTCATTCCAGTTCGTTGCACACTTTGAAGCGAAATGCAAGTACCTAAAGTCCTTAATAGGCCGCGAAGACCGCTATTGAGGCGTTAGGATCTGACATTCCTCCTCCGAAATTCATCGACTTGGCCGCCGGTTGGGAAACTTTCACCCGCACTGGTGAAGCTCTTCCCCCAGAGACAGTCCAGTGAGAACTCCTCAAATATCAATCATTATTCCAACCTCATGTTATCGTAGGGTCCTCAAGGACGAGTGCGACTGCGCACTATTTGGTTCCGTTAGCTCTCCATCACGCAAAGTGGTTGGGTACTCCTCCCCGATTGTAGCTCTTCGTAAAATTCTCGACTTGTACGCCAACGTTCGCCCGATTCTATCAGTATGTATTTCCGATACATCAGACGCGTCTTTCTTAATGTCATTTCAGGTATCACCAAACCCCGGTGAACCAGCTGCGGTTGACCTTGTTGTAGTCAGAGAAAACACAGAATGTCTTGTACGTCTAGTCCCGCCAGGTCTGCCAGAATTCCGCCGACGGTTACGACAATACCTGCAGTACATCAAGCAAGAAGAACTCATAAACACTCCCTATGGCAAGGAGGCCCGTGCGACAAGACTCATCACTGAACGGGCATCGAGACGAATTGGGCAGATGGCATTTGAGCTGGCACTTGCTCGTCCTAGAAAGGTACCATCCATACATGTTCCTCTAATCCTCCACTAACGAATCTTTAAGCATTTGACGATTATCCACAAATCTAATGTCTTGTCAGTGACCGATGGGCTTTTCCGCGAGACTGTTCGTTCGGTTGCAACAGCCGATCCCAAATACCAAGATGTCACTATCATGGAGCAGCTCGTTGACAGTGCCGTGTACAGGCAAGTCATTTGATATCTTCATCATTCTGCATCTGACCTCCCGACAGGCTGTTCCGTGAACCCCAGTAAGATTGTCCCGCAAGGTAAACGCATAAACCTGACTATGTTGTCGCCAGAGTCTTCGACGTCATGGTTGCACCTAACCTCTACGGCGACATTCTCTCGTCAGTATTGCTTTAACTATCTACTGTAGCACTTGAGATTGATCCGCCTACTCAGTGATGCTGCCGCCGCTCTCGTTGGGTCTCTAGGAGTGGTTCCTTCCATCAATGCTGGCGACGACTTCGTAATGGGAGAGCCGTACGTATCCTCCTCCCTCAAAAATACGTCTTGCTGACATATCGAAGTGTTCACGGTTCTGCCCCGGATATCGTAGGACAGAACATCGCCAACCCCATCGCGTCCATCCGATCTGCTGCCCTGATGCTCCGTCACCTTGGCTATACGAAGGGCGCTGATAGAATTGATGCAGCGGTAGATTCTGTCGTCCGGGAAGCGGAGTATTTGACTCCCGATCTTGGTGGCAAGGCCAAAACCGATGCAGTTGTAGACGCCGTAGTGAGGAGGATCTAATTCCTGTCCATACAGCCCAAGTAGATACCTGTCTCAAATACTCAGTGGATTACTACGGAACCCTTGCGAGAAAGACTATTTGGGTAAGTAAATACTGCGTCCATGATCTATATGGCGTTGCTATACAATGGTGGTGGAGAACTGTCACTTGAGAAGCCTGAAAGCTCGCTCGACGATACATATTTACTAAGTAATTTAACCTCCTTCCTCAGCTCATCTATTTCGCGCCGCATCATTTGCGCTCGAACGAAAGATGCGGTCGAGCGGGTGGATGATGAGGATTTGCTGCGCGACGGGCCAGCAGCATCTATCGTCTCGATCCCCGCGAAAGCAACCTGCTTCGCCACCCTACGATGTATTTGTTCAGCATTGTCGGGGGGAATTGGAAGGGGGCGACGAGTACCTGAGTTGCTGCCACCGCTCCCAGGCAGCGGTGGCAAGATCTTTGAGAGCCTGGGAAGGCTGCTGAGCACGTCGGACTTTGGGCTCGTCGACGATCTTGAAGTGTCCGAGAGGCGCACTTTGTAGGTCTTCTCACGCACCGGCGTGATCACTACGGCCTGGGGAGGGATCTGAATCTTCCTTCTGCCGCCTCTGTCCTGGGCGGTGGCAGGAAGGATGTAGGGCTCGTTTCTAGTGGAGTTGCCTGTTGGCGGGACAACGAGGAATGGGAGATCAGGAGACCGCTTGGAGGCACCAAAGGGGAATGGAGGGGATTGCACTGCCGGCTTTGGTCGAGAGATGTCGACGATAATCTCAGAACGTTGAAACCCCTTCAGCAAGGAGGATGAATCTTGCTTTTCGGACGAGTGGGATGCCATCCGAGAACTAGGGACGGAGGACTTTGGCAAGATAGCTAGGTCGCGGTGCAGGATGTTGTACACGAAGGACCGAGACTGAGACTTTTCGTCGGTACTCGCCACAAAATTCCCTTCTTCAGGATGACGAGCTATGCGATGTCTGTGATAGAAGACGCAAAGCGCAAAGGTGAGCAACAGCGCGGACACGCCCCCTAGCACGCCCCCGACGATGGCGCCAGCTCTGCTCATCTCAGAAGAGACGTCCTGAAACGATTGCCCAGTGTCGTAGGATTTCACTGATCTAGAGCTTATACTGTCAGGGAAAAGAGAATCTCCAAGTAGGTATTGGAGGAGTCTCACGGCGTGTCAGAACGAGAGAAAATGTCGCCGTAGATTTCGTTGGAGTGACCAAGCACTCCACTAGTATCCAGGATTAGCGGAATAGAAGCCCAGCTCCAGGTGCTCATCGCAGCAGAATGCCGTCGCGGACGTTACTGCTATGCGAGAGGAAAGGAATGAAAGACTCTTTGCATGTTCCGTAGCTTTAAGGGTGTACGTTGGTGTATTGCCACGGAGCGAGGGAGACGGTCGGTCTTGCCAACAATGATGCGACGAGGAGGGCAGTCGTCAGCGCGAGGTCGGGCGCATCAAAGGGGTAGTCATGCCTCCAGATTCGGCGGCCCAGGACGGTGTAGGCAAGCTAAGAGATGTCCGTATGGGTGATCAAGATGTTAATCCGGTCAGAGTCGTATTCTTAGAGCTAATGATCGCGTGTAGCTATAGGGTTAGGGTTAGTCACCCTCTCATGCAACGCCTTGTACCAAAATGTCCAACTTCAGTACAATGCCGTACCTATGCCCAGCATGCGCCCCAGCGACAACCGACTCGCCCTCAATCCTTTCGATATCGTGGAAAATCCAAAGGTCACGGCCCCGACCTGCCGCTCATTGCCATCTCCAAAACCATGGCCAATATTCTCGCTCACAACAAGGACGTTCCAATGCGCCACGGATACATGCGGGTTCGAGATCTGGTGAGCCGCTTGCCTTGCGCCGTGCGCGGCTAATGATCTCAAGCTCACCCATACGCTCATGAGAAGTGTAAACTTCAAAATACTGGAGACCATTGTTAGGCGAGATGCGAAACAGCGGTTTCATCTGCGAATGGACCCAAAGATGGTGGCAGAGACGATAACGCCCGACGCCTGGTGGATATCCGCGAAGCAAAGGCCCTCCCTGCCGGTATGTCCGTCGCGTAACAGGAGGATATGTACTAAGAACTTTGTAGGAACTTGCAATCGACCTTGAACCCATATTCTCTGCTCAGTCCATGCCTACAATTGTTCATGGAACTACCCTCTCTGCCTGGCAAATCATAGGTATTTTCCTGTTTCGCATCTCTTGACGCGTCTTGATGATTTTTGTAGAAAAACATGGCATCCATCGCATGAGCCGCAATCACATTCACTGCGCGCGACAAGTTACAGAGAACGGTGTCATTAGCGGTATACGGAAGGCGTCAAGGATTTTAATATACATAAACGTGAAGCGCTTGCTCGACGATGGCATCAAGTTGTACTTGTCCAAGAGTGGCGTTGTACTAACGCCCGGTGACCAGGACGGATATCTCAAACCCAATTACTTTCATCGCGTAGAAAAAGCCAGTCGGACGATCAGAGAGATACCGCTAGACAGAGATCCGTAGTATTAAATGGTGCTATATTACACGTTTAACCTCGAAGAAAGACTATACAAGGCGTTAGACAACGACGAGGTTACATAGAGGAAACTCACTTTGAGGTAGTAGACCTGCCATGCGACTACAGAAAAGAGAACAACGGCCTGCACTATGGACCACCACTTGACGCGCGAGTTGGTAGATTCAGCAGTATTGCGATGTGTCCGTTCCCGCACCACAATGTATTCCTGCTCATCTTTGACCGAGGTCAGGCCGCTGGCTAAAGAGCGTATTTCTCGTTCTATGGGCGCGACTACGTCGTCATCACCAACGTATATCACACCGTGGACGTTAAAGCTAGCATACAGTTGGTCTTGAATCCGAGAGGCGAATGGGGCAACGCACCTAACAATCTTGTCTGCAATGGCGCTCATCTGATTGGAGAAGCAGTATTCGTAGCGTCCGTCCTTGTCTGCTGTGACGGAGAGTGTCCCTGTTGACTGCTTGACTTGCTTTCCTAAAACCTTCGAGGTTGGATCGGAGAGCTGTATACACGTCCATTAACGACTGTGAACCGTCCAATGCAAGGAGTAGTACCCAGAAATCAATGTCCAAGTGGCCGCCGCCGCCAACTTGATACGTGACGGTCATCTGGGCGGATGTGAGTGGGGAAATTTGGGACCTTGGCTTGCTACGCACTTTGTCCTGTTTATGTAGATCTTCAAAGAAACATTCCTTGCGACCGGCGAGGACATCTATCATGTGCGCATTGGCGGTAAAAAGGAAGAGAAAAAGAGAGAGCCAGGCGGCGAGCATGGCAGGTGTTCGTGGTCGCAGTCGTGGAAGCAGAAACCCTAACCTTAACGGAGGTTCGGCTCCCGGTTCCCACGGCCTGCCGGCGCTGATTGTTTTCGCCTTGTCTCTTTCATCTCCCCATCTTTGACTACTTTTATCCCACATTTACTTGCATTTTTACGATGGAAAACCCCGACGCCCTCGCACCCAGAGTATGTATTTTTTCGTCGGTTTTCTGCCGAATCGCGGGGGATATCAGCACTCATCGCTAGCAACAGGAAGAGGAAACCGATGTGCAGTTTGAGCCGGTGATAAAGCTCACAGAGCAGGTTGACACGAAAACTATGGAGGAGGACGAGGATGTTCTGTTCAAGATGTGGGTTGATCGTCGTCGACCATTGCGATCGCTGACTCGTAGCCAGGCGGGCCAAGTTGTTCAGATTCGAGTCTGGGTCGTCCGAGTGGAAGGAACGAGGAACTGGTGATGTCCGTCTGCTCGCCCACAAGACCACCAAGAAGGTCCGTCTCGTGATGCGACGTGATAAGACTCTCAAAGTCTGCGCCAACCATGCCAGTGCGCCACAATTTCACCCATCCATCGTCCCCCAGTCATCTTATGTAATCTTTGCGCAGTCACCTCCGACATGCGCCTCCAGCCAAACATTGGATCTGACCGATCCTGGGTGTGGAAGGTCGCTGCTGACTATGCAGAGTCCCCGCCGTCTGCCGAGACCCTGGCTATCCGCTTCGCCAACGCTGAGAGTAAGTGTCGAAATACTGATTTTGAGTATTATCTTATACTTTCATCAGATGCTGGCCAATTCAAGGAAAAGTTTGAAGAGGCTCAGAAAACAAATGCTAGTATCACCGCCGCCGCTTCTACCACTGAAGAACCAAAGGCAGAGGAGTCCACAAAGGAGGAGGAGCCTGCCAAGGTAGAGGAAGAGAAGAAGGAAGAAGAGTCCAAGCCCGCCGCAGAGGAGGAGAAGAAAGAGGAAGAGCCCAAGGTCGAGGCTGAGGAGAAGAAGGAAGACTAATGCTCCTTCCATTGTAAACTCACCTTTGTTGTTTCCTGACGTGAATCATTACATTGACGGTACAATATGTCTACAATCCTATATCCGCATAGATTACACCGTCTCGTTTTACGATTTCTTGAAGAAATGCCTATCCCGTGCGTACTCGTCCTCCGCCATTATGTACGCCTGCATAAAGCGTATCTTCTCATCTCCCCTCCAATACAACGCCTTGCTAGTGCCCTTCACCACGTCTTCAGTAATGAGTACATGCTTAACGGTCTGTGCGAGTATTGAGTTTCCTGAATCAAGTCAAGCATCATCATCTTACAGATCCCCTGCAGTAAATGTCAGTTCAAAAATAGCGTGTTATCTCGCGAGGACATACGGTGTTTCATACATCGCATCTAGCAATACAGTTTCCTACCCTCCTGTGAGCACAAAAAGCAAGAATCAGAGCGGTACGTACCATTATTCCGCGCAAGCCTCTTGCGCCTCCGCCTTTCTGTTCCGCTTTACGACAAACCTCGTCTATGGCCATGCCGGTAAACTTCATCTCCACACCAGAGTAGCTAAATAGTGATTGATATTGCGACATGAGCGAGCCTTTGACCTCCGTCAAAATACGCCGCAAATCTGGGATTGTCAGGGGTGCCAGTGCAGTCTTTGATGGCAGACGCGATATGAATTCCGGTATGAAGCTAAAACGCGTTCAGCCACCGAGGGTAGATTCCAAAGAATGCACCTCGTACCCAAATTGAATCAGATCTGCGGATTACCCAAGATTAATCACAACGAGAAGACATCAAGTATAGTCGCGCATACCTGGAGTTTCGACCAGATCGAGAACGTTCGACGGTTCCTTTCGATTGGGTGTGAAGAATAAAGGCCCATTACCAGAGGCGAACCCGATAGACTAATACTGCACTGAACACATTTACTTGGGAGATGCCGAGGAAGACATACGTTCTTCGAGATTCGTTGCTTGACGATCTTGTCGAGACCAACGAAGGCACCACTGAATATGAACAGCACATTAGATGTATCTATGTGGTATATGTCGTTTTTCGCGGCTGAAAATATTGGGTAAGCTTTGCAGGACCGATATTCTGAGAGAAAGAAAACAAACGAGCAGGATTTATGACGGGACCACCTTGTCCATTGGCAGGTGCTGAGTGGACTTCTCCGCCTCCCTTGACTTGCACGGAAACTATTGAACCTTCCATCATGCGAAGGAGTGCTTGTTGGACGCCTTCGCCAGAAACATCTCTTGAACCTTCCGTGCCTGATCCACTTTTACGGGAGAGCTTATCAACTTCGTCGATGTAGACGATGCCCATGCTAGCACGAACAGGATCATACTGTGCATCTTGAAGCTGGAGAACTACATCAAGACATGGATGAGGCAGAGGAGATGCACTCACTAAACGTTGTATAGCCATATCGACGTCCTCGCCAACATCTACAGACAATGAGAGCAAGACAAGTACTCAAGATTAAACACCAACATCCAGACTGTAAGAGGCGTCAGATCTGGAAACGCATAGATGTAAGTTCGAAATCTTGCCTGTGTAAATGTTGTCGCATCACTAACTGAGAAGGGAACGTCGAGTACATTGGCAAGTGTCCGAGCTAATAGAGTCTTTCCAGACCCAGTGGGACCTCTGCAAGGTACAGTACAGCAAAGGGAAGTGGACAAATAGCCTTACATGACTAAAACATTGCTCTTCTCGAAGAGAGGAACTGGCCGGCTGGGTATGAAGGCCTGTTGGGAGCTTGGTCTTCGATTAATGGGTCGAACACTTGCGAGTTGAACGGTTGAACCAGCTACAGATCCAGTGTCAAATTGATACGCAGGATCTTCGTTACTGTCAGCAGCATGGACATCGGCTTCTCTCCGATGGAAGGCATGGTTTGCGCGGACGCGATTGTAGTGGTTGTATACACTTGAAGACAGTGAGGAGAATATCGAGAACTGAATGCAATCCAACACACGCTACCGAAAGGGCTTTCTTTGCGTTCTCTTGTCCGACCACGTACTGGTTTAGATATTCGACAAGCTGGCGACCGCTCATTATAATCGTACAATATCGGGATGAGCAAGGTCATACCTGTCGAGGGGTTGCCAACCCAAGTCCAGTATACGGAATCCTTCGCTCTTGGGCTTCTCCGGAGGGCGTTCATGTACTGTCTGCGAATGCGTCCCGAGGCCACGAGTCATGGTCTGCGCGACTTGGACATCCGTCGAACATTTCGACGACGCGCTGCCACCAACATGTCGCCACTGCTTAGGTTTTGGATGCTCCCTCGTCAACGAGCCCCGTCGTCGTCGTTGTCGTCGTCGCCGATGACAAGTCCAGAATATGCCCCAGGCCCGACAATTCCGACAGCTTTGTTCCATCCCGAAAGGGAAGTGCACTGCCACAAGTAACCTTACCTCCGCTTATGACCCGCTCGCCTTCGCCCCAGAGAATACACGACGACCGCGACAAAGACCGGGACCGCGATAGGTCCCACTGCGAAAAATCATCTAGAAAAGACGAGTACGACGACCGGGACAGGCATAAGCGACGACGCAGCCGAAGCAGAGACAGAGACAGAGATGATGAACACCGTCGACAAGAAAGAAGTGATAGCAGAGAACGGAGGAAACGGTGTGTATTTGAGCTCTATCTCTATCCAAATGTTCTAAGGTCATGTAGCCGCAAGCGCGACAAGTCAGAAGAGCGCAAAGCTCGCAAGGCTGAAAAGAAACGTATAAAGGAGGAAGAAGAGGCTCGCCAAGTCGCCGAGCTTAGCGTGTACAGTGCTACAGACAATCCGTTCCACGACGTCAACTTGGGTCAACAATTTCGATGGCATAAGAAGAACGAGAAGGAACGCAAGACGGGTATGTCTATGGCGGATTCTCAGCGACGTGACGCTATTCGCCGTCAAGAGGCCAAGGAAGAGCTGGAACGTTTGAATCGGCGCCGCGCAGAACGCGAAGCTGATCAAAGAATTCGCGAAGAAGAGGAGCTACGCATGCAACGTCTGCAGGAATCCGCACAAATGTCCGAATGGCTGGCGAAGGAGGGCGACTTTAGACTGGAACAAGAACGAAATCGGGCTGCTATTCGAATTCGTGAAAAGCGGGCAAAGGCCATTGATTTCCTTGCTCTCAACCTCAAATATGTCAATCCACCTCAGGACAAGGATGAGGATGACAACCAGGACGATGCTGGTTTGGAAATCGACCTGGACGAACCTTACAATATCTTCGACGTAAGCTGTCTTGTGGCTTCTCGGAGTCGTATGCTGAAATCCTCTCAGAATTGACTAGTGAACAAGTTGAAGAACTACATGACGACATTGAACGATATCTGACTCTCGAGCAAGAGGAAGTCAATATTGATTTCTGGAGTGTAAGAAGAACTGCATCCTCTTGCATTTCAATACTTACTGTCATCTAGCATATGATGGTCGTCTGTAAAGACAATTTGGACAAACTGAAGGCCAACCGGCAGATGGGCATGGAAGCGGCCGCTGCGGTAGAAGGAGACATCGCTCGTTTACTCTCAGGGAAGACATATGACGGCCTCGTCTCCTTACAGCGTCAGGTCCAGGCTAAACTAACTAGTGGGGAACCCATCGACAATGATTATTGGGAAACTTTGTTGAAGAAGTTGTTAGTTTGGAAAGCCAAGGTTTGTATTATTCTCTCTATTATGCTCCGACTGAATCCATTTTTAAAGGCGAAACTCAAAAGCTTCCATGAAGTCGTGGTGCGCAACCGCCTGGAACAACTTCGTAAACGTCAACGGGACGAAGCTCTGCAAGCCCAGGAAGAACTGCTCGCTGGCGTTGCCGAGGTTGCTTCGGCCAAAGCATGGATTCCCAAAGATCCGGATTCCGCTGCGCAGGCGCTCGAATCCAAAGACGAAGACGTCGAGGAATGGGATCCTTCAATGGAACCACCGCTCCTTGACATAACCAAATTACCTGTGGAAGAACGCCAGGTCGATATTCTCACCGCAAAAGAGGATTTGCGCTCATTAGTATGCTTCCTTTCAACTATTTCAATGCAAAGCTGACAGACTCACAGCTCGAGAAGCGCCGAGCCGTCGCTGCTTCAAGATTCGTGCCTAAAGTTGTTCAACAAACAGTCGAAGTACCAGACGAGGAAGCGCCGAGTAATACTGATCTCGCGTCAGAAGCGCTGTACCGAGCGGAGGCTGAGCGCGAACTGGAAGAGGAGGAGGAGCTTTTCAACATGGAAGAGGATATCGTTAACCCCACGACATATAATTGGGAAGACAAATATCGACCCAGGAAGCCTCGCTACTTCAATCGTGTTCACACTGGTTATGAGTGGAACAAGTACAATCAAACCCACTACGAGTATGTCATTATCGTCCATATGTTAGTGCCATCACTGACGCTCCGTCAGCACGGATAATCCACCACCAAAAGTGGTCCAGGGTTACAAGGCAAGATTGATTGCAATGTTTTGTTTGAAGTTCTGACCGTTTTTCTAGTTTAATATCTTCTACCCTGATCTCATCGACAAGTCGAAAGCACCGACATACAAAATCGTGAAAGAACCTGGAAACGAAGACACAGTTTTGTTACACTTTACTGCCGGTCCTCCCTACGAAGACATTGCTTTCAGGATCGTCAATAAGGAATGGGAGTTCTCTCACAAACGGTACGCTCCGTCACCCATTGTTCTGCATGCCCTCCTGATGAAAGCAATCAGTGGTTTCCGGAGCAGTTTCGACAGAGGTTGTCTGTCTCTTTGGTTCAATTATCGACGTAATGTAAGTGATTTGGTTTTGCTTCTGGCGACAGTGCTGAGTCTTCTTAGTTCTATCGCAAATAACTTCGTTCTGTACTATCTGTACTAGTAGGCTTGCACATATGCGCTGTAAACGAGACCCTCCTGTCTTTGCGATTGTTGCCGCTGAGAAACTTTCCTTTGTAGGATGTTCTTGATTGACCCTTTGACTGGCGATTGTTCCCTGTGTGTTGGTGTATTGGTGGTCATTCTGGTCCAACAATGACTGTGGACTACAGACCCTCTCATTGTGTGCGCGCATGAGTATAAAGCTGCGTTCGTCGCGTCGTTTATTCCTCACTCTTCCACCATGAACCTTTCGCCAACCGCCACTTCCGTTCGTCAGATCATGATCTCCAACCCTGACAATCGTTCCGAAAGCCTTGTTGTTAATTCGGTCGCTCCCCAGAACGCCGAGGACTTTGTCTATGCTAAAACAAGGGAGCCTAAGTTGTTATGTTGACTTTTCCTTTCAACTAGCACTGAAACATTGTTCAAGTGCTCTTTCGATCGGATTTGCAGTACAAGCCCACGACCGTCTACCCGATGACAATGTCTGCATAGCTTCTTGGCTAGTAACAGACCTCCTTGGTTGTAGATTGCGCGGTAATTGTGAGTTCTTTCTTCTTCATAGTATCTTGCACTCACTGACTGCTTTCATATGTAGATCAACGAACCCGTGTCGAGTTGACGGGCGAAATCTTGAAAATCTTGAAGCACCTTTCTCCGTCGAATGAAATGATATGCCTTGCTTTGAATTACATTCGGCGAATGCACTTGCGGATCCCAGACGCCGCTAAGGTTGAGCATCGCACGGAGGACTGTCAGCGCTGTGCTTGCGTTTCGATTGCTGTTAACCGGCTATATGTTGGAATGGTTCTTGCCTGTCACTGGTTGGGAGAAGTGGACAAGTTGTATGTAAAAAGCGCGGACTAGGCGGCGCTCAAACTTATCTTTGTGCTAGTGTCAATGACCCGAAAAGGCTCGATAATCCTACAATTCGGGCCGAGGTATTGAAAGCGATGGACATGCTTCATTGGAACCTGGTTGTGTCCCGGTCAGATTGGCTGCATTGGTTGCGGATCCTCATCACGGAACTCAAGCAATCTAGGGATCCGCATCGAGCCTGGTGCGCTGGGCTGGTCACTCGTTCGTTGCAAAGAGCTATAAACCGAGCATGAGCGTGATGATGGATGTTTGCTGTGTAACTTAATATTGGTAGTTTCAGATCTGCTATGCTGTGTAATATACTGTATACTCTTCCGTCGAAAGTTCTGGTGTCAAAGTCATTTCGGTCATGTGATCTCCTGATCGGTAATCAGTACCTCGGCGACAGCGTCATCTCCTACCATTTCTCTCTGCTGTTGTCTTCCTTTCCATCTCTTCCATTGACTAACTAACATCGATATCACTGCTTAATCGACCGCAATGTCTGCCAAGATGGACGTCGACGAGCCCACCATCGATGAGGGCTTGTATTCGCGTCAATTGTAAGTGTCCTTGTGTAGTGGCGACCCCGGCAAGGGACTGACCTATTGGGCGCAGATACGTTCTAGGACATGAAGGTGTGGAATCAGGCAGGGATATGGATCTGGAGCGCTGAACGTCGTTTAGCTATGAAGAAGATGGCCGTATCAAACGTCCTCATCGTCGGAGTACAGGGATTGGGCGTCGAAATAGGTAACGCTGCTGGATCACGATATTGTGGGCGCACTAACGCAATTCGTATCGCAGCCAAGGACATCGTTCTCGCCGGAGTGAAGTCGGTGACCATCTACGACCCAGAGCCCGTCACCATCCAGGATTTGAGCACACAGGTACGCGGTGCTACTCCTATGGCTGTAGAATTGTGTTTATGCGCGTTTTCAGTTCTTTCTACGACCAGAAGACGTCGGGAAGCCTCGTGCCGAAGCCACGGTTCCTAGACTGGCAGAGCTGAACGCTTACGTTCCCGTTCGTAACCTTGGAGGCACCGCGGGACAGGAAATCACTGTTGATCTTATAATGGGATTCCAAGTGCGCTCCCGTTCCCCTTCGTCTAGATTCCCAGCTCATAACTCACAGGTCGTGGTACTCTGCGGCATTCCGATTGCCAAGCAAATCGAAATCAATGACTGGACTCACCAAAACGGTGTTAGCTTCATTTCTGCAGAGATACGCGGTCTCTTTGGGTATGCGCCCAATCGTGATTTTGTCCATCATTCTGACGCGCATTAGGAATGTTTTCAACGATTTCGGGCCCAAATTTACATGTGTGGATCCTACAGGTGAACAGCCATTAACTGGAATGATCGTATCAGTAGACAAGGTGGGTGGCTCTCTCATGTTTGGGTTCTTCTTTTACGTTGCTGTAGGATAGTGAAGGCCTAGTAACTTGCTTGGATGAGACTCGACATGGTCTCGAGGACGGTGACTTCGTTACGTTCACCGAAGTTCAAGGAATGGCCGAACTGAATGGTTGCGAACCCCGCAAAATTTCTGTGAAGGGCCCGTATACATTCACGATCGGCGACACAACGAACCTTTCAGATTACAAGGCTGGCGGAATTTTCACGCAAGTCAAAATGCCGAAGATAATCGAATTCGTTCGTTCGTTCTCTGGATCCTCCAACGTATTACTAAATTTCTTGCAAGAAATCCTTACGCGAGTCTCTAGCGTCGCCCGAATTCTTCATGACTGACTTTGCCAAATTCGATCGTCCCGCCACCCTTCATGCCGGCTTCCAAGCGCTCTCTGAATTCCAAGTGCAGCACAAACGTTTACCTCGCGCGCGCAATGCAGCTGATGCAGCGATCATCGTCGAACTTGCAAAGAAATTGGATAAGGATGCCGACGAGAAAGTTCTGACTGAATTGTCGTACCAAGCGACCGGCGACATTTCCGCTATGGTTGCAGTAATCGGAGGATTTGTAGCGCAAGAGGTTCTCAAGGCGTGTTCCGCCAAATTCCATCCCATGGTTCAAAACATGTACTTCGATTCTCTCGAGTCACTGCCATCTACTCTTCCCTCTGAAGCTGACTGTCAACCCGTTGGATCGCGTTACGATGGCCAAATCGCGGTGTTTGGAAAGTCTTTCCAGGACAAGATTGCCAATCATCGTCAGTTCCTGGTTGGATCTGGTGCTATTGGTTGCGAGATGTTGAAGAACTGGAGCATGATGGGATTGGCCGCTGGCCCCAAGGGCGCCATTCAAGTCACCGATCTGGATACCATCGAGAAGAGTAACCTGAATCGTCAATTCCTGTTCAGACCCAAGGACATTGGAAAATTCAAGGCGGAAGTTGCCGCTGCTGCAGTAGCCGACATGAATCCCGACTTGAAAGGCAAAATTGTCACGAGGCAAGAGGCAGTGGGCCCAGCATCCGAAGGTGAGGATTCTGTCCTTCCGCTCATCGTCTCTAAACCTCATTTCGGGTAGATGTCTACGGTGATTCTTTCTTCTCCGAGATTGATGGTGTCACCAACGCTCTTGACAATGTGAAAGCTCGTAAGCGCTCCTTTGATACTCAGAATACTGCTGAGCATTGCTCAGGGTTGTACATGGATCAACGCTGTGTGTTCTACCAGAAACCCCTCCTGGAATCTGGAACGTTGGGCACCAAAGGGAACACCCAGGTCATCGTTCCTTTCTTGACAGAGTCCTATGCTTCTTCCCAAGATCCTCCGGAGAAGGAAACGCCATCTTGTACGGTCAAGAATTTCCCTAATGCTATTGCACACACTATCGAGGTTTGTCTCAATATTTGGCTATACAGCTACGTTACTGACATGGTTCCTGTAGTGGAGCAGGCAACAATTCGACGTCCTTTTCGTTAAACCGGCTCAGGCTGCGAATGCGTATCTCTCGGAACCTAACTATCTCGAGAGCACCCTTAAATACTCTGGACAACAAACCGACCAAGTCGGTCAACTGCTATCGTTTTTGGTCACCAACAAGCCTTTAACATTCGAAGAATGCATTGTCTGGGCCCGCCTCCAATTCGAAGAGAAGTACAACAACGACATTCGTCAACTGTTGTACAGTCTCCCCAAAGATGCTGTCACTAGCAGTGGTCAGCCCTTCTGGAGTGGTCCAAAACGCGCGCCCGACGCGTTAACATTCGATTCGAATGACGTAAGTTTCACTAATCCTCACGAAAGGACATCTCTCAACGATAATGTAGAAATTGCACATGGATTATATCAAAGCGGCAGCAAACCTGCATGCCTTCAACTACGGATTGAAGGGCGAAACCAATGAGGCTGTGTACAAGAAGGTTGCAGATTCCGTGATCGTGCCGGAGTTCACCCCGAGGAGTGGAGTACAGGTCCAGATCAACGATAATGATCCTGTACCACAGGGAGGCGCTGCACCTGTAGATGACCTTGACGCCCTGATTGCCAAACTCCCATCACCAGCCTCCATGGCTGGGTACCGTCTCAACCCAGTGGAATTCGAAAAGGACGATGACACGAATCACCACATCGACTTCATCACCGCTGCTTCGAACCTCCGTGCGACTAACTACAGCATCAATCCTGCCGACCGCCACACCACCAAGCAGATTGCTGGCAAAATCATTCCTGCCATTGCAACCACCACAGCACTTGTTACCGGTTTGGTGTGCCTCGAGCTCTACAAGGTCAGCACGATCCTCATCTTCGAAATTCTGTGTCACTGAACTCTGATAGATCATTGATGGCAAGAACAAACTTGACGACTACAAGAACGGTTTCGTCAATCTGGCATTGCCTTTCTTCGGTTTCTCAGAGCCCATTGCTGCTGCCAAGAACAAGTATGGATCAACAGAATGGACTCTTTGGGATCGATTTGAGTTCAAGGACGACCCTACATTGCAGGACATCGTGAATTGGTTCCAGAAGGAACACAAGCTCAGCATAAGTATGGTCAGTCAGGGCGTGAGTATGTTGTGGAGTTCCTTCATTGGCAAGAAGAAGGTATGTTGCCTCTTACCGTGCGAGACCCTTAAATTGAGCATTTCGATACAGAGCGAAGAACGTCTGCCTATGAAGTTCAGCAAGCTCGTAGAATCTGTTAGTAAGAAGCCGATACCTCCCCATGTCAAACACCTCATCGTCGAGGTAATGGTATCCGATGAAGACGACGAAGATGTCGAGGTATGGAATATTTTGGTTGATTAGTTATATTTCTGACCTTTCAATAGGTACCCTTCATTGTAGTCCGGATCTAATGTTTACGAAGAAAGACAGCGCATGTACGAAGTGTAGTATCATAGAGAATCTGTATCACTGACTTTTCCATCTTCTTAAATTCCGATCCGAAGCTGTGAAAACCTGCACGTGTTGGCCATGCTTTTGATCGTTCGTTTATACTCGCTATGTAGCTGCGAGCGTGCCGTCGTTCTCACCGTTACACCATGCGCAACTTTCTGCAACAGCCTTCAAATACACCGGAATGCTGGAGGATGGTCCGTCAAGTCTTTATCGGGACAAGTTTGCTGCGACTCACCTCCATTCAGGAAGTGACGCGGGATCGCCTTGACAGCAGTCACTTTGATTATAGCCCCCCAAATACCGCGATACCCATACCTCGTGTCGTGGTGCCGCTGAGCGGGTGGTCTACTCCTGTAAACCAACTAGACGTTGATCAGCAGCCATGCATTGCGCCAAAGAGTAACGATGAGGCACTTCAGATATCCGAGGCCAACGTATCGACCTTGACCAACGAATCCGAGCTGCTATCCAAAGACGTATGGAGGACTTACGCGAAGGACGCTTATCACTACGACAAGATTCGTTTCGAGTTCTGGAACAGACGACTCGATATACAGCTCTTATTCGTCAGAAACTGTCCAATTGATGTTCTCCGTACTAAGTTCATTACAGGCCGGAATATTTTCCGCAATTGTTATTCCATTGATTGCTGAGACCTATGTGTTTCTGACGGAGCCTGGGCCTCCAGGCTATGCAATACGCATCAATATGATGTTCGCCATTTCGCTGGTCGTTAGCATCGCGACTGCTGTGTACTGTTTGCACTGTAAGCAGTGGTTGGACGGCTATGATGTGAGCTTGTTAGAGATGCCGAGATCGTAATCTTAATGACACTCAAACAGCTTGATGTTCTTCGTCGGTCTCTGACCGGCGACACTCGCGACTTGATCACTGCATGTCGAACTAGACAATACGTGAGAGCCTACTGAGTTTGTACGGGTCATCTATTGACTTTTTCCTAGCGCTATCGAGCTCTGGAACGATATCAGATCCCCAGGATTATGGGTTTAGGCGCGTTGTTTCTCTACATAGCCATCATCACATTTTCTATCGGACTCGTCGACTTTTTCTGTCACATGTATCCCCCGATTGGTATCATCGTTGCATCTACAGCTGGCGTATTCGTTCTACTCCACATCATCACGAGCGTTCAACCTTGCTTCTCCCCTGATTCGCCGTTCAAGTCACCATTCTCATACCTTTTGGCAAACTCTTGGAGAGGCGCAGTAACAGGGAATTTCAGTACACCGGGACAGGTAGAGTTGTGGGAGCTGGAGGATATCTCTAAATGGAAGGAGAGTTTGGACGACGATATCCAACGTTGGGTACTATCAGACATGAGCCGAAAACAACGGAACATGTCAATCTGAATGTATCTCTACTCTAGTACTGTATCAATCCTGTACTTATTTCACTCTGCACACACTGGTTGTTGTGGCCCAAATATCCTTCGATCCAGATGTTTCGAACATGCTAGACAGAATCGAAGGCTTAAACTCAAGTTTCGTACTCAATCAGGTAGTAACCTTGTTTGACGCGAGCAAACGTAGATGAAGCCCGCAGGCCCAGGCATAATGGATATATTTTTTTTTTATTTCACCAAAATCCCTAGACTAACGTCAATAAATAAGTATGCGTCAAGGTTCATCAGGTAGTGTGGGGTCATAAATAATATCAATGAAATGAAAGATTCACTCGTCAGTGTGTCAGAATCATTGTCAACAATATGGGCACCACAACAGAGATCACAGAGAGACTCCGCCCAGTCATTGCTCCGTCATCCGATGCTGCGTCCGATCCCTTTGTAGACTGTTGATTCCAATCCGGTGTCCAATCGCCAAGCCAGGTGTCCATAGCAGTGAGCACTTTCTCCTGAACTTGAGCGATGGATTCGTCTCCTTCGCCGGCTAACATTGAGTCTTCTGAGCAGTGGAATCCGTCACTTAGTCCCACTATGCGCGTTGGGGACTCGACGAAGTTTGAGTCGTCTCCCGAGACGGTGGCGTGCAACCATGGGTCTCCTGCACACGGAAAGTATCAGTGACCGCACAGTAAATTCAAGAACTAAGCGTACTCGTTCCCGTGGCGAAAGCAATGCGATCGGTCTTTGCGTTCCACGAGCCATACACGGCGTTTGTCTGATCCACGGAAGGCTCCTTGTACTCAGTAAAAACATCCGGGAATTGATTTATGCATCGTGTCTGGCAATCTGGTTTAGATCGAAGTCCAGTGAGCTAAATAAAATTTACCCTGAATGAATATTCGACGTCAACAAGACTGGATACGAGAGACGGCTGTCCCTTAGGAGCACCAGTCTACCAGAAGTCACTCAGTATCGAAGGGAAAGGCGCTATATATGGGCTTACCTGGAACCATCCGACTTCATTGCAACTGGAATGTATATGAATAGCAAAACTTTGAACACTCGTAATGGAACGTACACCATCCAAGACCAGGATCTGTCATCCGACGTGGGAGATTCAACGCTGATATCAATGTCAGATACGGCGACGTTTACATGAGTGTTGTAGCTGCAGGATCTGCAAATAGTGTTCGTCATTGGAGGGGGCTGTCTCTTGTAAAGCAAACATACGCAGATCCGTCCGAGTAGACAGGGCAAGCTGGTGATTTTAAGCGTGGTGACGCGACGACAAATCGAGGTAGCTTACTTGTATTTCGGAACCACAGAGCCCATGCTTCAATAGCATAGTCAAGACCCCAACCTTCGTCTGACGCCACAGACCCATCTGCCTTGACTTCCAGGGCATCGCAGAACCCATAAAATGCTGCAGTGGCATCAGGGGTACCATATACGTTCATGGCTTGCCACATATAGAATGTATCCACTGGTGAGAGTATCAACACCGAAAACTTAGGGACATGTAGTGGCTTACGGTAAGCGGCTGCATCGTCTGTGAAGGGTACATTAGCTAAACCAAAGTACTCCTTGACTTGATCAATAGCCGTTTGATTGGTGCCAGTAAAAATGTCGTCTATGTAGGCGACCACAGCGACGACGTCAGATGAGCAGTTCTTGGGCATGTTTACGCGAGCGGGTTCATTGTACTTCCAAAAATCGCTGGAGAGTATGGAACATGAGTATCAGGGTTAGAAATTACGCGTCAATATCGTACGTGATGGCTTGGACAACTCCAGAAGACGAATACCCTGCGTAGAACACCTCTGTCTGGCTAGATGATGATATCAGACAAGTGACACGAGAGAGAAACTGGTGTGGATGACTCACTTGGTCATAGTCCAGCTGACGAGCGCGCCGGGATAACTTCCGCCGGTTAGAATCCATGGAACATCGGTAGGTGTGAGGCTCGAGTTGTTGCCATTGGTCATAGGCAACTTGACATTTTGCGCAAAGTAGACATTGTCTTCAACGGCTTGCTGAATCGTCAAGTACCTCAAGCTCTCTGACGACAGGTCGTCAAAAGGTTGACTGAGGCCAAAGTATCTGTGTTCCAGCAGGATAACTGATCCGTTGTGATCTTGTGCTATACGACCATCCAACGTCGAGTTTGTCAACCAATCAGAATTGCCTGAATAAGGATACGCGCTGAATATCAAGATAAGACTAATGATGTCGCGTTGCGTACCGTCCATGTTCGATTCGCCACCATTTATGAGGACTACCGGCCCTCCTGTGGCAAAAAGTCGACATCAGGAAACTCATACATGTGTATACGGCGCGTACCTTCTTGGTACCACTCATCGTTGAACCAGTATCGTTGCTGGAATGTTCCGAGCGAGGGGTCGTTGTGGTCGACGAGTTGGTCAAAATAATAGACGGTGCTAAGCCTGTCGAGTTCACGCGAGCTTAGCTGACGTGTGAATTTGACTGCAACAGGAGTCCGAAGTGGCCTTTGAGCTATTGCTGGGTGAAGAAAAGAAAGCAACCACGCGAAGACAAGAAAGAAAGAAAATCCCGAATACATTATTCGGGAGGCAAGAAGGTGAATATGGAAGAAGGGGTAGATCCAGAACCTTTATACCCCGACAGGGCCGTCAGAAACCGCATATGTAACATCACAATTGAAACGAACAATGGGATGCAGTGCCTCAGGCGCCGTTTTGGGCGCCCATTCAGGTGATGATTCGTTTGACAATCATCTGTGTTGCCAATGTTGCCCGAACTTGATAGTGAAGTTGTTGAGCTGCTGTTCGCATCAACGCTTAATGAACCGTCAAAATCCACTGCAGTTCTTGGGAGAGCGCCTCATTGTAAGCGGGCGCTTTTTCGTTGGCATGCTAATGTGGACGACAGATTGACCGATGACAGAAACCGATCGATCATTTGTGTATGGGTATTTCGGCCCGGAGTGTCGATGAAGTGCACGTGGTCAGCAATAATTTTTGGTGAACTGCTCTTTCCACTCACCGCCTCGTCGGGCTTGCCCTCTGCAAAATGAACATCAGTCACTCGTTACCGTCGTCTGTCACAGGCATCTCCTTTTCTTTCCTGTCTACCGAGGACATCCGCCGCATTTCAGTCAAGCAGATCGTGAATCCCGTCCTCCTCGATGACCTGAACAGGCCCAACATTGGTGGTCTTTACGATCCAGCCCTCGGACCCAGTGACAAACAGGATATGTATGTTCTCCGTTTACTTATCTGCTGTTGTGTTGACTTTACGCGCAAACCAGTTGTGCAACATGTCGTCTGACTTATTTCACTTGTCCTGGACATTACGGCCACATCGAACTACCTGCACCCGTCTTCCATCCATTATTCATGGTCAATGCATACAATCTATTCAGAGGCGTCTGTATGTTCTGTCACCGCTTCAAAATGTCGCGTTCCCAAGTGTGTAGCTGCTTGTTTTGTTGACGCGCTTACCAACCCGGGTTCAGCTTGCAAAATACGCCGCCAAACTTAGACTACTTGATTATGGGCTCCTTGGCGCTGCCCAAGGCATCGATGACCTGTCTGATTACCGTTGGGACGACAAGGCTGATAACGACATGCAGGTGGATGAAGACGAGTCGCAAGAGACAGAGGATGAATTTCTTTCCCGCGTCGACAAATATGTCAATATTCATCTCAACAGTGCATCTAGTAGCAAGCGGGATAATTACAAGGACAATCTTGTTTACCAGGCTAGGAAGGATCTCATCAGCGAATTTTTGAAGAGCACAATCTTGAAGCGATGTCAAAACGGGGACTGTGGACAGCAAGTATCTACATATGGAACTTCACCGTTAAGCTAATGCGGTCTGTAGGCACGCTTACACTTTTCGTAAAGAAGGTCATACCAAGATAATCGAGTACGACTTGTCCGAAAAGCAAAAGCAAGCCCTGCAGAAGAGGCGTCCGGATGTGCTACTCCGAGAAAAGGCAGAGAAATATGCACCTGCCGTAGATGGGGATGAAGAACGTTCTGACGTTGATATGGACGAGGAAGAAGGCGATGGTGATAATGTTATGTCTTCGGATGACGCAGGCGAACCAGTGGTACGAGACGCGCCAAGAGCGATCACGGGAAAACTCAAGACGGGTCGAGGTAGAAACGAGCGCATTATCGCACCTGAAGAGTGTAGAGCCCATTTGCGAAGACTCTTTCACAACGAACAGACCATGTGTTCCCTCCTCTTTGGGAAGCATGGACCTTACGCGAAACTCGATTCCAAGGGACTTTCCACGGCTTCTGCAGATATGTTCTTCCTCGAGGTCCTCCCCGTCTCCCCTACTCGTTTCCGTCCTCCCGCTTCCATGGGCGACATTCTTTTCGAGCACCCCCAAAACGAGCTTCTCGCCAAAGTTCTCAATACCTCGTACAGACTCCGGGATCTCAACGTCGATCTAAGGACAGCGTCTCAAAAATTCTCCGATGTTGACGAGACACAACGAAAAAAGCTCATGGGACAACTCCTTGAAAGTCTCATCCAACTCCAAGTCGACGTGAACAGCTTCATGGACAGCAGCAAAAATCCACAGCCCGTGCGCCAAGGCAAGCTACCGCCGGCAGGTGTGAAGCAGGGTTTGGAGAAAAAGGAGGGTCTTTTCCGCAAACATATGATGGGAAAGCGCGTTAACTACGCAGCACGTTCTGTCATATCTCCCGACGCTAACATCGAGACTAACGAGATCGGCATCCCTCCTATTTTCGCTGAGCGCCTAACTTTCCCCGAGCCTGTGACGCCTGCCAATATCAAGGAAATGAGGGAAAGAGTGATTGCGGGTCCTCGTACTACCGGAGGAGCGTCCATAGTAGAATATGAAGACGGTCACCAAGTATCACTGGTCCGTTCGTTTTTGCCATCTTGTCGTAGTTTTCATCTGATATTGATTTCGTTAGGAAAAAATGCCCATCGAGTTACGAACCGCTATCGCGAATCAGCTTTTGGCTCCGCAGGAAGACTCGTATAATAAAGAGCCTGGGCGGAAAGGGTTGTATACGCGAACCCCCGCAGTGAACAAGAAGGTGTATCGCACTCTGAAGGATGGCGATATGCTAATATTAAATCGGCAACCGACTCTCCACAAACCGAGTATGATGGTTCACAAAGCCAAAATACTGAAGGGAGAGAAGACAATCCGAATGCACTATGCCAACTGGTACGCGTTTCTTTTTTTCACTTTCAATAGTGTTAACCAGTATTACTGCAGTAATTCGTATAACGGTAAGACTCATTCTTTGCATGTTCAATTTATCTGATAGGTTTGACTCGTAGCTGACTTCGATGGCGATGGTATGTGCTGCTCTGTTTTGAGCGGATATTTCTCATCCTCTGCTTGTAGAAATGAACATACATTTCCCTCGTGAGTAGCTGACCATTCGTGCAAGTAGTTCAAACGTCAAATCTATGATCCCACTAGAAAACCAAGTTGCAAGAGCCGAAGCTATGTTCATCGCGAATACCGACAATCAGTATCTTGTGCCGACTTCTGGGAATCCTCTGCGAGGCCTCATCCAGGATCATGTAGTTGCCGGGGTCTGGATGACAACCCAAGATGCCTTTTTCGAAAGAGAGGAATATCACCAGCTACTCTTTGGTGCACTGAGAGCTGAGGAGGTGGTATCTGATCGTATTGTGACGCTACCTCCCACGATATGGAAGCCAAAGGCATTATGGACTGGCAAACAAATAGTACGCAATTGTCTGTTGTTGTCGCTTTCTTGGTTTACTCACAATCGTTACAGATATCTACTGTCCTGAAGAACATTACGCCACGTAAACAAGCGGGTCTGAACCTTCACGCTGGAACGAAAGTGCCGGGGAAAATGTGGGGTGCAGACTCCAAAGAAGACCAGGTCATCTTCGTCGACGGCGAACTGTTATGTGGTGTTCTAGACAAAGCGGCTTTTGGTGCATCGGAGTATGGTTTGGTGCACTCTGTGTACGAGTTGTACGGCCCTGATATTGCAGGACGACTACTCGGCATTCTCAGTCGCTTGTTCACAAAATTTCTTCAACACCGAGCCTTCACTTGCCGTATGGACGATCTCATTCTCACACCCACTGGTGATGAAAAGCGCGACGAGATCTTGGAGAAAGGACAGCATCTGGGTACGGAAGGTTCGATCGAGAACTTTCCTTCGCTCGCGAAAACCGCGAAAGAGGACGTTCCTCAAGCGTTGAACCGGCTGCTTGAAGAAGTGCTACGAGACGACAACAAGATGGCGGGATTGGATATGACAGTGAAGAGTAAGCTCGGAAAGCTCACATCGTCGATATCCGAAGCGTGCATGCCTACCCACCTTTACCGGAAGTTCCCGCATAATCACATGCAGGCCATGACTCGCTCTGGTGCGAAAGGTAGTGAGGTAAACGCCCGACAGATCTCGTGTGGACTTGGCCAACAAGAGCTTGAGGGCCGTCGTGTACCTGTCATGGTCAGCGGGAAAACGCTCCCCTCTTTCCAAGCCTTCGAAACTAAAGCCATTGCGGGTGGTTATGTCGCTAGCCGATTCTTGACGGGCATTAAACCTCAGGAATTCTACTTCCATTGTATGGCCGGTCGAGAAGGTCTCATCGATACCGCCGTCAAGACTTCCCGCTCGGGCTATCTCCAGCGATGTCTCATCAAGCATCTGGAGGGCATTCGTGTGCACTACGACCATACTGTCCGCGGGAGCGATTCTTCTGTGTACCAGTTCCACTACGGTGGCGATTCGTTGGATGTGACCAAGCAGAAACACTTGCAGGAATTCAGCTTTATTGCTGCGAACGAGAAGTCTTTCCTGGAGCTCCTTAAGCCCGCACTCCTCGATGGGAAGGTCGATACTGCCGTCGCAGATGCCTACATGAAGAAAGTTGTCAGCCGTATCAAGAAGGGTAGCAGTCGGCTGGACCAGATGGATCCCGTACTCTCCTTGTACAGCCCCAGCCGCCATATGGGTAGTGTATCAGAGAATTTCGCCTTGGCACTCGACAAGTACATCAAGGAAAACCCGGATAACCTCATCCATACGAAGGGCGAGGAGGGGAGGTTCAAGCGAAGGACGGACCTAGTGGCAAAGAATCACTTCAAAGCCCTTATGCACACCAAGTACATGAGAAGTCTGGTGGAAGCTGGAGAAGCAGTTGGACTCATAGCTTCTCAAGGGTAAGATTATTACTTTAAGTTAGCAAAGTTAACTCAAACCCACTTCTAGTGTCGGAGAACCATCCACTCAGATGACACTCAACACTTTTCATTTTGCCGGTCAGTTTCTGTCCGTGTTATCTGAACCGTTGCTGAACGTCAATTAGGTCACGGTGCTGCTAACGTCACCCTTGGTATTCCTCGTCTTCGTGAGATCGTCATGACTGCTTCACAAAAACCTAAAACGCCGTCCATGTTGATGAAAGTCAAAGCGGGAACCCCCCAGGAGGACATTGAGATGTTCTGCAAACGTGCCAGCAAGCTGACGCTCGCACAGGTCATCGAGCGGGTGTCAGTCACCGAAGAACTCAAAGCATCTGGGGATGCCCGTCGGATACAATACACCGTCGACATCGACTTCTTCCCCGAAGAGGAATATCGCACAGAGTACGACGTCGAAGCTGAAGAGATTTTAGGGTGCTTCTCCGTCAAGTTTCCGCTGACGCTGAAGAGGGAGATTATCACTGAGATGAAGCGGCTGGACGAGGACGTGAAGAAGCAGATGGCGGAACTCGGAAAAGGCAAGAAGGTGTCGGATGCTGCTGATGATGACGAGGGCGGCGATGCCGGAGATGCTGAGCCTAGGAAGAAGAGATCCGATGATGAGGAAAGCGAAGTTGGGGATGGGGATGCTGATGATGAAAAGCGTGCCCGGCAGAAAAAGCAGCAAGCTACGTACGAGGATGACGACGACGATGAGGACGAGGCCGAGCTCAACGCGTACAGCGATCACGAGATCGCGGCCGAGTTTGCATCCGATGATGAGGTGGAGGTAAAGCCCGTCCCCAAGAAAACCCAGGATCTTCAGAGGGTTGTGAAAACGGTCGCGATGGCGTTTGCCAATAACCTTTCCTCGAGTACGTCCTTTGCGTTCGATGGCTCCCGTTGCACGTTCGTCTTGGAGGTAAGTGCATCCATGGATCTTATTTCCTTCGTTCCTGATCTCATTCTAGTTCAACTCCGATATGCCCAAACTGCTATTCATCGGTGTTATTGAGCGGACATGTCGCGCTACTGTTATACGGCAGATTCCGGGTATCACAGACTGCTTCCAGGTCAAGGGTGACGGGAAGAAGGGCGACGACGCGGTGATGGTAAAGATTTTCATTGTCCTCTGCCCTGAGGTGCCTTTCTGATATCACGCGTTAGCTGACGACAAACGGGTCGAATTTCCAGGGCATCTGGGAGTTCGAGGCCGAAGGCGAGAGCATCGTGGAAGAAGGGGAGACGTATTCAAATGACATTTACGCGATCCTGAAAACCTATGGAGTGGAGATGGCGCGGGCGGCAATTCTGAAAGAGATGAGCGGGGTCTTCAAGGTGTATAGTATAAAAGTTGACGCGCGTCATTTGGAGCTTATAGCTGATTATATGGTGGGATTTCGCGTTGTGTGTGGTGATTGGCGCGTACTGACGCGTCGTTCTAGACATTTGAGGGTGGCTATAAGCCATTCAACCGAAAAGGCATCTCGACGAATCCATCGCCGCTGCTCAAGGCCTCGTACGAGACGACGGCGGCCTTTTTGTCGGATGCCACTTTGTACGGGGACTTTGACGATCTGTCTAGTCCATCTGGCAATATTGTATTGGGAAGGCCGAATCTAACTGGGACTGGAGTATTTGATGTTGTACTGCCTGTATAGAGACCGCAATGCACTTGCTTTGACTTTCCGAATGCGGGAAACAATGGCTGGACAATGGCGCGTCCATTAGCCATCAGGTGACTCATGAACAGGGTGTCCGGGGTCTGTTGATGTGTCAGCGTGGCGATTGCTTGGGTCTTTGAGGCGCGTCGGTCTTTCTTTTACCGACCACCATCATCTCAACTTTCTACGCTGCCTTTACGCCAATTCACACAAATCCAACGCTGCCCATCATGTCCACAAGGCCTGGGCCTCTAAAGCCGTGGGCCGTAGAACAGTTTTACCCAGAACTAGTGGGTCTGCCGCCCCCACAGGCGCCGTTCAAAACGCCTAGCAGACCCAACAAACGCCCGCACTCGTCCTCGGAAACCCCCTTTTCGCCAACCAAACGTCGTCTGCTCAACGATGCAGGCATATATTGCCCCAGCAAAGCTGCACTGTTCGGCACGCCTCCATCGCCAGGACGTTTCGCGACTCCCCTGCATGGTCCTAGCAGTCCCGCGAAAAGGCTCGACTTTGGCACCGTCAAACGCGGTCTTGATCTCTTTCCGACTCCGGGAGGTGCCACTGCCTCTGCCAGCAAACTCGCGCCGTCTCCACGTCTTTCTGCTTCCCCAGACGAGGAAGACTCGCCTTTCAAGGCGCCGTTACCTCCCATGCCTTTTTTCGGCAAAACAGCCACTCCCTCCAGTCGCCATTATCCTGGTTTTGTCGTCCATGAAGACACGGAACCGCGTTTGGAGAAGCCACTTCGATCTCCATATTATGATGCGTCCCAGGATAATTATAAGGAGAACCAGCCGCCACCAGAGGTGTTACAAGGGGCGTCTATTGTCTGGTCATCTGATCGCAAGACAGCCGAGTTGCAGCGCAAGTACATGCTCAAGCTGAGCGCCTGCGCGAGCCCGGTCCCATTAGAGACACCCACCATCGAGACGCCGACAAGGAACGAGACTCCCAAGAAGAAGTCTAGTCGGAAGCGATCTCATGCTAGTGTCGAGTCTGCGACGCCCACCGAGCGACGTTACAACACTCGTTCCGCTGCAAAGGCGAGAGCGTCTGCCGAGCAAAGAGGCGCCTCCTAGAGGCAGAGGCCGACGGTGCAGACTTGTACTAGTTCTGGCAAACTATTCTGCCCCACCCCCACGACTCGGACTGCCCACGCTCTTTTACGCCTATCTATCGTCTAAAACCTGCATCGTCCAGTTTTCTTTCATTTCTTGTATCTTGTTTCCGATTACATTTCACCATGATCTTATCACGACCGACCATCCATCCATCTTCTCTATCACAGCATCCACGGTACCGTACATACTATAAACTACGTGCACATATTGTTCTAACTTGGCAGTCTTTTCTCTTTTAGGCTGTTGTATTTACACGAATTAGGTCTCGGGATTGTAGCTAGTTCCTTCAATTCAATAGTAGTCGTTTTTTTGTGTGTTAATGTGAGATCTGCCTGATCAGGAGAACAATGGGATTTGTAGATTGCGACAGATGAAGGCGAGGATCGCGCCATCAGTTGAAGGATCACGTTCCACGCCACATCAACCCTTGTGCACACAGCGCATCCGGTAGTGATGTGCATTTCCAAGTCAACTTGAAAATTAGCGGCGATGATTTACTGGCAATCTAGATAGCCCAAATTAGGTCTCCCCATGAGGGTAAATCTGCAGAAACAAAGTGAGCTTCTTCGCCATAGGCTTCCTTTGCCTTTGTTGTCCAAGGGGCGTGCAGTCCGCGCTTTACAACATACTCGTAGTAAGGAAGGTCCCAGACTGGGTTGGCTAGTCCACGGCTTATGTTTGAGATGTCGTCCCATGGACCGTCCACGAGTACGGATTCGCAGCGGTAGAAAGTAGGATCGTATGGGACGGATTGGTTCAAGTTGTACTTTGCGGTATATTCGAAGCCTTTGAGAAGGATGTTGTCGTCAAAGGCGAACATGTCACCGCCTTGGGATTGCACGATTCTGGATGCGGAAGCTGCCCATGCAAGGCCTACTTGGCTGTGGCCTACCACGGGATTGGTGAACTAGGAAGACAATTGAAGAGGAATACGTTACCTTGATCTCTGCCAGACTCTGACAGTTGACCGGTAGCAGGGTCGATCATACCGTAAATACCGCCACAGAGGCCATTTTGGTACTCATTAAGCGCGTAGTTCCACAGCGAGACATCATCGAGGTATGCGGCAAACGCTAGTAACGCCGCGATACTCGCCATGCCGTAGTTTGCTTGGCCGATGATAATCGACTGTCGTGCGAACAGCCAGTACAGCTGAACTGAAAATCCCGAGCCGCCTTTATACGACGCGCCTTGCTCCCGCCATCCTCCTTCCCAACGCATGATCTCAGCTGCATTAACGAAAAACTGGCCTTCCAAGGCCACAAGTAGACTCGCGTCGATCCCAATTATGGCTTCCAAGGTGCTCCCCCAGGCGTCCAAGATGGTCGTAGACCGATTCCAGTGCGCTTCGTCACGTGTGATGTACCACATCAGCGCGTTCTGCCACGCGGCGCGGGTGTCGTGCGTGAAGGAGGTGTAGTTGGAGATGAGGCCACGCGAGAGAACGGGGAACGGGCCTTGCATGGCGTAGTCTGCTTGGGAGAAGGCGTCTTCGGCAAAGGCCGGTGCAAGTGGGAGGAGGCGCATGCGCTCGAGATCTGCGTGGGTGTGCCATAGCCCGGGGTGCTGGAAGTGGCTGGCGCGCGTTTTGGAGAAGGAGATGGAGGAGAGGGGGATTGGGAGGATTATGCCGTTGAGGATGGGGGTTGGCTTGCCGGGTGAGGACGTGCGGGGTGAGGTAGAGGATGAGGAGGGTGAGGAGGGTGAACATGGTGCCACAGTGGAGGTGATTTCTAAGTTGTTCAGCCCACTAGAAGTGGCTTCATGTTGTTCAAAAGACGTGCGGCCCGAGTGCACTACTCGTGATATTCCATAGAACGTTACTCTGGAGGAAATTGCCTGTCAATGCGAGCACCGCAGAGGACGATCGACACTGGTCGGGCTTTGTTTTCCACCACCACCATCAACTTTTTCCCCCTTCTTGCCCTAGACGCAAAGAACCACAATGGGCATGGACTCGGTCGAGCCAAAAACCGGCGCACGCGTTCTGTTCTGTTCGCTAGCGGGATTTGCGGTGCCTTATAAAATGAGATGCATCTTGAGAGGTACCTCCGAGAAACGCTTATAGCCGTCTCAAATGCACTCGGACTAGGCTGCTCTTGGATTTTTATTCATCATACGCATCGAGAAGCAAGAACTGACTATATTCATCGCGTCAAGCGGCCTCGTCGGGCTACTTTCACGCCATGTTGACGCTCCGCACGACTTCTCTGTACTGATCATCGGCGTCTTTTTCGTCAAGGGCGTTGCCGCCGCCACAATCAAGTACGTTCAAGGGAATCCACGCACGTAAAGCAGCTTCCTACAAAGTTTGTAATGAAGTGCACCCTTGAGTATAAAAGCTGGCGCGTAAATGCGAGTTTTCTCATCATCCCATCTCTCGACAATGCGTTTCTTCACCGTTCTCACCACTCTCGCCGCTGTCTCTGTCGCGTCCGCGTCTACTGCTGCCAGTACAGCGACCTTGAGTCTGACTTTGGGCGCGACGTTGAACGAGGATAACCACTACGGCGCTCCTACACCTCCCGGGGAGGATGGATGCAACCCTGGTTGGTACTATGGCGACTTTCCCGACACGTTGGAGAACGCCTGTGCATGGCTCAAGACAACGTAAGTTTTCATGAATCATTGCCGCTCGAAGACTAACGCGTTCTGGCAGCTCATTTGTGAACTGTTGAACCTTCTTCCGCTGTGCTTGCATTGCCCCAAGCCCGTGCAAGACCCGCCTTCGAACCCCTGCACGGTTACCAATTACAAGTGTGCTGTTCAGGCTGCCGACTACTTGACCTACGGGCTTGTCGACACTGTCAACGGTATGTTATTCTAATAGATTTTTGGTGGTTTCCATCTCATGTTTGTGGAGATTGCGATATGATGTGCAAACAAGTCAAGGGATGCAATTTCTACAACAGTAAGTGTTCCCCACCCAATCTGTTTGGTATGCAATGTTGAGCATTTTTGCAGCGTACCACGACAACAACGCAAAGGTAGATGAGACGTACTTGTAACACGGGATATGCTGACAAGTTCTTTCAGGATAGCACCAAGTTGACGTGTGCGCTGTTCCGCTATTGCCACGAGTCGAAGGAAGCTACCAACTGCGGTGGGCAGAGGCAGAAGGATGGGAGCAAGAATTACATTACAGAAAGTCAGGGCTTTTGCTTGAACAAGTAGCTGTGCTATAGCTAGGTTTCGGTTTGCTTAATATGTGTTTGTGAATGGACTAGTGTGCCCCTCAACGCGTCTTGTACACGATCGAGAATACACGTGGTGAACGAGTTGTACGTCTCCGACCCTGGCATCGACCATGTCGGCTATCTTTTTCTCCACGAGAGACTAGTGGGAATGGCCAAGGGCAAAAAAGGCAAACAGAAGCAGGACGAGGTGCGGACTGTACCTGCGACGATTCCTGAGGAAAACGAGAACGAAGAGGCAGTGACTCCGGCCCTAGGTGAGCAATTTGGAGTCTCCGTCCGAGCCGCACTTGTTGATCAGTGATGCATCTGGCGCTTATTGTTAACCTTTGTGTTTTCCTCCCATGTTCCGTCGTGGTCGTCCCCATGCAGCCGCTTTCGATGCTGGACCGCAGCCGTGGCCGACGCCACACCTTCCCGCCAAGACGCCGACTGGACGCGGCAAAGCGCCAGCTCCACCGCCCAAGTCGACCGTATTTGGACCTGTAACGGACGAGGAATGGTCGGATGATGGGCGCGGCGGCTATGACGACGAGGAATACGAGTCGTACAGCGAGGACGACTACTCTCCGCCGCCGTCTACGATGCCAGCAAAGACGCCTGGGTGGCAGTCTTGGGGCGAAGAAGCGCGGCGGCTCTCAAAGACGACTGCTCCTCCTCCTCCATCATCGCAGCGTCCGCCTGGTCTCGCCTCGGCGGCGGCAGGCGTGTCGGCACAGCAACGGGCGCAGATTTTGAACCAGTTGCTCAACCAGACACCGCAGAATAACAACTATCTGTATGCTGGAGGGCAACAACAACAACAACAACGGGCAGCTGCTCATGGGAATCTAGGTCACAATGCATTTCCCGGACATCAGGCCAATCCGTTCCCAGGCCACCAGCCTCCCGCGAATCATCCACCCGCTGCTCAGCTTCAGCTCAATTAGCTGCTTTGAAAGCACAACAAAGGGATTCTATGAAGGACAAAAGCGCAAACATACTTCGGCCCCAGATCCTTGGGGAGCAGCAGCGCCCGCTCACACAGCTGGCGGATGGGGCGGCAGAGGCGGATGGGGTCAGCATTCCGAAGAAGAAGATTATGACGACGACGACGATGATGATGATGACTATGACGAGGATCCGAGGCGTGGAAGGGTCAGGTTTGCGTCTAGGACTGCCAATATGGCTGCTTCGAAGAGCAAGGATCCGTGGGCGGCGACCGCGTCTCCTGCTGGCGGTGGCGGAGGAGGAGGATGGGGCGCTAACGACGGTGGATGGGGCGGAGGCGGTGCAGACAAGGGTGGATGGGGCGGTACCAAGGACGACGAATGGGGCGATGCGGGATGGGGCGAGACTGCTGCACGCGGCGGAGGTGGCGGTGGATGGGGAGATACTAGATCCGCTGCCGGCGGTTGGGGTGACAACAAACCTACTGCTGGAGGTTGGGGTGACACAAAGTCAAATGGCGCCTGGGGAGCAGAACCCACAAACCCTCCAGCAGGCGGTGGATGGGGCAGTATGGGTGACTCTGGCGCAGGCGGCTGGGGCACACCTCAAAGCGGCCCTAGCGACCTCAAGAAGAAGAGCAACGTCCCTCGCACACAGGACACCGGATACATTATGCCTTCAAAGACCCTCACCCACGCGCAGAAAGGGACAAATGTCCCTCTCCAATTCGTCGATCCCCACAACAAGCTCAACGAATATACAAATGTCAAGTTTGTCGAGTCGGGCGGCGAGGCCCTCAGGACTGTCGCACGCGCTTTCTTTGGCAAGGACCGCAAAGCTCGCGAACGCTTTCGCTGGTCCTTTTCCCCTGACAAGGATCCCCGCGTCTCCTCTGTCCTCGATTGGATAGACGCCGTCTCCTATTCTCTTGGAGCCTTCGGAGTGAGTACAATTCTCACATTTTCTTCTCTGCTAATCTGTTCCAGCTTCACAAATTCCTGCAAAGTCAAGAACGCGGCGCGCTCGTCGTCAACGCTGCATATCGCGCTCCCAAGAACCCCAACGAACCCGCTTTCGACTGGATCACCTTTGACCAGAGTCAAAAGACAAAGGACAAGATCTTGCAAGAGTCCATTGCCCTATATGACCCGACAGACAGATTGTCGTTTTCGTTTTCTTGCCTTCACATAGCGGGAACAGTGTCGCCATATGGAGACGCAAGATCAACATTCCTAATAACATCAAGCTAATGCTGCAGGCAGAGATTCAAACAGTCTTGGCTGGTTTACGCCGCGAGGAAGATTATGTCGTGCATGTTGACGAGTTTGTTTTACCCTTTTCTTCTCGCCAGGTTTCTGACTTGCTGTCAGAATACCAGGTCCCGCTCCTCAATATATGGCTTCGCCGCGTACGCGGCGAGGCTCGATACCTCCTCTATACACTGCTCCGGACGGCGTGCTTTCCAAAAAGCAGAAACTACCCAAAGACCCGAACAAGAAGAAGCGACCGTGGTGGAAGATTTTTTAAAGGCTCATTTAACATTTTCTATTCCCTGGGACATTTGGTTGCTTTGGTTGCTTTCGATCTGTTCTGTGTATTTCTAGCTGTACATTTTAGTTGTTGTAGAGCACGACGTAGTTATAGTTATGAATTTCTATATGTTAATGAACTAGGATTTATCGTACGAATCGAGAGTTCCCGGCTCCCCATTAATCGCCAACGAAGCGTTGACGTTTTCGAGAAGGGGTCTCGAGAACATCCATTGCGTCGTCTGAATCTGATTCAGAGGGGGCTGACGTTCCTTGGCCCACGAGTTCAGTGACCTATACGATGTAGGTGAGCAATGTTCTGTGAGTAGTACATGAACCAACCTGATCAAAAAGTGGCTGGCGACCTGGTTTCGGGGATCAACCGACTTTGCACCTTGAAGATGTGCTCTGGCACTGTTTAGGAGCGACGGGTCGAGCGTGCCTGCGCCGCGTTAGCATAGATTATTGACGATACGGTAGTTCTACCATCTCCCATATCGTCATCTGAAGGATGGGACAGATACAGGCAGAGTAAGCCAGCGTATGTATGCAGGACAGGATCGTCCTGGTAGGGAAACGAAGGGAGATACCTGACAAGTAAGTCCGTGAGTTGTAGTATACCTCGAACGAGGAGAGACCCTACAATTCTAGCTTATCCAGAGCCTCTCTGTATTTTCCAGCCAGAATCTGACGAAGAATAATCTCTTTCAAGATCCTTTCCCTCTATCCGACGCGTCAAGTTGTAGTAGTATCCAGAGAGCACTTGACCTTACTTGTTCTGGATATTCCACCATCATCTCGTGTAGAAACTCCAGCTTGCGCGTAGAATCATGCGCGTCGAATGTTTCATCGCCGAGAACACGAACGGCCGTGGGCCAGAGGGCCATCCAGTTTATCTCCTTGCAGCGCGCGAGGATCGACCACGCCTGTCTGGCGCGAGGGAGGTCATTTTTTAGTAGAGAGAGGTGCAGGATGTCGTAGAGTCTGCAAATGTGGGTTTTGCGACAGCTGAGTCTTTGTTTCGAGTCGAGTGATTGAAAGAGGAACGGGGACATGATGGTTCTTCCTTTTTGGGCGAGGATCCGCCCCCGAATCCAATCGACTTTGTCTCTCTCCGTCTTGTCTGTCTTCTTCGACCAAACCTCTCGTTTGACCTTGCATACATTTCTCTTCTCCATAGCACGTCTCTATCTGCCGCCCTTTCTTCCGTCGTTTCATCCAGGCCGTCTGCAATGTCGTCCACCTTACCAGACGATCTCGAGGCCGTCATCCTGGACACTTGTATAAAACACAAAGCAGCGCACTGGAGGGACTCTGACTACCGTGCCTGCGTATCCATCAATTAAAGATATTTCGTCAAATTTGACCACCCCGGGACTCTTTGGCCTAAAATTGAAACCCAAAGGTACATCTACGAGTATGCAATCTCACGCAAATGCGCCGCTTATCGCCAAAGTGATACACCAATCTGGAGACGAACGGACGATGTATCTGGTCATGGAGTACGTCAACCTTATGGACCCTCCTCCGGGAGACCTCCCCGAGCGGACAGTTGAGGCGCTCAGATGGTTTATGGGAGTCCCAGCTCCTCCCGGTCATGTGTTAGGCCCTTTAGGGGGCGGTATCATCCGCCATCGCTTTTTCAAGGACAACGAGGCGCCTCTAGTTTTCTCAAGCATCGAGGCCTTGGAACGTTATATAGCGAAAGTACGTCCGTACCTATCATATTTTCTCGAGCCTGCGCTAACGGGCCAGGCGCGCACGTTGCTCTCGACCTTGGGTGCAAAGGCGGCAGAACACATCATACTAAGCGATGAAAGTCTACTGTTCATGCAGTCCGACATGCACCCCAGCATCTTTGGCGTCGACGAGGACGGGAATACTGTTCTGATGGATTTTGCGGAGATCGAGATGGTGCCGGAGTGCTTCGCAGCGTATACGTTGTTTTCGAAGAATACCGCTATGGCCGCGTCCTTGGGCTTGGAACGCAGCTCAAAGCAGAAATCTATGGCTTTGATCTGTATTCTTTGTACTCGGTGCGTCAGATTTTCAACTGACAAGATTCTGGTATTGAAACCTTGTAGGCCTGAACGAAGATGGCTATCCCGTCGACAAACGCTAAATGCTGTAGATAGTAAGTAAACGTCCTCGGACTCCTCGTTATGGAATGCACTTCGGTTCGTTGAGCGAGTAGATTGCGCCGGCGTTCCGTTTATTCTCAGTCTTCATCGCCAAGCGTTCCGTTTAGTATCGCAACTCACGCTCTTCATAGCCGCTCCCCCCATTACTGTCTATCTCGAAATGGTGTACACTGTTCATCTTAGTTTCCAAGTTCTGTTGATGAGTTGTAAAAAAACACATTATTCTGAGCTTTTCCTTGTTCACAACGACTGGCTGTTCAACCGTACGGCAAACGCAGGAAGTTGCTCAGTTGGAACTTTGTTACCTGGGCAAGTGACGATAGAGAGCATTCAAAGTTGATAGACTACACCTGCCTGGCTCTTGAAAGGTGATTTCTTCAGGAGAGACGAACAGGATGCCATAGAGTCTGTACATGTCAGCTTAATCAGTCCCAGAGATGATGGCATGACGCAAAAGCTCGGGCGCAATCTCCGTACTTAGTTGCCTCTGACCACCATGGACGACGATTTCACATTTGGCGCGTCGGTCTGGGGTACACCCGATCCCGCTGCACCCGTCGTTGTCAAGCCGCCGTCGCCTATTCCCGACGACGACTTTGACGACTTTGGCTCGCCTCCTCAGGCTGCACAAGTTACGGATGACGATGATGACTTTGGAGACTTTGGCGACTTTGGCGATGCGCAGGAGATACCGCCGTCGTCGGGATTCAGCGGGTTTGAACCCGTCGCTGGGCCTTCGTCATATGGCGATTGGGAACCGCTAAAGCTGGCGCCTATGCCGGGGAGGCCTGAGCTGGAAGACGATATCAATACAATACTAGGGCCGCTTTGGGGCTCACAGCCGATATCGGAGGTGACAACGGATGATGAGATTAGAGAGCGGGAGGGGATAAACCAGATATTGGTCACTCCAGAGAGGTGTGTGTGTTGTCTACCGTCTTCTCCTTGGACTAAATAGAAACCGGCAGTCGAGATTTATACAACCTCCTCGTGCAATCCCCGCCGCCGACGAAACCGCCGAACTGGATTCGGTCGCGTATACGGCGGCAGCATCTAATAGCGCTCGGGATACCCGTGAATCTCGACGAGGTGTTGTCGAATGGACGGCCGCTGCCGGCGCTGCATATAACGACCCGGCCCATGTCTGCTCCGCCTGGCGCGCGCAATGCCTTTCATGCAGGCAACGCCACAGCGTCTGCGAGTAATTCCCGCGCGGGCTCTCCGCGGGGAAACAACAATGCTTCTCAATCGCATTTCGGCCCAAAGCCGGATTTGGATGATGTCAAGATTCAGCAGCTTCTTGCGCTGGATTCTGGTTCGTTTTATGCTATAATCGCGGGTTTTAATTGAGGAATGCTCTAGATTCTTTGACGATACAACCTCTAGCTACCTTAGAACGACATCTAGCGGAGCTCAGGGCGCATACGGCAAAGACGCAGACACGGCTCACGCATTTGCTGCAGAGTCGCGATGCGCTGCAGCAGGATGCGGAGACGTATAATGGGCTCATTGCTGAGCTGGTCGGGGAGGCGCAGAAAATCAAAACTGGCAAAGGTCGAACACCGACGAGACGAGGGAGTGGGATGGTCTAGCTTTTTTGGCGTTCATTGCAAGGTGTTTGGTTGTGCGCTCTTCAAATTCTGCACCGGGCGCGTCATGTTGTTCCTCAATATCATTTATCTCTTGTCGACGCGCTATCCACCTTGTGTTCTATCTCTGCGTCGTGGCGTTACCGGCTATCACTTGATTCTTGAATTGGACCGACCACAGATAGTGTTGTGTCCCAGTCCTCCCATTTTTTTGCTGCGTTCTCTTTTCATCGCACTGGTCGGGATGAAAAGATATTAAAATCTGACCTGCAGACAGAAAATAGCGCCTCAAGACTAACCGGTATTCGAATCGTCGTGTCTTGTGTACGCCAGCGCCCACATGCGCCTAAGTAGTAGTAGTAGCAGTATCACTCTACAATCCATCCTTCGCTGCATTGTTCTGCGGTTATCTGCGTCGTACTGCCTAACTCCTGTCTCAAGGTTCCTCATAAATCGGCGAATGGAGGTTCGAAGACTGTGGCGCCGCAACTACAGGGCGATCACTGAAGAATTCATATAGTAAGCCGCTCATGGGCCTCGACTTCAAAAGAAGACTGTGCAAAATGCAAAGAGCGATACGTGAAATACAAAGCAGAAACCACGTCGAAGAACTCGGAAAACAGCGAGAATAGTGTACAATAAGGACAGCAAAGTAGCATGGCGAGAAGGAAACCGGGAACGAGAATGCTAGCAGTAACTATTCTTGTTACTAGATGGTTGACTAGTAGAATAGCATGAGCAGCTTTGAGACGGATCAACAAATTAGACAACTTGCGCCTCAGACCATTGAACAACGATCGATTTGACGCGCGCAGTCAATATCCGCCTGCATGCATTGCATTTCAAACCGTCCTGAAGGGAAAGAAGCGTTGACTGTATGACGGATATTGACATATCTAGTAAATATCCCAGTTAGATCCTATTCACATGTTGCTAAGAAAGCAAACACACTGGCATGCGCATCCCATAACAAACAAGCTACAGCCAAAAACCATGCGCGTTGCAACCTTTCGTACGCCAAATAGTTACATGACAGTGTCGGAGAGTGGGTCTCCAAGGGCTCGGACAAGATGTTCCTGAGGGTATCCTTGCGCTTGGAATGCAGATGGAACAACCGCAGAAGATATTTCGGATGCACAAGGTCTGTCATCTCATCTGTGATGCTCTGCAAACACAGGTTGAGGAGATATTGAGAGGCTGCGACCGCGAGCTCTTCGAGGTCATAGCGCGATGCGAGGGCATACACCTGGAACGGCGCCAGAGGAGTCTGATCGCGAATTGCCTGGTAGATACTGGCGGATGGCCAGACGTACGCTTTGGGTTGCACGCCGTAGCGCGGAAAGAGGTCGATGGCATGGATAAGGGTATCAATAGGATAGATATCCGCAAGTTTTATGCCGTAAATAGCGGCGAACAATATGCTCAGGACCATCGCCGTCTCTGGAATGTGAACGAGGGCCTCTTGCGCGCCCTTTGTCAACAAGTCGGCGAAGTTATTCTCTGACGAACGGAGGAGGACGTGTTTATGGACATGGAAGAGGTGACTGTCTGAAGAGAGTATTCTCAGGTCGGGATGCGAGAGACCAAACAACAAATCAGCGTGGAATGTCGCCGAAGGGATGATAGCAGTCGACGGAGATGGGGAGTGCGAAAGCTCGTCCGGCTACACACTGAGATTAAGGACGTCGAGAACGAGGACCCATCCGACTAACCGGGGGTGTCGGCAACTGCGATCCAAAGAGATCCTGGGTCTCACTGTCCCACAACTGTCCATGATTGAAGATCATGCCGTACTCCTCTACATCGCTGACATTCATGTAAGGCGACAATGGCGCCCATGTGGTAGACATCTTCTGCGATTGTAGCGCTTTCGACCCTGTAGCCAAAGCAAGTATTGAGACCCCGGAAAATGCCTGCGACTTTGGTAGGCGTACAGGCTCGGGATAAAGAGGGGAAGTGGGAGAGAGAAAAAGCAGCGGACACAAGGCCTTTAAACACGCTGACACGAATGTTGAACATGACCACGTACATCAAAAACGACATAATTACTTGCGTGACGTACGTGATGCGGTTAAGCTTCCAACTCCCCACGACCCCACTCGCTCCGAAGGTCTAAGCGCCACGAGTTTTGAGACGCGTTCATTAAAGACATAGGAAGACAGCCACTATCCTAGAGCCACGGAAGCAATAGCACAGAGAAGGGAATACATATCGATTTCATCGATTTACCACTTGTGCTTGAGCAGCGAGTATGTGAACTATGGCGGCAGCTTCAACATTATCTGGCGAAGAACCACTTTGAAGATGACGCGTCAAGGCAGGCGACGTATATCAGTACGTAGATTGTGGCTGCGGTGGATATTGTTAGCAACCTCACCAGGCAGCTTGAAGAATACACTTTTCAATGTCGTGTGATGGTTCTGAGTAAGGCCGAGTGTGAGCCGAGCACCGCTCGCCAACACATGACAGACTTAATTTTAGCTTCAAGCAACGAGTGGCGGAGGGCGGTCATCATAATTGGCGAGTCCTGCAAGTTTACCTCCGATTATCTGGAGGTCAGCAGTTTGCTGTTAGCTGAAAGCCCATGAAGATTTCGTGGATATAACACAGAAGTTGTTAAGCGTATGAGTAATTCCTGAAGGATCACAGAGTAGATTCAGATAGTCAGAAAGAGTCTAGAAGAAATGAGGGAGGTAAGAGGCAGGCAGGCGAAGTAGTGGTGGCAGGAGAAACGACAAGCCCGTTTCGATCACTTGGTCTGTGCGCAATACGCCCACGTGCATGGTTGTTTATCAAACTCTCAGCATCGCTGTCGATGCGATGCCCGTATATTCAGTATACATAGCTGTGCGCGCACCCAGCTCGGCTGGAAATGATATATCTCGGTATTGCACTCCTAGTGCTTGTGGTTGACCACAAGCGAGTCTCCTGTCCGACGCAATCCTTCTAGATGTCTCTCTCTTGGCTGCTAATCGGCGTATAGGCTGCTCTACATGGCTTGGAAATCCACGCCAAAGGGCTTCTTGGATCCAGGTATGTTCTTTTTAACACTTCGGCCTACTTCTTTTGAGTCCGATACAGGCTCGCCCTAAGCCACGGCTCAGGCCAGAGCCAGCCAAGCCGGCCGTAAGTTACGGCTTCTGGCCTGGCTTGGGAGATGGCGAAGCCAGAGCTCTGAAAAAGCCAGGCCAAAGCCGGGCCAGCAGATCACTAGATCATTCAGCAATGTTAAGCAAAAAGAACGGGTTCTATGCCATCTTGAGTTGCAGTGTTTGTATCTTTTGTTGACGCGTTGGACACCTGATTACTCTTCGCGTTGCGCGTCTCGTTTCCTATTTTAGCTTCAATTTGGCGTTATCGGCTATATCATAGTCTATTAGTATTCTGTAAGGTGGCTGGACCTACCAGCGATCTAAATTGTGTGTCCATACTGCATTGACGTTATGTAAAGAATGCAGATGAACGTTAACCTTGCTACATCCGGCATGTGTGATTCATCTCAACGACTCGTGTCATGCGGCTTTTAAGCCGATACATATGAATCACACTGTGTGTTGTATTGTCTCCTGTACGCGAACGCCAGCCCCCACACACGTCTAGCCTCACTCTAATTGTCATGTTTGCCTGCATTCCATTCCTCCACTTATTGTTTCCCGGTTATCTAGGTCTTACTGCACAATATTACGCGCAGTCTTCTCTGAGACTTACGGCATTCTCATTTTATTGTCTCGCACTCGTGCGGGGCTGACACCGCTCGACAATGGTCAAATCCAGCCATTCGCTTGTTCTCCTTCCCGTTTTGCTTCCGGCTTATCAGAGTACCTTGATTAGATTCCGTAACTGTCCTTCCCTGATGCATTCTAATTTCTATCACTTCTCCGTCCTGGCATGGCGATAATTAGACCGACCTCGCGCGCCTTGTGTCCTACCTTATTGTCTGAAAATTTCTCTTCGCGTGCACACAATAACAACAGCCCCCAGTGCCCACTATTGTCCGTGATCCTGCACATTTTGGTGCTCCATCTAGCCACTGACTCCGAGTGAGAAAAGCCTCGAGGCCCCTGACAAGGCATTCGGTGAGAATGGGGAAGTCGAGCAAGTCTTGGGAAACAGATCCATGTTGGAGGAACAAGGGAGATGGCAGCAAATAACCCCATTCACATGTCCGCGCGCGCAAGGTCTTTTGTTGCGCATTCGTCACCTCCCTTCTCGAACCCTTCAACGACTCACGTACAAAAACAATAAGCACCGTTTTCAATACAATGTTCACTTCCTGATGCGCCAGCCTTCCCTGTGACAACGCGTAATGAAACCGACAACAAAAAAAGGCAGATTCCGGCTCGATAAGTCATATATAAAAAGCGACGAAACCGGGAGGTGAATCGATCTGGATTTACGTTCCATTCCCCTTCCCTCTCCTTCTTTAATTATTATAATGCACGCCTCGAACGCGAATGCAGGCGTACATAGATCCAAGTTCACGAGTCACCCGCAACCTCATCTGCCCCCGCACGTCCTTGAACGACACCGCCGTGTGCTTGCTGGCATTTTGCACAAACGGATTTTGATCGAGGAATGGAGGAAGGAAGTGGGGGAGGACCCTGTGGATGACGGCTCGAGCTCCACGCGTGGCGCACGACCGACATACCAAAGCAGATTGAGGGAGCAGTTCTTGGAGCTGCGAGATGCGCTCCCCGAGCGTCTGAGGCCAGGCGCCGCGGCGAGGGTGGCTATCATGGAGAATGGTATGAGATTTCCCTTCCAAGACATTGACGAGACGTTGACATGGATGTCCTTTCAGCTATGAATTACATTGTGGACCTCAAAAATTCCGTGAGGTATCTCGTCGGAAGCGGTGAATCCGCGCGCCGGCCCGCGTACATCCAGCACCAAACCCAGAATGTCAGCGCCGCACAGATGCGCACACATCGCGAAAACTGTACGGTCCGCATGCTCTCGGAGGTTCTCCCCGGGCTGTCTGGCGTCGAAAGCAAGATACAGCTTCTCGAAGTCGGTGAGTAAATGGTTTCCCTTCAGTCTTCTCTCAGGCGCTGAACTACCGCCCAGCCGCCAAAACTATTCGCGATCTAGAGGACGAATACCAGAAGCTGCTTGCCGACCATCGAGCTGAGCAATGCCAGTCATCTGCTTCATCCGAAGCGTCCTACTCCACACCTCCCCCTTCAACTCCGCGAGATAGAATGACCGTAGTTCGAGCCGAGGTTTACTCGCCATCCAGATACACGTCCCAATACGCTCAGGGGCCCGACGTAGACCGTCTGCCCTCTATTCACGACATCCTCCGGGATAATTCACCGCTTGATAGCCTCGGGGTCCAGTTACCTCCCCTCCGTATATGGAAGTAGTTTCGATGATTCCTTCGTACGACGCATGCGCCGCATCTGGTCGGCTGTGTACCATTTGTATTCTTATCTTTATGCCTTGCATTCACATCATCTGCATCGTAAATACTTATTCATGACATCCTCACGCTGTATCCATACCGTTAGTATTTACTCAATTCGACAACTGCATAGAACTAGATCACTTACCCTTTAAGACTTGGATCTGATCATACCTGCCATGAGGTCGAAGCTATTGCCGTCAGGCTGCAGGTCAATAAATCCCTCTTCGCCTGTTGCCCACCCAGTTCGCTGCGGAACTGTTCTCAGAAGGCCATAATCCGTGGTAATGCCACTAATCCGGACCGCTTTATGAGGTGTAGTAGTCGTCAATGTCACCACTTGGTCCCTGCGCCACAATCAATTATATGAAAGTCTACGACGTGAACACGTACGAATGCAACCATCGTTCAAGATACAAATCCATGAAAGGCTCGAAAGATCCATTGCCTTGAATGAAGGTTGACCACATGCTTTCAAATTTTGCTAAGATCGTAGCAGCGGTAGTTTCCATGCTGATCGGAGGGTCTTCAGGATTTTGGAGTTGCGCCAATGAAAGAATGGGAGGCGGGTTGAATACATTAGTGCCCGAACCTGCACAAAGGTTAACCACCTGACGAGACGGAGCAAGAACAAAAACTACCAATGATAATGTCGCACTTGCCGCCTACAAAATTCGTGCTCACAAGGATACCGCCGATTTTCTTCATTTCCCCCTGAGAAGTGATAGCATAGATATCATTTGGCCACTTGATACGAACAGCCTCTCCGCGCTTTCCGAGAACCCCATCGTCGCGACACGCCTCTGCTACGGCGAGCGCAAACAGGTATTGGACGAACACTAGTTTGTTGGAGGGGAATTCTCCTAACGTGACACGTAGGAGAAGGGAGAACTGCAGACAACCAGCGGGCGACAGCCAGATATTGCTGCCACGACCGCGGCCAGCAAGCTGGAAAGACGCCAACGACAGAAACGGCGTGGGTAGGGACGCTAAAAGACTAGGGTTCCTGAACACTTCGTGAGATGAAGTCGAGGTACAACACAGAGACCATACCGATCAATCATTGTCTGCGTGCTCGTGACAACTTCGCCATACATCAAACATTCTCCAAACCCCCAACTGCCGTCCTTAGCAGAACATTTCTCTTGAGCTCGAGCAACGAGCAAGGATTCAAAGAACTTCTGAATAGAGAACAAAGGCGTCTCTCCTGACTGAGGCTGATCACCATTGGAATAAACAACAATATGTTTCGGTTGCCAGACCGAAGGATCATCAGAGGCAAGGTAGTCGGCCTGGCATTGAACCTTTAGATCGTCCAGAGATTCCTGTGATGAATGGAATAGGAAGGTGTCATTTTGATCCTCAAGTTTCTTCCCAGCGGCATCCTGCGTGTCTAGGATAAGACGTACAACCTGAGAGACGATCTCAGGCGTAGATGGATGCCCGACGAGCAACTGAGGACCAGGTCGTAAGGTGTTCCCATCTTCAGAAGAGGGAAGCTTAAGGCCAAGCTCAGAAAGCATGTCTCGTAAGAGATTACGCCTCCGTTCCTCGTTCACTTCCAACGCATTTCCGCCAATAGGATATTCCAGAGAAACGCCCCAAAATGTGGCGTGTCCATCGCCGATTAAGAGCTTAACCCCAGCAATATGAGGCGCAGAGCTCGTATCTGTGAAGCGAGCTAAAATCTTGGAGCGTTGGGTGTCCTCGAAATCAACTATGGACGCATGCGACATTAGACCATCCACAGCAGAGCCATCCGAGGCCTGGACATTAATGGTTTGAGTTCCTTCAGACGGGATGTCACTGACAGGACTGAGAGTGATGGAGGACTTTGAGGGACGATCGTAGAAACGGAAGGGCATGTCATCTTTCGATGAATCGAGCGAAAGTCCTAGTGATCCAACATCATCTAGACTAGATCCTACGCGTTTTACGCCTACGCCAAGTCCGAGAAAGGAGCCACCCCTTTCGACGTAGTCGCTCACTGCACGTATGGAAGATGGCAGCTCTCGGCACCCTGGAAGGACAAATAATGCACAAGAAGCGGTCCATGGCTGGGCCTGCAATGCTCGATGAGATATAGTTTGTACCGTATAGTTAGGTGTCAATAAAGCACGCAGTATTGAAAGTGTGTGTGTCAAGGACGCGGCAACAACCTCAGGACCTGTGTAGACAAGGACGTTCATGTTCGAGATAATTACGGGGAACCGGCCCGCAATTCTCTTCTATTGGTAGCTCCACAAAAGTCACTTCAATGACGACGAGATAGAGGACACGAGCGCGTAAATTGCAAACGATGTCCTACCAACACACACAAACTGCATAACTACTTACCTACACTACGACGGGAAAATATGAAGATGGGGGGAGTTCGGAATAAGGAGGTATGTACGATGTACTGCGACCAAAGATGAGTGCGGACAAATGACAAAGATGAAGCTCCAGGAAAAGAAGATGTTTTATCAGGATTTGTATGCGGTAGCCGAAGCACAGGCATTATTGCCCGGCAAAGACGAATAGATAAAAAAGAGACGTCCATCGATAACAAAAAGAGATGATGAGACGTAGAAGTGATTAGGTGGCGAACGTTACAACGTGAAGACAGGATAAAATAGGTCATGTCAAGTCAGAACAATTTGTAGAAGAGTACCATGACAATGCTACATCGTGAAGAGTGATGCATAGTCCTGTGGGAAAGGATTGACTCGAAGGCTACGCCCGACCGCGGCTATCCGGGGAGGACATAGGACGAGGGGGCCGATTGTTGCTGAAAATATATATGCGAACCGGAACCGAGGGCCCAAGAAAGGACGTGAGTGAAAGATATGATGGAGACCGGTGTTAGACAGAGACGAGAGACAGACCGATACGGCCAAGTTATTCACAAGTGAATAAAAAATACAAGCCCTTGTGGCTAAAGAGAGTGGAAAATAGGCCGCCGACTGGAGGCGGATCGAGTCGAGCGTAATGTATGAGAACAATGGCGATGATAACAGGGAGATGCAGTCTAATAGTGAATCGAGCATTTGATGAGATATTCCTTGATAGTTGAGATATGCTCTCAAGTCCTTAACCAGGCTGACGGGTAGCCAACAGAGGGATGCGGGGCGTAAGCAGGCGGAGGCTGCAGTTGCTGCATATCCCAACGTCCATCTATCCCCGGAGGAGAGGGCAGCTCCTGCGCAGACATCCGAAGGTCACCACAATTGTATGGAAAGTGAGACTGAGAGTATGAGCGGAGATGATTATGAGGGTCTGATGTATCTTGATACGAATAATGAGACTGCGAACGAGAATGAGACACGGGGACGGCGAAAGCGACGGGTCCATAAACAGGCAAAGGGTGGAGTGTGGGAACTTCATAGGCGTAAGCCATGGCCATGGGCGCATGCACATAGCCAGCAGGCCATGCTGCCTGATAGCTGACTTCATGGTGAGGATAAGGAACCATGTGGTACGGAATGGTTGGTGGCTGAACAGCGACATACTGCGCACCGCCACGGTTTCTGTCCCGGAGAATAGGTTCGTCGCCTGCCGGACTCCACTTAGCGGGAGGTGGGAGACCTTTGACAGGCTCAACAGGTCGAGCCCAGTCCATGCATATATCCTGAACGTTTTCTCTCGAACTCTCTGTGCGGGTCGAGGTAGCACCACTGACGCGACGCTTGGGTATATACTCCTCTCGGAGAGGGCCACCCTCGTCAATGTCGAACTCTGCTACCTCCATGGACATGGCAGCTTGCTCCCTCTCCAACTTTTCTTTTCGGCGCTCTTCCAGGCCAAGGAACACGGGCTGAGGATGCGAAGGGTCGAAATTGCAGGCAACCGGTGCCTGGACGATCTCATCGATGGCTTTGCGGATGATGGACAATGGGTTGGCCGACGGCCTAGAGATTGGTTGAGGATGACCAAAAGACAAGGACGAATGGTAGGTCATTATATGACCCAACCACTGTGACCAACAGGTGCTAGAAATGTTCAAATTATACACGAAAATGTCGAGAGCCAGTGACTCGAGCAGATTTAGCGCGTGGATAGGAACATTCGAAATGGTATGCCTAAAGGATCAGATCAATATGGGCGAACCAAAGTAGAAAGATGAAACTCACCAAGTCTTGTTGGAGAACGTGTGATCATCAAGCCATTTGTTGGCGAGCATGCAACCCAGGACAGTGAGACGGAACGGAGCACTGGCTTCCATCAACTCAGAATTATGGCCGTGCGCGGCGCCCAAGAGCGCCATCCGGAAACGAGTCTCCTTAGTATCCTGCTCTGTGATGCCAATGGCGCCGAACGAGATCGGTAGACGGACAATATACCAAAGGGCAAGTATCACGGCGGACGGCTGAAGGAGGGTAGAGAGCAGCAAGGAGTGCACGGCAGGTGCCAAGTACTCGGGCGCAGTCTTGCTATACTGCTTATGGAATGTAGGCCTGGCATCGAATGTCAACTTGATACATGAAGTAGGGCGAAATGAAACGTACTGGACACCCCGGTAGGGCAAGGCGGCCTCACTAGTGCAAGCCTTCCAGACATAGTTGGCAATCCACTGGGAAAGGGTTCTGCTAGTTTCTTATAGCCGGCCGAGGCCGAAGGGGTGACGATCTCCTGCGGGACGACGGGTTCCTTGGGCTCTTGTACGGCGGCAATCCCGAAAGGGTAGCAATCATAGTCACCACACTTGTTAATTCCGTACGGTATCTGGTCATCAGAGATAGCAGAGATGCCATAGTGGCCATGATAGGGCGACCCATGGCTGGCAGCAGCAACGGCACGGTCAATGAAGTCACCAAAGGGAGTGAGTGGCTCTATAGGACTGCTGCCAATGTTGTCGCCGGGAGATTGATCCTCAAAGATCGGACTGAAAGCTCCCCGCTCGTAGGAAGCCATATCGTCACCGTGATTCATGTCGAGATCCGACACCATGGGGTCTGGAGAGCTTGCGCTCCACTGGCTGCCGGACTCGAAAAGGCGCTGACTGATGGGAGAGGACGGAGAGTCGAGCTCGTCGTCGTCGATAGGTGCGGAGGTGGTGAACAGGGGCGGAATGCACGCTTGAGCGGGCTCTCCTTTAATAACAGACGCGTTGGCCGCGACGGCTAACCCTCTAGAAAAATCCTGATGACGAAAGTCGTCCTCCCAGATCCTGCGTGGCTTTGTGCGCCTCCAGGACGGCAGGGAATCGATCCACTCTTGTCGAGTGCCGAACGAGGGCGGCGGGCCCGTCGGGGCGGCCGGCAGCGCGTTTGTCAGACTGTGAAAGGGATTGTAGGGGCCGTTGACGGGTTTGAAGACGGGGTGAGCAGGTGGTTTGCTGTGAGTGGGAACGGGAACTGGCATCTGCAGAACAAAGAGACCTAAGACCGCGTCTACCTGGACACAACTGAGTCCAAGAGAATGCGATGCTCTGTCTGCGGTTGCTTTTCGCGTGGAAAAGCCGGGGAAAGTGAGCGAAGGGTGGGTCGTAATGTAGTCGTGAGATGGGAAAACAGAGAGAGCTGACGAAGACCGAGTCGATGGCAGACGCACAGCAAAGGCGTCGCCTTTTAGGAGGTCCTGCGGGCCAGAAAGTGCGGGGGAAAAGCGCAGAGAATCGGCTTTTTTCGTTGCTGGTTGCGTGGCTGACCAGGCGCAAACTTGACCGCAAGTCAAGGGAGAGATAGAGCCCTCTTCTGGCTCTGCTCTGGCTCGGTTGATGGTGGTATAAGGCAGAGAAGACCTGGCAATGGAATCGACTTGACGAGGTCGACTCTGCCAAAAAATGAGGGTGAGGAAAGCGATGTCACTATGGGTATATATGCAGATTAAGTAAGCGGTCTATGACTCGAGTCACTCGACTGAATGCTCCGATCCGTTCATTTTGGCCGATCCTCCTCGCATCGTAGGCTACTGCATTCTTGTTCGATAGGCGCTCAATACGTCAATGAGTTTGCTTGTTGCCACGCCGAGTGCAATGCATCTCGCCGACAGTCAGTTCGAGCATTCCCAAGTGTGAAGAATGGCTGATCGATGAGGCTCACTGTCCAGACTTGGCATATAAATTTATAATTAGGAGTCGACCTAACCTTGCCCTAACCCCTCATTTCTATGCGCCACAATTGATTCATGGGCAAAGGTATGTAATGAATGAAATGCGGGCATCAAGAGCATCAAGTTTTGTGACACACGAAACCAGACTTACGTCGCGCGAGCCGAAATACGTTTGTCGTTCGCTGCGCCAGAATGGATTTGCAAGCCCGAGCGCAGCGCGCGGGATAGATTACATAGCCGAAATCTCAATCCCCACGCGCCGCGACGTGGCCTTTCACCGCGGCCGTGTGAGCCGTGGTGACACAAAGCCGCACGTCCATTGAACAACAGAGAAACCCACGCGGGCCCGGTTGCTAGTCAGACTTTCCCAAACATAGACACGGTTAACGCGTGAAGATGCGAGGTGGGTACAGAAATTGTAACTCGTAACAATTGCCGCAACGATCCAAGCTGTTGATTTAAAACCGGAGGTCGACCGAATGAAGATTGTTGACGCTGGAGTGACAACCCCAAGTATCCCCCTAGTCTTGTCCGGCGATAGCCATAGTAGTCTCTGTAGATAGTAACTCGATACTAGCCAATACCCAAAGGAGACGAGTGTTGCATGAGAGTTCACCTGATAATCAGTACCTAGCAGCGGCCTACTACTGTCAGTCACAGTGAAACAGAACATGAGCGACAGCACTAGAAGGCAGATGAGACAAACACGTTCGACGAGAAGACCTGGAGTAGAAATCACGAGAGAAGGAGTATATAGGATCTTCTCGTACGAAGTTCGTCGCGTTCTGATAATATACATTGATTAGCCCAGGCCGAAACACCAAAATAAACGTGAAAGCAAAGTCAAGACCCGAATCAATGCTCGTCATCTACGTCCATCTTATCGTCACCGTCTTTGGTGCCGTCTCCAGACCCACCAGCTGCACCGGGTGTCGGCTTCTCCGAATCATCGTCTTCCACCGTCTGAGCACTCTTCACACGTCCACCACGGCTCCTACCACCCCTAGCTCGGCCACCTCTTGCTCGCTTCGCTGGAGGAGGTGCGGGTTCTTCACTACTGCTCGTTGTATCCCCTACATCCTCATCGCGATCCCGCACAATAGCGGCGCCCCTACCACCTCTTTTGCCCCTTCCGCCGCGTCCTCTTCGCCCACCTCTCGCCCGTCGCGTGCTAGTCGGTGCTCGCGTAGTGATGTTTGACGCTGTAGGAAGTGGAGCCATGACATGATCCACATCCTTTTCTCCATCGTAGAATTCATTGGTGGCCGTCGAGTGATCATTCCTGTGCTCTCCGGCCAATGCCGTGCTTCTTTCCTCCAGCTTTTCTTCGTGTGTACGATCTTCATTGTCCAGAAAACCCTGCAAGTTGGGAGGAATTTCCTGCATTGCAACACTGGGCGCTCCCTGGAGGTATCGTAGCTTGTTCTTGATGCTAATCGTGATGCGTTGTAATGAGGCCGTGGTGTTGAGGTTGTCAACTTTCCCCGTGAGAGGAGGATGAAGTTTCCAATGAGAATCCTCGAAGAAAGAATCGTAGACTGTCGCCGGGAGTTCGTTCGGTATTTCCGCACCTACTAAAACGGCCGTCTCGTACGTCCAACAACGAGAAACATTTTTGATGGTATAACCACCGCCACCTACAACCAGAAGGGGTACGTTGAACGACCGGACAAAATTAACACATTCCCCATGTGCAGCGATAGAGAGGTTAAATGCGCCTAGACGGTCACATCCTAACGAATCTGCACCACATTGCAAGACTATGGCGGCGGGACTGAATGCATTTACAGTATCCCCAATCACAGTTTTGAAGATCGTCAAGTACATGTCATCGTCGATGCCATCTTGAAGTGGGACGTTCAAACAGAAGTGTCGCCCTAACCCACTTCCATTGTCATCAAGTTTCCCCGTCCCAGGAAAGAAGTCTCCAGTGTATTTATGGAAGGAGACAGTCATGACGCGATTCGAATTGTAGAAGGCGAACTCAACGCCGTCCCCATGGTGGATATCAATGTCGATGTACAACACGCGCGGGTGATACCTGGATGCCATTCAGTATGCGTTGAAGAGAGAGATCATATAGGTGACCTCAGAAGTTCAAGGATTGCAAGAACGATATCATTGGTGTAACAGAATCCGCTGGCTTCGCCGCGTTTAGCGTGATGAAGTCCGCCGGCCCAGTTAATCGCGATATCCGTAGTTCCTGCACAGAGTTTTCGCGCAGCAGCTAGTGATCCACCAGAAGACATGCGACAAAAGTCATACATATCCGAGAAAACAGGACAGTCCTCCCCGCAATTGAACTTGTCGAGCATGTCCTTGACCTCATTTTGGTTTTGTGGCGTAACTCTGGAGCCTATTTTAGCCTGGTACAACGTCGTGAGGAGATACGTACTTTGACAGAAAATCTATGTAGTCTGAGTCATGATAAACTTCGAGTTCCTCTCGCGTCGCTCGTCGAACATCGTAGATATGATGTAACCGTTTATCCAATCCATATCCAAGTACAAGGGCGTTGGTCAGAGTTAGCCGATGAGGTTTCATGGGATGGCGTTCCTGATCCGTATTCCATGAGATACAGAATTCACAGAGAGTTGTCACCATACTCCATAATGTTGCGCACCGACATCTCTTGGGAAGTAATACGAGACTATTGGGCGTGAATGTGGCTGAGGCGTCAATGTTAGCATGGGTACCATGACAATATTCACGCGTACGTGGATGCGTTCCGTTATGGGCTGTGCTGTTCCATGTATAGCACGATTCATGAAATACGGCGTCGAGGAGAACGTGGTGGATTTGCGTTGGGAGCCAGAAACCATGGTCTTGAATGGCCAAGTCAGTTGAAATATGCGCGTAGATGAATGAGCTTCGAGATATAAGCCGCTAACTCCCGCGGCTCAGTGAAAAGATTCGAGCTTAAACGCGTTTGACTCTGAATGATGCGTAGAATACAGTAGCAGGTCGTCAAAGTTTGCAGATAAGATGAAGCCAAGCAAAGTACACAGCCACCACAGACTCGCTGATCGCGTCTTGACGGCGGCAACCATGTCAACATTCCTGAATGGATCGCTTTCAGAGGGCGGTGGCTCGAACATGAGGCAGGATGCGCAGGACTCGATTACGCTGGGACAGCTCAAAGCCATGGTCGGCTCCGCACCAAAACCAAAGGTGAGTGCTTGCATTTGACCTCACTGCAATAAACGAACAACTATAATCTAGCAATGGTGGTACGATTACAACTACGACGACGAGGATACCGTCATGAATGAGTTAGATGAGCTGTATTCGTATGTCGAGATGCCACAAGTTTCCGAGAATCTCAAGGCCTGGCAGGGATCATTCACTCAAGGTGAGTTTAGTGTTTCTCCCTTAATATGCTTGTAACGCGCCGTAGAATGGACCAAAACTCCTTTGCCGCAACGAAGAGCTCACGTTGAAATGCTGTTGGAAGGCCTTGAACATCGTGATGCTGTTATTCGCTTCACCAATGCCCGGAGATTATTCTATATCGTTCAAGGTGGATGCTGACGACTGCGAGGCGGTGCAGAAATACTGACGTGATGACAGGAACCTTTGCCGAAACCGGTTCTCCTGAGCATCAATTGCACTGGATATTCGAAAACTGCAAGATAGTCCGCGCCGCGAATGGTGTCAGTGCCATTGTTGAAGCATACAAGATAGCTAGTTCCAAGCATGACATCTTATGGTATGTCTTGCTTCAGCGTCTTTTTTATCGCGCCCCGACCCTTCCCACAGTTCTCTATCGGATGCCGACGTTGCACATCTGAGCATTTCACTCGAAGACAAATCAAATGTTCTCGAAGAGGTGCTCACTGAGCTTTCCGTCTACATCGGCATGTTGTATCATTTGATTGAAATCTTCAAAGGGCACGAAGATTTTGCCGAAGAACTCAGTGAGTGTTGCGTCCATAAAACGAGACCTCGCTCATTAATTCAGTGAGCTTGGACCCACCTCTCCCCGTATACCTCTTCAACATAGTGTCCGGACTGCGCGACAAGAGTGCCAAAGGTTACCCTGTCAAGAAAGTAGGTTCGCATTATTTCCTACAAGTACGCTACTCATCTCCTCAGCTTCTCCTCCTCTTGTGGAAAACATTGCTATCTTGTTTTGGCGGTGTTCGTGATTACGCGAGGGTTCAGAATCTTTCTCGCGAATTGGCCGGTCTGTCGGAAACTCGTGAACCCGAAGAAGGTGCTATGGCTTCGTCTCTTCCGACAATGTACTGACCCTATTGGAAGGGTCAACAGTAATCAAATCCTCTCCTCTCGATATAGAAACGTTTAGACAAGAAACCACTGTCAAATATCCAACCTTCACGCCTCCGCCTCAACCTAACGCCCATTCACTTCCCGATGTACATGCACCAACGCCAACTATGTTTTCCTCGTCCACCCTCACTAGTAAACTTGCCCAAGCATACTCCCCAATCCCTGTCCGTCACCACTATCATCACGATGATACTGAGAACCAATCTGGACTTCCGCATAACGGAATGCCTTACCACCCTGGTGCTCACAATTCCGGTTTTAGGAATCCCCAACCGCCGACACCTGCTCCTTCTCCCCCTCCAGGACCCAAGACGAAAAAGCAGGCTTATCAGACTGACCAGAATCGTCCTTTCTTATTTCCTTTCTCGCGTTCCCAGACAAAGGATGCCAGACTCGTACCATTCGCAATCGACGAAGCCGACAAACTATACAGTCGTCATATGTACATCAGTCTAGCATTGTCACAGATGTGGCGGACACGAGAAGATTGTATGACATTTGAAAGTGGGCTCGACCACATGCCGGGTTCTGGGGGGGACTTCAAGCCCTCAACCTTCAAATCCCCAGCGCCAGAACTAGAAGTGAGAGATTTGCTTGGCCTATTTACTCTATTCATCGAGTCTCTTGTCAGGATCAAGAATCTGCCGAGCCGCTTCCCGATGTAGCACTCTTGGACGAAAAGATAGCAGAAGCGACAGCCGCTCTTGATAAAGCAGAAACAACATCCGAGAAACGGAAAGCGAAGGAACGACGGGAGGATTTGATACGTCTCAAACGCGTCGAGCAAATCTATGTAAGACTTTCCGTTCTCTGAAGACACCAGTTGACATTGTCCAGTCTGCCGGGCTTCCGGTACTGTCTGGATGGGTCCTTGTCCTTCTCAAGCTTTTATTGGCTACCGTTTCGGCTAGCCCGAACTTCCAACAGGGTGGACCTCAAGGAACTAATCTGTTTCCGGGCATGATTTCTCGTAGGTATCCTGCCATTTCTTGGTCTATCTTCTTAAAAGACCGTAGCCCAGGAACCTCCCAATCCACCAACACCAACATTGGATGAGATCGATGTTACACGTCATCGTGAAATCACTTCGAAGGCGGTGTCTGCAATATTACTTCTGGTCTTGAAGTGGTTCAAGGTTTCACGTTTGTCGTTCTTTCCCCTTCGTTATATCGATACTCAGCATCATTTTGACAGACGTTATGAAGTTTCATCACCTTGGCCAATTGTTATTAGACACAAACTGTTTGCTGCTTCTCTTAAAGATGTTTGGTCTTCAGGAAGTGTCAACTTCTCTAGTTGCTCGGAATGATTCTCCCGAGAACAAGTACACTTTTGACCGACATTCCATTCCACCTCGCTGATGCTTGAACTAGTTTCTTCCGCTATTGCTACCTACACTTCTCAAAGAACCCGCAGCCTATACGTCCAGAAGATAGTATGCTCAAGCCACCACGGCATACAGTCATCAAATCCCGCAAGCTTCCGAATGGCGAAACCCTGGAGGAAGAGGTCGACATGGTCACTGACTATTCGTGGCGCAATTTCTTCACTACGATAAATTTTGCGAAGATCATGCAGAAGTTATCGAAGCATCGTTCACATCGTATCTGGATGCTGGTGCAGTATAAGAGTTCTGTGAGTCGTCTCCTTTGAGTCTTATTCCTTTCGTCTGACATGCATATGCGCAGGCTGTTTTGAAGCGTATACTTCGCGTCCAACATCCCATGCTCCAGCTTCATTTACTGAAACTCATCAAGAGTCAAGTTCCCTTCTGTGGCCGAAAATGGCGACAGAGTAAGCTGTCAATTTTCACGTCGTGCTTTACCTCAAAGTCTTTTTGTCCGCAGCAAACATGAAGGTCATCACTGCCATATATCTCAATTGTAGACCGGACCTCCGTGATGAATGGCTTACCGGATCTGAAATAGATGACGCTGCTGATGCATCCGTACGTTGCATGCGATTTGTTTTCTGGCCCTCAACATTAACATGTTCCCAGGCCCAAGAGACAGCCCTGAGGCATCTGGTGAAATTTTGTTAGTCTCGTGGCCTCTGAAGATGACGGTATATTGAAGCGCATCCTATAGATAATACCAGGAGATATGGGGCGAATGCAACCAACGCTCAGCATGGGCCATTACATCGGCGGTCAGGAAGCATGTCACATCAGTTGGAAGGTCTTCATCCAGGTCCTGAGCTTTCCATGATTCGTCCGACCGGTACTCCCAACATGGTGGAAGCGGATGTCTTCCCTCCAGCTCGTTCTCAAGCCCCGGATCCATCGATATTCCTTCCTTATACAACTGAAGACATCAACTTTGAAGATGAGTACGAGGAGTATATGTCCGATATAGGATGGGCCGAGGGTGGAACGGCTGCAGATTTTGGTGGAGCTTCTGCATGGTCCCGGTTTCCTACTGAATTTGCAGCGGACATCGCAGATGGCATCAGTGATAGTGAGAGTATTGTTTCCATCGGGGACTTGGGTGAGCAGATGGCATCCGAGCGCGACTCCGAAACTGTGGACGAGAATAGGAATGATTGGGAGGTGAGGCGACTTCCTAATGGGAGACAACTACGTGTTGACTGGCCGTATTTCCATAGCATATGAGTCCGAAGACCATGGCTGCGTTACCGAAATCGCCTGCGGGTGGACGTCGGTCTTCAGGGACTGGACTTCGGCCTGTAATTCCCTTCGGGCTGGATAGTGGTAACCCTGTCGACTTAGATGAAGAGGAAGATGATATTGGCGAGATGGGCCATGCCCCACGAGAGGACTCTGCATTCGCTTCCGGCGGGGGAGTGGATGAAGTGGAATATGCTTACGGGTATGTGGGCTCTTTTTCTCTCCTATCCACGCTCAATGTACTCACTCGGGCAGCATCTAGCATATAAAGAATTCATCTGTCTGTACCATACGCATGCTATATTGTAACTATGCTCTCCATGTCAGTAGTTCAGGGGCTGTGCAGGCTTTGCGGTCCGATTTCCGAGACGTGCGATTTACCTGGGGTTGAACTTAGCTATTTGTCTAAGGCTTTCAAGTAGTGTCTAGCTCAACAACGATGTGGACTTCAGTCTTACTCCTGATTGGCGCGTTCTTCGTTAAACTCTGGAATCTCTTTCCACATTCAACCCAGTCTGTGGTTGTCGATCTCGGATATGCTTCATATGAAGGAGTATATGACGCGAAGAACACACTCTTTCTCGGTATTCGTTATGCTGCTCCTCCTATAGGCGAGAACATTTGACTCGTGGTGCGACACTGACGCGAATCCTACACCCATTAGGCGCTCTCAGATGGAGGGAACCCAAAGATCCTTTCGCGGTAGAAGGCATACAGCGTGCTGTTGTCGCGCCACCTTCTTGCTACCAAGGCCTTCTTGGTTCGGCTTTGAAAAATCCCGTTGTCAAGAGTAGCAATGAAGACTTTTGGCAGCCGAGTCTCAACATTGATGCCACAGAGGATTGTCTTTATCTCAGGTGAGTACTAAATCGTGTCTACGATGCTTGTTAAATTGCTTGTATGCAGTGTGTCTTCTCCGGGACGACTTCAACCGAGTGCTGAACCTGATAAGTTGTTACCTGTCGTTGTCTGGATTCATGGTGGCGGGTAAGAGTGAGCCGCCACGTCTATGTCCTGCAGAAGTCCTAAACCTAAACCTCCCAGGTATGCGTTTGGCAGTAGCGCTGGTTACAACGGAGAGGATATCGTCCGCGCGTCTGGCGATGGAGTCGTTGTCGTCATTATACAATATAGACTGGGCTTGTTCGGATTCCTTGCCGGACAGAAAGTAAAGGAAGACGGAGCTCTGAATGTCGGTCTACGTGCGCAATGCTCTTGTTCCGACCTACGGAGCTCTGACCAAAGCAATAGTCGACCAACAGTTTGCTTTGAAATGGGTTCAGAAACATGTATGCACGCGAGCGCCTTCCGATGTCAGGATGGCTGAAAGACGTTTTCAGATCAACAAATTCGGCGGTGATCCTAAGCGAGTCACGATATGGGGACAGTCTGCAGGTGTTATAGCTCATGGCTTGTTGGAAGGCCATGACTGAATGCTCTCTAGGCGGTGGATCGGTCCTTCAACATGTTATCGCTAACAATGGGCAAACATCACCGCCACTGTTTAAAGCTGCTATCGCCAGTTCGACTTATTTGCCTTCACAATACATATACAACGACTCTGTTCCTGAGGTATAGAACTGATGGCTTATTAGTTTGACAAAACCATATTCATTACTATCCTTTAGTTCTGGTATCGTCAAGTCGTGGAGCGTGCCAAGTGAGTAATCCTTTTCGGCTTCCTAATGTTGGTAATGTTGACCTGCCCGCCACAGGTGTGGCTCTGTTGAGGATACGCTGGACTGTCTAAGAAAGACTGAGTCGCAAACGCTGCAGACCGCCAATGCTGATATCGGCTTACGGACGTTCTATGGCACTTTACCCTTTGTTCCAGTTGTTGATGGAGAGTTATTGCTCAGCGACCAACTACAGCTCTCAAAGAGGGCAAAGTCAATGGGGTATGCTAATAATATATTCACTAGTACGGTGCTGCTGACGAAACACAGAAAGCGCTCCTAGTTACCACTGTCAGCGACGAGGGTTCTGCATTCGTCAGTGAACACACTACAAGCCTTTCGGATTATATTCGAAACTTGTTTCCCAACCTGAGCAAGCATCACATTGCAACCGCTGTGAAATTGTACGCTAATATGGGTGATGCCTTCATTCAAGCTTCGGCGGTTATGTCTGAAAGTTGGTCTATTGCTACGTGTCCACGCTGCATCGACGCTAATCCTCTTGTGTGTAGGTATCTTTGTGTGCCCTTCGTACTTCTTACTTGACGCGTTTCGTAGTCGATCATACAAGGTAATAAAAGCCACCTCCTGTTCCAATCTATCAGCGACTCATACTTAGTCTCTTTAATCCAGAGTGAATTTGCCATACCACCTGCGAAACATGGCCATGACTTGCAGTACATCTTCCCAACGTCAGCTCTATCTTGATTACCCCTCTATCCCATTGCCTGACAATCGCGTTCCAGGACCTTCGGGGCTGGTCCTTTCAATAACCTCGATTTCATCAAGGCTTCTCTCGGCTTTTCCTGCGTTTGCTGTATCGCACGATCCCAACGAGACGTTTGAGCCGACGATTACTCCGACATGGAACGTTTATGCAGCCGGAGGGATGAATACCGAGATGCGATTCAACAAAAGTACAGGAAACGAAGCTATGATCGAACGGCATTTCGACTTCACCTCAAATCCTTGATAGATGCGCGTAAGTAACGCAATCAAAAGGCCTAAAGCCGCCTTTCTGACCCCGTCATTTCAAGGTTTTGGATAGTGTTGGCACAGAAATTGGCCAATGAAGTTGGGATCGTAGCAGTGGTTGTGGGAACAACAAGTCTATTGCCAGTATTGGGCCTCACATTTGAGCACTAAAAATACATTTATTCCTGTAGTCCTTGTGAAGTATAGAGTCCTAAACTAGCAATACCCTGAGGGCCCTTCAGAGTTCCAGTCAGCCATTGAGTAGCGACTATCTCTACACCTGGCTCCTCTCCTGGATCTCCAACTGTCAAGAGTCCAAGACCTCACACCGTACTATGTGACAGAGACCGGTCGTGGACGATGTATCTCGAGATATCTCGCGTGTCGAAGGCGTCGGGATCAAAGATGTCGAGAACCTCGTCAGAAGGTCGGTCCGAAATAATATCGAAGACCTCGCAGTCTTCAATCCGAATGTCAACGACTGATGGTTCCTTCCACCTTAAGGTGGACACCACAGCAGACGGATCCACCGGAAGGTAATATACATCTTGGAGATTCAAAATGAGCCGCGACACGATGATGCAGGTGGTGGCAATAGAGGCGCCCTGTGGTATCTGCAGCCAGGCACCTGCAAGGGCTATTAGTAAAAGAAAGTGACATGGTCGAGAAACTCACATAGACGTAGCCCGAATGTTGGATGCCGTGATGCGCTATGTAAAATGCAGTGGCGGCATTAGCTACATAGACAATTTCGGCCCTACGAACGTTAAAAGATGCTGACAAGCTAGAAATATTGGGAGCCTACACCATGAAATAAAAGACGCTGTCTCGGATGAGAACGCTGATCACCATCTTGCTGTCCCAGAGGCACTTTTGTCTCAAGTGATAGATGCTCGCACCGAGCGCAAGACCAAACAAGACGGTTTCGAACACTAGGGGAGCAATGTAGAACGTCCAGAAATAACGAGGAACTCCTGTAGGTATGCATATTGATAGATGGTCACGTTCAGGGAGCACTATAATGGGAGTGATATGAGCGCCGTGGTTGCATAGTAGGGAACCTCCGTACCTACTACGAGGCGGGTGCATATAACGAGAACCACTAACATCCCGACACAATCGATGGCAAGCAGGGTGAAAATGACGACCATAGTAATTCGAGATCCAGTCATCATAGCCATCACCCGCAGACTCAGCACAGCGCCCGCCACTGTGAACAGGATAGCGTTTAAAACACCTTGAAGTTGAAGAAACACAAGGCCTGGAGAGAACGATGAGAGTCCTGAAATAGAATGGTTCTGTCACTCACATCTATGTACACCACCATCGCAATAGTAAGTGGAATTGAATAACGTATAACATTATAGCTTACGTCTGAACGAAGCGAAATGAGTACATGGAGGTAGAGGTGTGTATACTCACATGATCCGACTGGCCAGGTAGCACCCAGACTACGAAGGATAAGGACTGATTCAAAATTTTGCAGTAGAAGACGTACGTATGCATTCGGAACTAGGGCGGAGGTTAGTCTAGGACGTCAAAGACTGGTAAGAGGAGCTCACAATGCGACGAGAAGTCCAATATAACGGTTCTGCCGAGTAATGTTGAGATGATACATAATGCCGATGTCAAGCGCTCTCACCAGCAGGAAGAAGACCTTTGAACAGGACCAATTCTTCTTCTGTAGACAAACTTGAGAGGCATCCGGCGCATAGAGAAGAACCTACGCACCCAGATGAATTCGATCTATAATGTTATTCAAAGTCATCGCGACTGATCCTATAACGACGTACCTCTTGATCCAATGTTATGACTATGTAACGGGTCAGGATAAGTCGGTCAGGAAGGGCCATGAGATTTACGATGATCATAAAGCATCAAGACCGAACATGCTACTGCAAAATGATGTGAGCTGACGGGCTGTGATCAAAAGAGGCGTTCGACGTACATTGGAACCTCTGGACGACGCGTATTCCAGCGACCGTTTGCGCCAGCTCACTTGACATAGTGATGGTGGGCAAAAGGGCATCGATTGGAATTGACGAGGACGTTTTATTGCAACGATGTCTCGGGTGGTGGCGCCTCCTATGCGTTGGTTCTCCTTTCATTGTCAAGTCGTTGATATTAAAATAGGAGAAGGCTCTGCATGGGAACCAAAATATTTACAGCAGCAGTTACGCTTTTACTGTGAGCTGTTGTTAGGGATTAACCGAAGCGCTGGACGCGATACAGTAAAAGTTATTCAAGACATCCTTGGCATAGCAAATCAACATTTTATTCATGTATCTCTACAGTAACTTTAGCGACATACACGGTCGAAGGACACAGTCTCTCGCACAGTGATGCTACCGACCTTCAAGAGGTAGAGCACAGCCAATTCGCGACATTTCGACGCCATAAAAGACTTTGTTGAGGCGGTTTGCAGTGTTATGAAAAAGGGCCACTGCATTGTTTGCGACAAGTTGTGTCCGTTTGCTTGCGCATAATTTGCTTGCTGCGTGTACTGTTGAACCCAGTGGCTGATGAGCAACTCTTCCACAACACAACCGCGACCATCTTTCCTCAAAATGTGGGCCCATCGTCCTGGACGACGAGCTCGACACTGGGCTCGCTGTTGCTCATTCGCCTGCAGCCAATTGAGAAGGCCCGTGCGCAAATTCCCACGCTGACATAATGCGGCCACTCCTCGTGCTTGCCCTCCGCTCGCCATCATCATCATCATCGACCTCGACGACAATATGGCACAACAAGGAATGCCTCCACATATGATTCCAGAAGGTGTCGAAGATGACCTTAACAACCCTTATTTCGGTGTCTCCGACAACGATCTGACCGGCGGGCTCCCCATCAACCTCGACTCATTGCGGGACGGCCCACCAGGAACAAAGCCATTCTACCCATATTCGACACTCATTCGGTGCGTATATACTCTTTCATAGGTCGCTGCGTACTAAACGAATCGTAGTATGCCATCAAGGGCTCCCCCAACCAAAAGCTCCTGCTCGAAGATATTTATTATGCCATTGAATCAAGAGTGCGTGGTCCACATTTCTCATCGACTACCTTTGTAACCATCATCTCCTAGTTCCCCTACTTCAGAACGGCGCCTGCTGGCTGGAAGGTGTGCCCGCTATTACACGTCCTGCGACCACAGCGCTGACACTTTTCAGAACTCTGTTCGCCACAACCTATCCCTAAATCCATGCTTTGAGAAACTGCCTCGCCCACTCACCGACCGAGGCAAAGGATCTTACTGGGTTGTCAACGATAGCGTCGACCCTCGAACGGGCGTGCACCGTATCCGCAAGAAAAAGACGGGCAAGTCAAAGCAGGGTGGCAAGAAAGTGACGGGAGACGACGAAGACTACTCAGGAGGATACGATGAACCGCAACAATACAATGATGCTATGCCGCCGCCATCGGAGAGTGCAAACGATAACCGCCCTCCTCCGCCACCCTTTCCTCCTTATCCTGCATCGTGAGTATCACACAAAACCACCGCCTTTTCCAGTACTAATCCTTTTCAGTTTGATCCAAATCTCGCTATGATGGCTGGCATGCGTTTCCCAGTTCCACTTATGCCCGAAGAAGTAGACATTGACGAGAACGGAATGTGAACTGGCACCAGGCCTGGCTGAAGGAGATTGGTCATTTGCAGCAGGTCACCGCAGAGCAGGAGAAAGCGGGTGCAGATCAGGAATGGTTCAAGATGATGCTTGTGCGAGTAAGGACGGCGCTGATGCCAATGCCGCCGCCTATGTTGGGACCGGATGGCGCGATGTTACCAGTTCCACCACATATGATGCCTCCTCCTGTCCACGACGAGCACGGCCAGATGCAGGGCGTTGACCCCCAGCAGGGTTGACTTGTAGAGCATACTTTTTATTTACTACTGCTATTTCTTTCGATGTTTTGGATTACTAGTTAAGTAAAGCCCTGTACACGTAGCGAGGTACTGCAGCTGTTGGCTAGTCTGCCTTTTGTCCTCGGTGCTGATTCTGAATCCGTTTATTTGTTTGTCTATGGCCCGCCGCCTTGACATTTCGTCAACATGCCATAACACCGTGAGGCTCACTTGCCTGGCGCTCAATACCCGCCCGTTTCCTCGCCATCGCCCCAGCCGATGCCTTGAATACTCAGTGGGGTCCGTGCGGTGAGCGTCCGAGAATTCCCACGTCTGACATAAGCATCGACGCAACTCTACCCTTCAACCACCGTGAACAGCCTTGAGTTCTTTTGAACGCGTCCTATCTTTTTCCTACGGTTGCAGCTATTTGAACGGGTATGGAGCAAAGTGGATTGATGTTGGGCGACATGGGTGAGGGGGACGTGGGGTACTACAACCCCCAGGAAATCGAGCATGCTGGCGGACTGCCTATCAACCTTGATTCTCTGAGAGACGGTCCACCGGGCTCGAAACCATTCTATCCGTACTCGACACTCATTCGGTGAGTGGGACTCAGTATCCTATGTGTACGCATAACCGACCTGCGTCGGCCAGATATGCGATCAAGGGGTCCCCGAACCAAAGGCTGTTACTTGAGGACATTTACTATGCTATAGAATCCAGAGTATGCTTTTGATCTACGCGTACCTGCAAGTGCTAAGTTTTGGCAGTTTTCCTACTTCAAAACCGCGCCTAGTGGATGGAAAGTACGTGTCTTTTCTATCCGAGTCCTTTGTTTTCCATCTTCGTTCTTGTTGCAACTACACGTCGAACCAGCAAAAGTAGATTAGAATGATCGGCGCTGGTCAAGCAGAGCATGACCGCGACGCGCTCTGTTGTTATTTGACTGTTACTGTTTGTTGTCGAGCACGCTATTGTCCCAAATATTGTGCCCTTACGATTGCTGATTGTTCCTTCCATTCAGAACTCTGTCCGACATAACCTTTCGCTAAACCCTTGCTTTGAAAAGGTCCCTCGTCCGCTTACTGACCGCGGCAAGGGCTCATACTGGGTTGTGAATGAGAATGTCGATCCCCGGACCGGCGTACACAGGATACGAAAGAAGAAGACAACCAAGGGACCCAAGAACGCGGGTCGCAATGATTCGGAAGAGCCAGAGGTCGACTATACTCCTCCGGAAACTTATGAAGACCAGTATATGCCAGATCACGGCACTGATGATCACCCTCACCCACCAGCCTTTCCCTTCCCCCCTCCGTACGTACTTTGAAGCTACCCTACGTCCACTAACGCATTCTTCAGCTTTGATCCCAATTTCGCAATGATGCCACCGGGTCTGCGATTCCCTTTACCTGGTGTGCCTATTCTTCCCGAAGAAGGTATGGAGGTCGACGAACATGGTAACATAAATTGGCGTAATGCCTGGGTGAAGGAAATCGGGCATTTGCAGCAAGTTACAGCGGACCAGGAGAAGGCGGGTGCTGACCAGGAATGGTACAGAATGATTTTGTTTCGAGTGAGGACGGCTCTTTGTCCGCCTCCCATGCTAGGACCCGATGGCGCATTGCTACCGGTGCCGCCACATATGATGCCTCAACCTGTAGAACAGTAGTAGTTGGTTTTCGTTTTCGTAGGCTCTTTTCATTGTGTTGTATGATAGGGTTCGTCAGTCAAAGAGATCCGTTGCTTGAAGCATGTTTGATGTGGGGATCGGGCGGTTGACCCGGCGGTTCACGCGCACGGTCGAGACTGTTCTGAAGAGTCCTCTTCAACACTGTGGGGTGACTTTTTGTCGAACAACGAGCGCACTTTCGGGTTTCGGACCGGCTCGGTGTGGCAATGAGTCAGCGCAGCGAATGAGAATGTCAGCATAGGCAAAAAATCTCGGCCGATCATCTACATTTGGTGGTTTGACGGATGTTGCTTTCTCATCTTCTTCCACGATGTCGCCCACAGCCATCTACTCATCGCCGACGTCGTCTGCGACAGTAGCCGCCACCCCGATGAAGGGGCCTGCATTGGCAATCGGGTCTCCGGCGACAGCCCAGGATGGCCAATATCAGGCTCTTGTGACTGACCTGGAAGCTTCGCGACACGTTGAAAAGCAAATGCTGGATAGAATCGTCGACCAAGGTGATTAGTGCAGCTGGAATGCACCCGGCACTATCTGACTGTCTCGCAGCGACCATGCTCTCGCCATCGACCTACTCCTCGATTCATGTCGCGCTCTCTCCAGCCGACTACGATGCACTCATTCCCAGACTTTCGTTCCTGCTCTCACAGCTCCTCTCTGCTCTCACGCCGCTTGGGACTTTACATCTCCAAAACACCACGTCGCATTCGCCTATCGCATCGGAGCTAACGCTCTCAGGCTTTACCGTACTCTCTGCTCCTTCCTCCCCTACCATCATGGCCCAAAAGCCTGCACAAGCTCCATCTGTGTCCAAGCCCGTCATGTTACCTCTACGTAAAAAGACAGACTCGGCAGCGAAGAAGGCGCTTTGGACCCTCAGCGCACCTGGTACACCCTCCATTGATTCCGAGGCTTTACTCACAGAATCTGACCGCGCCCGACCATGCGAGCCTATCACCAACATTTCCAACGCCCCACGGCGGAAGAAGGCCTGCAAGAACTGTACTTGCGGTCTTGCAGAGCTTGAGGCGGAGGAGCTCAAGCAGAGCAAGGTGGTTTTGCTAGATGGGTCAGAGAATGGTGCTGCACGAGAAGTTTCCCAGGACGAGCGTGCAAGACTCATAAAGAACGCTCCCAAGGCGACCAGTAGCTGCGGTAATTGCTATCTGGGAGATGCTTTCCGATGTGCTAGTTGTCCATATCTGGGTAGGTGGCTTTTGATTCGTTATCGCGGGAGCTTCTAATGGCACATGTCTTCCTTTTGCAGGTCTTCCCGCTTTCAAGCCTGGAGAGAAGGTTGAGATTGACTTTGGAATGGATGATATCTAATGCGAGGCATGGAGGAGATATACGATAGGGAAGATGCTGTACATTTGTTGTAAATCGAACTATTCTACCGCATTGCGACCTGTATGAGAGGTCTATAGTACTTGGCTTTGCAAGCTCGATTTTTGAGATCGGTCGGAATAGCCGAACCGCCGGCCCATCACTTGTGCAGAACACGTCGTACAGACATCAACGGCCACGACCATGCGACGGAGTGTCTTGCGTGTGTTATGGCTGCTTCCAGTACCTGCTCTTGCCTTTCGTCTTTATCCTGTCACAAAGGTAGTTGGACGCAGCATGCAGGCCAGTTCGTCCAACTCTCCAGCAAGAAACCCTTCCCAACGTGCTGCGTTCACAGCCGACCTTGAACCCAGACACCTCAATGCTGCGCCAGGATTTCGGATTATTTGATCGCCTTTCTGTTCAGGCCAGTGCCGACTTTCAGCGCGGTGATATTGTTCTTGTAACGTGCGTGGTGACTCTAACCGCGGACCGCCTTTACTGATATCGGTTGTTCAGTTCCCCAGTCAATGCCAGACGAACCCTTATCAAGAGAGTCATTGCGAAAGAAGGCGACCTCGTGACAACGCTACCTCCATACCCAGAACCTCGAGTTCGCGTTCCACCTGGCCACGTCTGGATAGAAGGTGCTCGGCGTATCAACTACCAAAAGATCATTGTAACACGCGTCCTATAGGAGATGATCCAGCTCACAGCGATGACAGCCGTTCTTATGGCCCGGTGCGCATTCTGCAAGCCTTGTCCCTCCCTGGCATTCATTCCCTTTCTAGATACCAGCTGGTCTAGTTCAGGCGAAACTACGGTGGTTGGTATGGCCTCTGGATCGTTTTGGTCCCGTCAAGACCCCAACTCAAGATGAGTTGGGACGTCTCTTACGAGATGGTCCCTCATATCGAGCAGCCGTAGCGGCGATTCATCGCGAAGGCAAGCGTCAATCTAGAGTCATTTCGGCCTAGGCTCTACATGTACATGTGAGTGTTCTGTCTCTTCACCTCCGTATGATGAACACAACATGTTTCGTAAACTGTCTTGAACTATGGAAGGATGTGATCAGTCACTTCGCTCCCAATTGCGTACCGTTATCTTCTCTCTGATCCAACTGCTTTCTCTTGCTGTTGAACGTCAATTGATACCTACATCTCTGATCATCTAGAAGCGTTGAATTCTCTTGGCGTCCCCGAATAGCGAGAGTAGCACGAGATGAGGTGAGTTATCGGCTTCTCGCCACACTCGTTTTGACGAGGACTGACTCCTTGTGATATAGTTTACCATGTTGAATCGACCCCTTGAGGCGTTGCATCCATTGTCGTGCATGTGTTCGTATTGCATGCTCGCATCAGGACCAGACCAACGAGCTCCTGTTTCTCCGTCTCTCATTTAATACCTGACTCATTTGGGCCCAAATTTACGGCCTGTTGTTCAGATCAGTGGCGAGTGTTGGTCGCGACCGACACTTCACGTGTTAGTTGATAATGATTGTTCTTTCCTATTGTTCTTTACTACAAGCAATTGCTTCTGCCTTCATGATGATTTGAATATCTGTATCTGTATACGGTAGGTCTCACCATTTCGAGAAATCTTCATCTGATAGTTCTCCTCTTGTTAGGATCTCATTTTGTTCCTAACACTATGCCCAACAACGCCGTATATGTGGTCGATAGGTGCTATTACCCTTCCGGCAGCGAAGAGGTCACGATGTAGCGCATTTCCAGAGATAAGCTACACAAGTGGACAGTTCCTGGCGTATTCAACGACATGTGGTGTATCTGCCGAGCTTCTGACTTCTTGACGTTATGTTCAGCTGCTCCACATGTTGTGGCCTGCTGCTCTGATGCCATCGTGCGGTGAAGTCTTTGATTGCGGAGAAGCACGGAACATGTACAAGGCCGTAATGCGAAGTATAAAAGCTTCACGATTCTGAACAGGTTCCTCACTCGACCACGGTCTTGTTCTGACTTCGCTCTTCACCTTCACTCAGCATGTTCAGCTTCATTGCCGCCGCTCTCCTTGGTGCTTCTGCAGTCGTCGCGCTACCTCGCGCAGTCAATGACACTGTTGTTCCTCGGTAAAGACGCGTCTTTCTTGTATTCAAAGACGATTTTCCAACAATAATCATCATCTAGTGCTTGCGGCACTTTCATTAGCGACGAGGCCCTCATCGCCGCTGAAGCTCACTTCGTTGAGAACAAGGTCGAAATCAGCGCATTCGCCCCTCTTGCAGCGACGTTCAATGTTTACTGGCATGTCGTCGCTGAGGACACGACTGTTGACGGGGGTTACATCCCGTAAGCGCGTCTTCTTCATGTCCATCCCCGTGTCTGATAAATTCGCTAGGGATTCTCAGATCGCAGATTCTATCGCCGTGATGAATACGGCCTATGCAAGCATGGGCATCTCCTGGACTCTCGCCGGCACAACCCGTACCATCAATTCCAACTGGTTCAACAGCGTGGGTCCGGACTCATCTCTGCAGACCACCATGAAGAATGCCCTCCGCCAGGGTGGTGCTGCAGACCTCAACGTCTACACTGTTGGGTGCGTCTCGTAAATTGTGATAAAATTGGGTATTATAAATGCGACCTGCAGATTCAACTCTGGTGACGGTGTAGGTCTCCTTGGATATTCTACCTTCCCGTCCAGTTACTCCGGCGCCCCTAAAGATGATGGTGTTGTCATTCTCTACTCTTCCGTCCCTGGAGGCAGCACGACCAACTACGACGAAGGCCAGGTAGGACCTTCAGCATTTTGATGAAGTCATGCTAGCATGTTCATGAGCTTTTTCGCTTAGACATTGACTCACGAGGCCGGACACTGGGTTGGGTTAGTGCCAACATGAAGTGACTTTGCGTCTGGCTCTAATGCAGCTTTTATAGGCTTTACCACACTTTCCAGGGCGGCTGCACGGGCTCAGGTGACAGCGTATCCGACACTCCGCCTGAAGGCTCTGCTGCCTTTGGCTGCCCCACCGGCCGTGATACTTGCTCTGGTGGAGGTGTTGACCCCATCCGTGAGTTTTTCTAGTCGCTTGCGTAGTCGCTTTCGCTCAGTCGTTCTTACAGACAACTTCATGGACTACACTTACGACAGCTGCATGACTGAGTTCACCGCTGGTCAGGCAACGCGCGCTGCCTCACAGCTCGCGACCTACCGCGGTATCTCCATTTAAATTTATCGATAACCTAAGGGTGTATACTGAGTAGGGCTAAAGGATATACAAAAATTGCGATCATCTTCAACTTTAAGCAGACGAATCAGCAATTGTACGAGCCTCTCGGTGGCTGCAGGCCTATCGTAGGAGTACAAAGTCGAGAAAATGAAGCGTTCATTCAATTTTTGAATGGGTCACCCCGTGGCTTGAAGTTGAAACTTCGAAAGCACACTGGAAAGGTCCGTCGGACCGATATCTCCGGACTCACTCTTTCTTTCCGATCGTCAACAAAAGTTGCAAAAGAGAGGGCAATAGGACTCACAACGCGGTCAAGGCGTCTTGCCATTGCCTCTTTATGGGTCAGAAAGACTCCCCTTGTAGAGAAAACGTGTCCACCCCGTTCTTGTCAAATTGACTATGTATATTGGCTTCTTCGTTCCGCACATGGCTGATAGTTCGGCTTCTGTGAATCTACCCTTCCATTAAAGGCTCCATATTGACCGGTCTATCCTCACGGGGCGCTTATTTCCTTACCGCCATGTCAGCTCCCCGCTCGACGAGCAGCACACCCAAAACGTGCCGGTTTTATGCCAAAGGTGACTGTAGGTATGGCGCGAAATGTAAGAACTTGCATTTGGATGTACGTGTCCGGCGGCTCTTCACTCTCACTCTGTTATCGACACTGAGTATTGTTCAGCCCTCCGTGGGACTAACGGGGAAAGGCGCTCGTAATGGCTTTGTTGAGACCAGTGCTCCGAAACCAAGTCCTGCCGAAGATGTCCCTTCGTCGTCCACCTCGCAGCATCCCCCACGGTCTAACAATCGTCATGGATCGCGTTCGGCGAATCAACAAATGTGTTTTGCCCTGATTCGGAAGGGATCTTGTTCCAAAGGTGCCCAATGTCCGTATTCGCATGACACCAATGCAAGTCCTAGTTCATTCTTTGTTTGAATTATACTGAAATCCGTAGTCGCAGACTGTTGCGGCCCGTCGTCTGATTGAGATCAATGAACAACAACATCAGTTCAATGAAGAACAGCGACAAAGAGACGAGGAAGTGCGTCGTATGGAGGCAGAGCGCGTTATGAGAGAGCGTGTCGAACAAGAGGCAGTTGAGAGTGCCTGGAAAGAATCAGTAGAATATGCTAGGCAAGCGTCGGCTGAGCAGGAGGAGGCCGAACGTGCCAAACAAGAGGCGGTCGAGCGTGCCAGGCAACTGGAAGAAGCCAAGCGTAGGAAACAGGAGGAAGCCGAACGCAGAAAGCGGGAGCAAGCTGAGCGTAGAAGACTTGAACGGGAACGACACAAACAGGAACAGGAGCGCCGGAGACGAGAGGCGGAAGAACGTGCACGTCAAAGAGAAGAGGAACAAAGACGACGAGAGGAAGCCGACCGTATTCGTAGGGAGGCGCAGCAGCGTCGCAAAAGAGAACAAGAAGAACGAGAGGCGCGCGAGGCAGAGGAGCAGCAGAGGATCATGGCGGCCCAAGCCAAGGAGATCTTGCAACGCGTTGTTTCCGGTTCGATTGTGACTTTCGGACCTGGTCTGGACATCCAGAACACCATCACTGGCTTTGAGTCTTGCCGAATCGTCGTGAAGGGTCTGCCTCGCGATGTACAGTCCGGCGAGGTGGCCGACCTTTTCACTCATCAGGGGCTTGAGCAGGCACAGTTCCATCTAGTTCATGTACGCATGACGCCAGATGGTAAACAAGAGGCCACTGTCGTGACCAACAGTGATGTCGCTCAGGCGTTGGCGGCTGGTCTCGAGGACCTGGAGTTCAGAAATGAACGACTGTCTTTCGAACTTGGCGTATTCAATGGTACGGGCGGCATGGGACTTCGGGAACGCAATGCCAATGTACTCGTCATCTCGTGCAGGGCTCCTTCCCTGCGATACGTAGTGGAATACCCCACCATGGAGATGGCGCAGACGAAAGTCCGTCAGTTGAACGGGCACATCCTTGCTGGACGAAAAGTCAAAGTCGATATGAACCGATGTCCTCCTGGCCGTAACGTACTGAGCTTCCGTCCTAATTCCATTGTCATCAATAATCTTCCCGACTTTGCCCAGGATGCTCTCATCATCGAGTTTGCGGAGAGTAGTAGCGTTCGTCGCTTGAAGCCTTTCACCTACAATGTGGATTATGCCCTTCTGATGCTTCAGCGGCATGTCGCCGAGCATAAGGAAGGCGAAGCACGAATTGAAGTCACGTCCCGTGGTGACAATGAAGCTGGGGTCCTTTCAGTTCGTGTGGTCTGCTCATCGTGGGAGGCAGCTAAACATATTTATGACTCTCTTGCCGATCGCGCATTCCCCTTCATTTCAAACGGCAAATTCTGGCTCAAACTGGACGACCCCAAGTTCTATACGATTTACATTCCTGCTGGCCAGCATCGTGCCCAACAGTCGATGTGGAAGGAGCTAGAAGAGGGAATCAAAGATCGGAAGGCGTGCTCTCTCTTCATCCAAGGTCGCAACCAGCAGGACACTCGTATTCAGGTTTCGGGGTCAAACACCGAAGCGGTTGGTGCTCTCAAAGTTCGGGTGGAGGGTATCGCTGCTGGTATCCAGATCCAGGGCTGGCACATATCACTTGCTCATCCCAACCCAGAGCTGCAAGAGCTAATAACTGGAGTCGGCGCATTCCTTCGCATTGATTTCCGGAAACAGGCGCTGAAACTATATGGAACTCCCAAGGCAATTGAACAGGCTACGGTGATCGTTCAAAGAGAACTCGAACGTCAACATTCACTGGAATACACAATCCAGTTGAAACCGTTTTCGCTTCGATATTTTGTTCACACCGGTCTACCTGCCATGAAGGAGATTTTTGGTGATGATTGTATCTCGCTAGACATAGGCACTCGAATGTTGACCGTGAAAGGCGGCGAAGAAGTCAAGCAGCATCTGAACAATCATATCGGACTGTCCACTAAAAGCCGTCCTCCCGCGCAAGGGGATCATACATGTCCCATATGTTACGATACTGCCACTTCCCCGACGCCTTTGATCTGTGGCCACGTCTACTGTACCGCGTGTATCCGACACCTGCTTGTCAACGCCAGTGACACCAAGAAGTTCCCGTTGGCGTGTCTAGGCGACGGCGCTACTTGCGGCGAACCCATACCTATTGCAGTCATTCGAAGGTTCCTTCCTCAAGGACCATTTGACCGACTCCTAGAGATCGCTTTTAGCACATTTCTCGATAAGCATCCGGAGGAGTACAAGTATTGCAAAACTCCGGATTGCAGTCAAATATATTGCGCGACGAAGTCTTCGCGACCTTCGACTCTTCATTGCCCTTCTTGCTTTTCTAATCTATGCTCCTCGTGTGGCGAGAACCCTCATGAAGGCATGTCGTGCACAGACGCTCGGATTCGTAACGATCCGAGTGAGCAGGAGCGTCTGAGTGAACGATGGTTAAGGGAGCAAGCTGGAGTCAAGCAATGTCCTCGGTGCTCCCGCTTCTTGGAAAAGACTGAAGGCTGTAACCACATGACGTGCCCGTAAGTACACTTCACCCCCACGTAGACTTTCGACTGACCCGCCATCTGAGATGTGGCGCACATATATGCTGGCGATGTCTTAGTGTCTTTCCGGATGACCGAGCCACCTACGATCACATGCACAGTGTTCACGGAGGCCTTTACGGCGAAGAACCTCGGAATGTTGAGGTGTCCCAGCTCAGGATCCATTCCAGGGCGTTGACTATCACGAGCAAGCAGAAATTCTGCGCCTTGCGGCCGAAGAAGCAGAAAGAGCAAGAAACCAGAGACGTGTTGCACCGCAGCCTGCAGCTCCCCGGCCACAGTGGGCTCATTTCGCCGTACACCAGTATGAAGTTGAACGCAGGGAAAGGGAAATTGCAGAGCGGACTAGACTGAACGCGCTAAGGGCAAGACAACTCGAGGAGGCCCGAGCACGACGCGTTGTACAAGAAGAGCAAACGAGACCATTTAACTATCCATATCATCAACCCCAACGCGCCGCGGCCCCTCCTCCGCCTCCAACTCGCCAGGAAAATGGATGGTGCTCAATAATGTAAGTCAGGGATTGTAGCCAAGCGCAACTGTATAATCACTGTTTCCTGTCTTGTATTAACTGTAACTGGTGTCTATGTTCCTTGTACGTCAGGACCGGCTGTGTTGTCCTTCTTTGAATCTTTCCTGTAACAAGTCAATATTAATTCTCTCTATCGTATCGGGAATTTTAGCTTCGCTTCTTACCATCAAGATGGCCGGCGTCGAATGCCACCCGATTGACTGATGCATATGCTAGTTTGTGATTGACTGATGTCCAAGGCACTGCAAGGCATGAGATCTTAGAGATGCGAGTAAACGGTGTTTCCCATTCCTCTTCATCAACATCTCACCATGAATATGGAGTCTTCAAACACCAGCTCCAGATCTCGTACCAGTACAGGCGCTACTATTGCCGTTGTAACGTGAGTCTAGTACTGCTATGTTATGGCTCTTGTTGTATTGGTTGACCTAATATGTATCACAGCCCGGATACAATAGCATTATCCCTCAAATCTCCTGCATTTGCATCGCCTTCCTTTGCAATCCCCGATGAATGGCAACCATATGTCCATCCCCAAGGATGGGTATACTTTGTGAATCGAGCACGGAAGATCATCACTGAGCATGACATACGCGACGTGGATGTCAGACAAAAAATTGAAGTCCATTCACAAGAATACCCACCCGAGACCCTTGATGAGGACATGGAAGTGCAACTTCACGAGTCATTCATCTCGTTGTCAATCATCGCCACTGTATCGCGTCTTACCGAGTTGAAGACGTCAAAAATGCTTCAGTGGATGAATGCAATTTTCATCAGTGTGAGTTCACTTTCATATTGTTCCATTCAAGATTGTTCAAAGCGCCTCAGTGAATCGGCAACGACGGCTATACTGGAATTTCCTGTGGAGGTTCCCTTCCCATATCGAACATTGTCCAGAACGCGCTGTCAAGGATGCTTCGGATGCGCTGACATGGTTCTACGTGAGTTATGATCTTTAACGGTGTAATTACTATACAGAACCTCATCACAATTAATAGACCGATAATCTTATTTCCGGTCGAGCAAGCACCGTTCCGTTCTCTAAAGAGGAATGCGACGAACTGCGTAGTCTTCTCCAGGAGCTAACCCGTACGACGTTTTCAGCAAAGACGAAGTTGCGAACTGACATTGACCTCAGCGCAACAATCTGTAGCCAAGGTGCACTTTCTAGCGTGGCTCTTGCGCGAAGTCTGTAGCTTTCGCAATGCCGAGGATTATGGTCTCCATACGGAGAAGGACCTCAGGCGTATCAAACAGGAAAGGAAACAACCCGACCTTTCGGCCTCAGACCCGACAGTCATGTTGCCTACCATTTTCCCTGTGTTTTCCTGCCTCATCACTATACTCTTCTTTGGGATACCGCGAAGCTACCTCATTCACATTAAACGGTCACTTGAGTATAGAGGTCGCTTGAATAACATGCAGCAGACTTGGGAAGCATATATAACGCGCCTTACTCGGGAATACTCTCATTTTCTTCTCATTGTAAGTTATTTGTGTGGCTTTCCTCTAAACTATAACGGTACTAATTGCTTGACTTGTGCAGTCTACGGTACTCCTTTCGTAAGTCGCAAACCTGAATCGGTATTTTGTTGCTGAGGCTAGCTCAAAAGCGCAACGGTCAGTTTTCTAGCTGTGCCAAATGTCTCGCGGGGAAGTCAGATGGCTTCCATCATTTCCGTGTTCTCCTCGTTGGGGAGCATCGTGCTCGGCGTATTCTCGATCTGGAGACATCAAGGGAGCACGAAGAGAACCGATTCTGTCAGTATGCGTCTTCATACCGTGAGCTCTATTGACTAAGTATCTCTTCAGTATGCGTATATGCGCAATGCACGGCACGGCTGGCTTGGAATATACGGGCATGCAATATTGTTGAGTCTTCCAGCTGCTTTGCTTGTGTGGTCTATCATCGCATTCATGGTATCCATAATGGTGTATACCGCGAGTGATGTTGCGAGTGATAGCCCACTGGTTCGCGCATCATCCTGGATATCGCTTGCCTTGTTCTTGATTATCATTGTTGCTGTTGGATTCGCAGTTCATTCTCTTTCTCTAATGTGGACATTCCAGCCAACGGATTTTGGACTCCGGGCGAGGTTGCGTTGGTTCTTTCGCAGAGTGATTCCGCTTAGCAGATCCACGGCGACGCTAGTTTAATCTTGCTAGATAGGTCTCTGCTTAGTCGCCCGTGCCATCTCTACTGGTTATTCGAGCGCTGTTGTTGTACAGTACCATTATACTATTACCCGCTTACCCCGACATCAACATACAATCTTCTTCTCTGGAAGGAGAAACAGCCTCCTATGTGACTGCATTCAATGGACCTGTCTCTTCTTAGACGCCGAATCCGCAAGCGCGGGTTACAGCGCGGGCTACGTTGACGCCCAGAATCGCCATTGAACCCTATTCGCCATGTCGAGAACTTTGGGGAGCGCGATCGAGGAGGCGAAGAGTATTGTCAAGGTTTCGCCATTGGATCACGATGGGGCAACGTTCAATGGCTGTCTGATAAATCACTACGGAGATATTTCAAACATGCATCCAATGCATCTCTGAGCGCATGGAAGGAACAATGACTGCCGCAATGTTGAGCGTTGGCTTTAATGTGCTCTGGGTACAAATGGTACGCAGTTCCTGGTATGTTTCATCCTCAAGTTGGCTAGACGGCACTCCTACGTTGTACGTGTTACATGCAGTTTTCCTGGATGTGTGGCGTCGAATGACGCATCCGAGTAGATATGTTGATGTCCTTCGTCATTCCTCGTGATCGACAAAGCATAGGCAGCATGGGAGGTATGTTCTGGGGTTGCGTCGACAATGAAGACGCTCTCGACGGTGACGGTGATGAGCAGCCTATCCTTTGTTTCATCAACGGAGGCATTGTAGACGCTCCACCAGATCTCGCAACGTATCTTGGTCGAGTGTTCTATCGTCTAAGCTTCCCGCACAAAATACTGGAGCGCTAAAGGTAGTCAGGCCTTTTCCATTGTCACTTATCCACCGCCTACTAGCACCGACTTAGATTCCTCGTCGGATTCCCAACTCGGGGAATGATCCGTGTCTTCGGTGATGGCGGTTGGTACGTACCCTTTGTCGTCGCGGACATGGCTCTCACCGGCCAAAAGGGCTTGTGGTAGCGCTGTTGCGGCGTCCTCTTGATAACGCCGAGTGCAGACGAAATGAGGAGGGAACCGTACAGAAAATGCAGACGGGTTTGTAGTGACTGCACCAAAGCGTATATGGGGATCGATCCAGAAGATGAGACGAAGTGCATATCTAGTAGAGTAGCAGTTCGAAACGTGCATCCATATATGAAGACTCCGGCGCTTCTGGGTGATTCATGACGGATAGATCATTGAGTTCTTTTTCATGACAACTCTAAGTCACCAGGATCAAGCGTGGGTCTACATACTCAAGAGCGCTCTGAAATCTATCTACAGCGATACTTTGAGCGCCCGGATCAGCCGTACCCTGAATGTACAGCACTGCCGTATGCCGTCTGCATTTTCCTCGGTTACATTACCTGTGAGTTACCTCCATTGCTAGAGAGCTCTGCTGATGTCTCCCCTTCTCAAGCATCTCCAGGATGGCGTTGATTTGGCTTCAATCTCTTCCCGCCGAGGACGACATCACGACACATTCGTGGCTCGCGTTATATCGAGTATCCGAAAGATAGTCGCAAGGCTGTTATGGGTCCTGCGCTGCCGTGTTTATTGGACGCAACGACAACATGTCCAAGAGATGAAGAGCGATCCTGCGCCAGTTGAAACGCAACTTGCTTCGGGGCGGCACAGCTGTTACATGAATGCGCCAGTTCATGAAAAGCCACCGAGGTCCTATACCCTCATGTCCCTACACGACGCCCCTACACAGCTTACGGCGGGATTGGTAGCGGAGGAGCGTCACGAGCAATCGATACCTGTCGATTCAGCAGAAAGTCGTCCACTGTCACATGACACCATTCGAACTACCTGTCCATCCGACCAATGCGCTGCTGCGTCCTCGACGAAGAGTCTTTCAGAAAAGTCACTTTTCTCCTCGGATATTGGACCGCTGTTCTATCCAGTCGCTCCGACACACTTTGAACGATATCTGAGGCCTTTCGTTGTGTACGTTCTCGCGTTAATTTGGCTCTCAGCTGGATTTACGGCGACATAGGCCAAACACATTCATATCATGTACAATTCCTCGCGCCACAGTGGAGTTTTCTAGTCGGTACGTGTTCGCTTTGATTCAAAGAGCTCCGCTGAATAGTGTGAAGACAATTACCTCCGGAATGGGAGTGTTTTTCACACCCAGAAGGCGCCTCTTACTTTCGCTGTCAACATGAGGTGCGACTAGACTTCCTTGTAGCGCTCTTGCCTCCTTACGCTACACGTCTCAGCTCTTCACAGTGTTTACTGACGCACACCCGGATCGACAAGACATCCATATGTTTCTAGAGGAGCGTATACTCGAGATAGTATCTTACATATCACTTGAAAAGAGGCACTCAGACCTTGCTTCGATAGCGTTTGATCCTCAGAACGTCGACCTTGTACTCGACGTCACCTCGAATGGTGAAGGGGAAAACGTCTGCGGATATTACCTTGTCTATCATAAAACGCGGGCGGTGTTTTGGTTAGACGATTTTGACGCATCGGGGACCCTCTGGTCTCAGGAAAATGGTGTGGAGTCCATGGATCATATACGTACGTCCTCACCAAATCGTTGATTGAAGAGGCGACTGAATTATGATCATTCAGAGCACGAGATTCAATCAGAATACTGGCTGCATTGCTCTTACTTCCCTGCGGCTCTGAATCTAACACGGGATATCATACAGGAATTGCGGGATATCCTGTTACATGCGATTGGAGGTAGACCAGTCCTTCTTATCCTGCGCTCATTCTCATTTCATTCTGTTACATAGACACTCTGATCTCACCAACCGCCATATCACAATTTTCAAACGATGATCTATGCGCGATGCTTGGACTCCTAGACGTCCCTCTTCGCGATACTCTAGAAATGCGCAACCATGGCTTATCCCGGATCGTCTACGTGCTTCTAAAAATGTTTGGTTCGTTCCGCCCATTCTCCTCTTAAATCTCATCTACTTACTCTTTTAACAGCACATGAGCGATTCATCCATTTTCACGGTCAACCAGCCGCCCGCCTAGATCTTGGAGTGTCGGTGTATGATAAGCACGCAAAGCGTACTCATTCCCTACTCTTTGGAATCGTAAGATGTCTCCTTTTCAACGCACCGTATGTGCAACTCCGCGAGATCCAAAACATCCTTATGGGAATCGACGGTATAGTGTCACCTCGGCCGTGGAAGGAATTCATGTCGAGATTGCGCAAAGACTGGAACGAGGTGACGATTTATGTGAGGCTATTCCTGATCCCATCATGGTGCGCGAATCCTGATTGAAACCAGTCTACCCTGCTCGTCAATGCGAACGTGGGATTCCTGGCGATACAGTCGGTGGACGAAACGAATCAAGGGGGGAACTCGCCTGTGCGGATACCCATCTACATATCGATGATATCGGCGCTTGGAAGTGTGCTATTCTCTCTACTGCTTCTTCGACATACGAAGCGCAAGGCGACTGTGTTGAGTTCCCATGCTGTGCGGGACCTTGAAGGGACTGTACGTCGCGTCTTCCCGTCCTGCGACTACTGTTTCAACCATTCAATTCGTTCCTCAGCAATCATTTCTTCGGGGGAATGAACAGCTGGCTGTACTGTATAGCCTGCCATACGGATTGATGATGTGGAGGTAAGTCCCGAACTTTTCGGATACTTTGTTGTACATGATTTGCTTATCTCTTGTCAAAGCGTCGTAGAATTCATCGTCGGATTCCTCACTATGTGCTTGTGGAACACGGCGTGCCTGACAAGGGTTGTTACAGGCGTGTTTGGAGGTCTCCTCGCTTGTTTGATCGCATTTCACGTTTGGTTTTTTGGATGGAAATGGTGATAGATTTATGTTTCAACGCGAAGAAGACCGACTTAGGCGCGCCTGGAAGCTATACAAAGTTATTTATGATTGATTCATACCACATGTCACGGTATAAAACGGTTGAGGGTTTCCGTACGCAGTCACTACATAGCGCTTGAACCTCCACCATGACCAGGTGCGTCCTGAAGTCGTCTTGACGGCCAACGACGACTGAACACCCGTGCAGCGTCACCGACGAACCTACGATTAACAAGTCCTTAGAGGATATTGAGGAGAAGAAGGTGAACACAGCTTCAGGTAAGACCTTGACATCGTTACATGCTAGTCAAAGATTTACCAGCGCGGTAGACCCGTTCTTGGACGATGAATCTGAAGACGATAAATGGCCCACCCAAGAGGAGATAGAGTATGATGTCGACTCAGAAACGATATACTTGTTACTGAAAGATGCTATAGAGAAGACGGAGGTGATAGAGGTAGAGAGTACGACAACTACGTTCGCACTGGCACAAAGGGTTCAGCTACTGCCACGAACAAACCCTCTGGCGTCAAGAACGGTACATCGGTCAAGACTAGCACCTCCTCTACCAGTAGTACTAGTAAGCCGACAAATGCGTCTGGTGCTGCAAAGCCGTCTAACACATCCAAGCCGTCAAGCGCTAAAGGAGCTACGCCAGGAGGACGGGTTGTTAGCTCGAAGGCATAGAAACGTTTCTTGTACTTTCCGTTAACGACCGTATCCAATGTAATTCCATCTCGTACCACGACAATGGTGTGGGAAAATACAATCTGAAATGCATGTGTGCTGCTTAACTTGGTATTCGATCTACTTGGGCGAAAGTCAGCATCATTCACTAGCGTGGAAGTAATGGGAAAGTAGGATTCAATTCGTACGCACAGTGAACTTGGCACTGAGTGTATGTAGAACAACACCCTGCGGGAGAGCTGCAAACAACTTTGTGAGGAGCGGCAAAGATGTGCGCTCCAATTCTACCACGAAGCCTAGAGTCCCGCAAGGGAAACCCTCTGGCGTCAAGAGTTCTGTTCAGACTGACAGCACGTCTTCCCGTACGCCACTAGATACGCCTAGTCTCAAAAGCCGTCTAACAATTTAAGCGGACAAGGCTGCCAAGCGCCCAAAAAAGAAGTAAATGTGTAGCATCGTATGTTACATCATGAAGATTCAGCTATGTTGTATTTGAGGATATGCAATAGACGCGTTATTTGTACTCACTGAGTGGTTTCCCAACAGATTTCCCTTCTATCCACTTGTATTTCAGTCCACCCCGAATTTGCTCTGCTCGGGGGCTCACGCGAACGCCTGCAAGTAAGATGAATATACTGGTGCTGACAAGTACGATGCACAGACCTCTCCAGTACTTGTAGCCCCAAGCCTTTCCGTGATTCCCGTCATCCTTGAAGCGCGCGCGCGTTATGGACCACCAGCATTCACCAATTCCCTTTTCCGACCATCGTATTTGGTGCACAATTTTGTTCTCGACGTTGGCATGTCGCGACAGTACCTGGTATAGATTGCCTGGGCCTGTCTTGAGGGCAGGAGGGATATCCTTTGGCAGGGCCTTCTGTATCGCGGCCGCAATGTCCAAGTTGAGGCGCGCGAATGTTGGGAACATGACGGACGGAAACCGAATTATTAATTTTTCTCACAGTCTCCGATCATCATGCTTGCCCTCCGACGTCTTGCCCGGCTCAAGAGCACTCTCGCAGCCGCTGTCGACGAGTGCGGCGTGCCACTGCGTCCGACCTGGTCTGTCAATGAGCTGCTCTCTTCGTACCCGAAGCCGATCCTCTCGGACGACGCGTTGGTCCGACTACACCAGCTGTCGGCGCTGATACCGCCTAAAGAGGGCTCATCGGAATTTCGCAAGCTCAAGGCGGAGATGGAGGACCTCGTGAAGCTTGTGGAGGCAGTCAAGCTGGTCAACACGAACGGCGTCCAAGTTGGTCAAGGGCTCGAGACAAAGTTTTCCGCGACCGCGACGGCGCTGCCAGAAACGGGTCCGTCAGGTCGCTCGCTCATGAAGCATGCGCTCGGACGAAGGATGGTTCTACGTTGTCGAATCGGACAGACAGCGATAAAGGTGTGTGTGGCAATACAGTTGCGGTATATATACAGTCAATAACTGGTTACAAGAAATCATAGGCCATTGTGGCCACCAGTCGACCCAAATGCTCCAGCGCCGCGGATTGTCTCGTCGAGATCCTGCGGGAAGAGTCAGTCTTGGATGAGTGTACCACAGGACAGTAGCACGTACCTGTACTTCAACAACCTCTGGCGTAGAGATTTTCTCAATGATGAGCTGGGCTACGCGATCGCCCTCTTGCACTGTAAATATTGTTACAAGGTTACATTGGCCAAACAAGCAGACCGCATGCCTTCAAAGTCCGTGTCAGAATGATTGAAGAGGAGGACAAAGACTGTTCCACGGTAGTCGGCGTCGATGACCCCAGCACCAGTGTCTATCATGAACTTGGATGCTGTATACGCGTCAGGCAGTGACAGAAAAGGCACAGGAGAGCTCACCAAGACCGCTACGTGGCGCAACGCGACCATAAGTGCCTCTGGGCACAGCAACAGATATCTGCGTGTCGACTGCGGCCTTTCCACGCGCAGGAATGACCTTGTTCTCGGCACTGCATATATTGAGAATAGGGCGACGATAACATGAAAAGGCGCACCTGTACAAGTCGTATCCTGCAGCCAAAGCAGACCCTTTGGTTGGCAGCTTGGCCTTGTCAGACAGGCGTTTAATGAGCAAGCTGTCGGTCGGTGCAACGGGCGGTTCTTGCGACATTTTCCTCTTCTTGTTGGCTTGGACGTCAATATCGCTCATGGTTGAGAGGGAAGGATGAAAGGGGACGGTCACATTCGCGTCTACAAAAGCGTGTCACCTCCGCTTCAAACTCCGCTACCTCTCTCTCTTGGTGTCGTCGACGGCGATGGCAAAGAAGAAGAATGCCGCGCCAAAACCAAAGGACACTCGCATAACTTCGTACTTTCTTGCTACACCGTCTGGTGCAAAGAATGGGCGAAAGCGCAAACAAACCGACGACGACGACTTTGAGCCTCCAGTGGCTAAAAAGGCCAAGAAACGAGATCCATTGGGTGGCAATCGCGGTAACACCCCAAACGACGCCAGTCAGCGCGTCAAGTCACGAGTGCTATTAGAGCCAGCGCCGACGCCGCCTGCACAGAAATATGCCACTCCAAAGTCAAATATAAGGCCTTCTGATGCCCATCGCCTCCCTCCGCCCTCGTTCATTGATCTCACACTTGAATCTCAACTACCAGATAGCCCGCCGCCTAAATTGCCTGTTAGACGACCCGCTGTAGCCACTCCTGCCGCCTTGCCGACTCCTGCCACGCCAGTGCGCCGCACTCGTACACATCCAGATATCCTCATGCCTACACCCAGTCCATCTGCTTCATCGTCCATCCTAGAATCTCCCACTCGTCTCATTTCACGTCGTAAGACGCTTCCAGCCATGCGCTCACCTTCTTTCGTTCCTTCTTCCCAGCAGACACAAGACGATGCATGGCCTGGCGGATATGGGTCCTCGCCTTTGGCGTTGCCATCATCTGCTCGCCAGCACATAGATGACACGTTCTGGGATATCGTACCCTCATCGCAGTCGCAGGAAAGATCACTCGAATTTTCTCCTCGCAAGTTCAAGGAGCATCTGTTCAAAGCTCCTTATCCTCCGAGTAACAAGGTGGAGGATTTAGAAATCGTACCTGATTCACAACCACCGTACGAAGAGGATGACACCCTTCTTGAAGCGGATGTGACCGTGTAAGTTGTATAACATCGGTCTACCATTTCTATGCTAATATGTCGCCTTGTTAGCGACGATACTACGCTCGTACATGCTTCACCTCCCAAGGCAAAGACGCAGCGTCAGAAGCCAATACAGAAATCCCAGTCCGCACCACCTAACAATATCTCTGAGGATGAAGACGACAAGCCTACCAAGAAAAAGTCTTCCACACAGGATTCTTCTCAAACAGATTCCGATCCTGGGTATTCACAATGCTCATTCTCCGGTCATTATCTTGATAAACCGCTCTGGGCTCCGTCATCCACAACACAGAACTCCTCTCAGACGGAATCAGATCCTGGTTATTCTCAGTGTTCGTTCTCGGGTCATTATCTAGATAAGCCGCTTTGGGTGCAACCAGACACGAATCAAAGCCCTCCTCATCAATCCACTCCTCGCAAGGAGATACGAAGCCAGAGCCCATCCGGTTCCCAAGAGGGACCCGATGCTGTGAAAGACTTTCTAGACATGTTCGAAGATGGAGGAGGTAGTTACCCTCCTGGTTTTACGGAGTCATTGCGATGATTTGGGTCGGCCACGGCCAAGTTTGAGTGTTTCGATGTGTTTTTGGAATGGTCAATGTATCTATAGTTCTCAGATTGTTTATCGCAACGTTGTTCAAGCGTTTTTGCGCTCAAAGTTGCCGCGACAGATCGGGAAGGGTAACGGAAAGCGGAAGTGTCCCAAGACGGAGTTAGGGCTTCCTTCCTCTCATCCATCATCGTATCATCTCTGTACCCAACATGTCTGGACGACTGAGACTCGAACATAAAGTATGTGTCCTTGATCGTTGAGGATTGACATCCAACTGGGATTGCACTAGGTCGCGCTTATCACTGGTGCTGGATCGTAAGCATATGTTGCTGCCTTGCTATCATCATATGAACAGTTGATGAAGCGGTATCGGACTGGAAACATCTATATTGTTCGCCCAAGAGGGCGCCAGCGTGCTGATGACGGACATTAACCTGGAAGCTGCACAAAAAGGAGCTGCGCTGATCCAGTCCAAACTTCCCAACGCCAAGGTGCTGGCCGTGAAGACTGATGTGGCAAGGAGGACGACATCAAAGCCGCCGTTGCTACCGCTGTAAAGGAGTTTGGCCGCCTCGATGTTATGGTGCGTGATCGTACCAATCCTACGCGAATCACACCATTTGACGTGTCGAATGCTAGTTTAATAATGCTGGTGCGTTTCTCGGGATCCTCCGATAAGTAGAGAATGTATTGAATCGGCTTGTAGGTATCATGCACCCTGCGGACGACAACGCGTTGAACACGGAGGAGAAGATCTGGGATCTGACGATGCAGATCAATCTCAAGGGCGTGTGGTGGGGCTGCAAGTACGCTATCCTCGCGATGCGCGACAATTCTACGGACGAGTCCAAGGGATTGCGCACGGGCGGGAGCATCATCAATACGGCAAGCTTCGTGGCGTTGATGGGTGCCGCGACGCCACAATTGGCTTGTGAGTGATGTCCCATCCGCTATCATACACATTCGTACTCATTATTATCATCTAGACACCGCTTCAAAGGTAAGTCATATCCCCCTCATTTAAAGATATAGCTCAATGCCGTAGGGTGGTGTCCTCGCGATGACGCGCGAACTTGCTATGGTTCATGCTCGGGAGGGCATTCGCCTCAATTCAATCTGCCCGTACGTTTCATGTCATTCATCTAGCGATAATGCCTCTTACTTTTTTTTTCTCTGTAGTGGACCTCTCAAAACCCGTGAGCTACTGCTTCGCCTCCTCATCGCGACACGATTGATTTTCAATACCCGCCTTCTTCTAGCGCTCCTGATGGATTTCCTCAACACTGCTGAAAAACGCGATCGTCGCATGATTCACTTGCCTATGGGGCGTTTTGGTGAAGCCGTGGAGATCGCTAAGGGTGCCCTGTTTTGTGAGTACCAGTCCGCTCCCGAGCAACTTCGATTTAATTGTGCTTCCCATTAGTGGCAAGCGACGACAGTAGCTATATGACGGTAGGCTACCGATGTACAACCACGCGTCTAAAGCTCATTTATATTCCCTAGGGTACCGATTTCAAGGTCGATGGAGGTTTGACCTCTGCATACGTGACGCCTATCGGGGAGCCAGCCCTTGCACCGCCCGTCTCTTTGACTAAATGAGAGTTTAACAACTACATCGAAGCAACTTGTATACCACATCAATAGAAATTGTGTACATATGAGATTTAGATTTCGGGCGCGTGTAAAATACATGTAAATCAGAGCAGATGTTGAAGGGCTAGGTATTCTTCGCAGCAGCTTGTCGTTTCCTCGCCCCATCTGCTTTCCTAATTCTTGTAACTTCTTTGCCGATCTCGTTGCTGATACGCTTGTGGAGCTCTGGCTTGTACCCCAGTTTGTATAAAACTTCCAGATGGACAAAGAAAGGCGCGAGAACAACGGCTAGTGGAGGATGTTCAATCCTTGCGGTGATAGATGCTGACAAAAGGAACTTACCCCCAAGGATATTATCGAGCAGGGCTGGAGCACGCTTCTCGGCAAAGCCGTGACCTACGAACTGAGCGATCCAGGCAAACGCATGAACAGCACCGGCTACGGCCATATGATCAGGCCGGTGTGAGAATTTGAGGGCAGTGAGCAAGACGACGGTCATGAATGGCGTGTATATGAACTGCAGCCGTTAGTGGAAGCACGTAAAGCAATGCAGAGGACGTACAGCAGCCAACGGTTCCAGAGCATAGTAGTAAAGCAAGAAGAGAGCAGCAACGATGGAAGATAGATTCAAATCAAAGGCCAGATATTGGTTCAAGTTTAGATGGAAAGCCGGAAGGAAAGACGAAGGGACTTGTGTGCCCATAACAAGACCGGACCTAGCGGGATGAGTTGAGGTGCGCCGTACAAAGGTGATGAGGGCGTACCAGAGGATCAGAGGCACGCAACAGATATGGATAGCGACATTAATGCGATTCGTGTGGTATGCACCGTAGAAAGTGAACTAGAGACAAGGTAAATAGCAGAAAAATGAGGTGAAACGAACAGGTGCGTACCTGCTTGTCGATATCAAAGATACTAGACATGATGGTGGTAGTAAGTCAAGAGGAGTCCAGTCCAGACTCCAGACAAACCAGCTCATGATCCACGGCTTAACTATCCCCGGTTAAGCAAGCGCGTGAGTTTGGCTCTATTTGACGGCAGCTTCTCGGAAACTACGTGGCACGTGTCCTTGGCGTCATCATCGGCGTGTAACTGCTCTTCCATGGTTCGTTCAACGATAATTGTGCGGGCGTCCGACTCGCTGCCTCTTGCTGCCAGTGTCGACGACGAGCAGGTGCGCGTCCTTCTTTGTCTACGCGGAACTGATGACGACGACGGCAACAGACAGAGCAGGCTCTCCAGGAACACAAACAGCAGTCGAAATTGATATGTCGGCGAATAACACCCAACTCGGAGCCCCGCTGTTCGATTGAGAGCGGCCAGTACACTCTACAGTGCGTCATGTACCGTCTACGCATACGCTACAGCGTTTGACTCGCAGTCTCAGTTACCTTATAGCAGACAATGTTATATTCCTGACGATAGCCGACAAGTCGTACCCGCGGAAGCTGGCCTTTTCATATCTCGACGAGCTGTCCAAGGAGTTTGCCACAACGTATGGACCAAAGGTCGAACAAGTCCGGAAACCGTATGCTTTTGTTGGATTTGGTTAGTACGTGTTCTTCTTTGACTGGACGGAAGGGCTGACATTGCAAAGACACTTTTATGAGCAAGACGGCTCGGCTGTATCAAGATACGCGAACGGCTACCGCTGCAGCAGGCTCAGGTCTGGACAGGCTGAATGACGACCTACAGGACGTGACGAGGATTATGACGAAAAATATGGAAGAGTTGTTATGGAGAGGGGATTCATTGGACAGTATGTGCTTTATCTTTCTTGCGTGACGAGTACTGAGTATTCAGGAATGTCCCATTTATCGACGTCTCTACGGTCTGAATCCGAAAAGTATCGAAAGGCTGCCCGGAACGTTAATCTCCAAGCCATGCTACGACAGTATGCTCCCCTGGGTGCGGTCGCCCTTATAATACTGATCATTCTGTTCTGGAAGTTTTGGTAGTGTAGAGTGGTATTCCTTGTAGATATCTATGCTGGTAATTGTGGTTTTTCCTGTCAATGTTCATTGTCACGTCAGAACTACAAAGTCACGATAACGCGATCGGTATGTTACTCCAAATCAACGAAGGGCACGTTGCAGGAACCCTTGTCGTTGCACCATATCATGTATCGCTCCGCCTCCCCGTATCGGGCACCCTCCCCCTACAGGGCACCCTCACCATACCAGCAACAGGCCCCAATGGGATCGCCGTACCAGCAGACACAGAATGTCCCTCTCCATGCCATGCCAGGCAACGAGAGCGTTCCTGCACCTGGGACAATAACGTACACGACGACCACTGCGCCAGATGGACGCATCATATACCATCCTTTCCGGTATGTACTTGAAAACGGATGCAAAATGTTCGATCGTGCTGATGTCGTCCAGAGCGGTCCCGGCGAGGTTTGTCGGTTTTGTGCGCCAATCGCGACTATTCCTGATGTTTTTCGCGCGCCGATCTTTGCGATCTACAGCTATCAAACTGCTGCTGGTGTTGTAACAGGCATCCAGTGGGTTCCCGCGGAAGCCACCAACATCCTTCCCGCCGGCGCGCAGCCTGCAAGCGATGCAAGTCAATCGATGTTGATCCATGCTTGTCGGCTCAATCACGTTTGATTAGGAATTCAATGCCTCGTGGCAGCGCGGCGCCTTCAATAGTAACAACAAGGATTGGTCAGTTGATGTCCCAACTACGTACGCATCAGTCCAAGTAACAACATAATAGGCAACGTGCCGAAGAAAAGCGCAGGCGCAAGGAAGAGAAGGAATCTGCTAGAATGATGCGTGACAGGGAACGTAACAGGCGCGAAGATGACGAGCTTCGTTACGCTCGTGAAGCAGATGCCGTCGCCCGCGAAAGGCGCAAGAGTTTCAACGCTGGAACTCCAGCACCCGGCTCAATGGCCTTTCCCACCCAAGGCGCGCCGGGATACGCCGCTAGTAGCCCGTACAGCGGCTATCCGGATACATCTGGAGGTGTCGTCCCCGGCGCAGGTCCCTACAGCACCCCAGGCTCTGGCTATGGCCGCGAAAGGAAGATGAGCACCGGACACGGTCTCGCGGACCAGTTCGCTGGACTGGACATTGAACACAGCGGCGGCCCAGGACGCCCTAGGAAGTACAGCACCCACGAGAGCGCTGCAGAAAGAGCGAGGAAACTTAGCGGTAACTTTGCTGCTGGTGCTCCCGGCGGGTACGCTGCAAGCGGCGGTGCTTCCCCCTACGCGCCCGCGACAGGTCCGTACACTGCTCCGGGACAGCGCGGCTACGGGAACGCGCCGTATGGTGGCGCGTCCCCGAACATCCGGCCTGGCGAAGTCCCGTACGCCTCTTCAGGGGGTGGTCAGTATCCCGGTTCCGCGTACACCTCTCCGCGCCCCGATGCGTACGCTCCTGGAGCGGGTGTTGCATCTCCCTATGGCAGCTCCTATGCTACGAGTGCTGGGGCTGCCATTGAAGCCGCGCGTTCCAGAGCAACGACACCTCTCCCCGGCATGATGGGTCTCCCATCGCCTCGTATTCCTGATATGCAGAGTTTCCCTGGTGAGCAAGCGCAGCTTGCCGCCCCAGAGGGCTTCTCTCGTCCTATCAATGCTGCTTGTCCCTACACGCCCTTCGAGCCCATTAAGATTCAGAACATGGACAACTTCCTTGACCATATTCCTCGCATGCCTGCAGTTCTTACGCCCCATGATGTTTACATTGAGGATTGGTCGCGCTTTGTCCAGGTCGGCATCTTCTTGCATATCTTATCACCAATAGCTGATTGACAAACAGGATCTGGCTCTCGCTTGGGCTGGTCGCCTCCCAGTTCCAGCACTTGGTAACGGGCACAAGCCTAAACGCGCCACACTATCCGGTGATCTGATCGAGCTCTGGAACACGTCGTTCTTCCTGAGTAGAGGTATCGAAGCCGTGCTTTACAAAGGTCGTGAGAGGCGATCTGGAAGCCAAGCTGGCTTGGTTGATCTTCCTTATCAACTCTACGACGATGAAGAAGATAGTGATGTCTCCTCCACTTCGGAATCGGAGGACGAGTCTGAATCAGCCGGCGAGAAAGAGCGTTACGAGGCTGCTGGTACTGGATACGGCGTGTACGGGCGTCCAGGCTATGGGACTGGGCAGATGGCAGAAATCATGGAAGCGAAGCGCAAACGTAGAGAAGCTAGGGCTGAGAGGAGGAGAAAGAGGAAGGAGAAGAAGATTCGTCGCAAACAGAAGGCGAAAGCCAAGACGTATGCGTTAGTCTTGGTTTGCATTCCTCCTGGCGGTCATGGTGCTGGGTCAATGACCGGAGCCATGGGTGCCGGAATGCCTATGGGTGGAATTCCTGGAACCATGGGCAGCATGCATGGTGGTCATGCTGGAAGTGGCGTCATGCCTGGTGGTATTGGAGGTCTCGGGGTATTGGTGGCACTTACTGATCCTATTTCTCTCGTATAGTATATAGCAACTGAAGCCAATTTATGTACATCATACAGGTCTGGGAAATAAATTATATAAAGTCGACTCTACCATCCACGTCCGCGATTGTTAGAGTATCCGCCTCGACCACCTCCGTTGTAAGAATAGGCATTTTGGGGAGGCGGCGGAGGTGCTTGACCGTATCCACCATAATTCTGCTGTCCACCATACCCACCACCGCCTGCAGTGTTTCCGTACCCGTCATAACCACCGCGATTTGCAGCTTGCCCATATGTCTGAGGTTGCCCCCCTCTTGGTGGGCCACCAGAATAACCGCCATACCCCCCGCCACCGCCATTGTAACCTCCGCCGTTATAACCGCCACTGTGACCACCACGAGAGTCATATCCCCCGTTGTACGACTGTGGCGGTGGTCCGCCTCTTGGTGCGCCACCTCGCGGAGGCCCACGAGGCGTTGGATTGCCATAACCACCCCCGCCATATGAGCCGTAACCTCCCCCTCCCCCTCCGGCTCCTCCCCCGCCATATCCACCGCCGTACTGTTGCTGTGAAGGGGGTTATAATGGCGCGGTTGCTGATAAGAGTTATCTGGAGTGTAGGATTGAGGGCCGCCCCGTCCCCGCCCACCGCCATTATAATTACGGTCTGAACCACGGTCCTGGCCGCGACTTGCCCATTGATTTCGAGCGTGGAAGGGATCCTTGGAACGGTCGCCATATTGATTGAAGTTGCCTCGTCCCCGCCCTCTACCTCTGCCACCGTTACGAGCATGTTCGAGGTCTTGGGCCTGCAGCACACGAAGAGGTTTCTTCACGCCAGGCAGAAGCACAGATCGATGTGGCGTCACTGCTTCGGGAAGAAGTATAGCACCGACAGAGAACGGTCGTTTCTGATGTCCGGCAGACCTTGGTCAGCGAGCGGGCTAAAGTACGTCGAGCCAGGTATGCAGTTGGGATTCTGTAGAACACTACCACTGAGCCCGTTGCTGAGCTCCACATCCATTTCCACGGGCTGAAACGACAGTTAGCGATTTAAAAACATCCCCGGAAATAGTATTACCTTTTGTCCTTACGCTTGCCGTAGAGCGCCTCATAGAAGGGGTAGATGGATGATCGTCGGAAGCGAAAATGACAGTGTTGCCCATCTTGTTACGATGAACTTCCTCTTCGGTGAGCTTCGGGTAATGGTCAGCCATAGCATCCAAAAGACGTGTCGGGTCAATGAATGGCAATAATGCCACACCCTGCCAGGCCATCCTCTTCCCATTCATGTCGATTTGAAACGTTTCCGGATAAAAGTCTATTATTGGTGAATCCTCCTCGGTCATGAGCGCATGGAAAGGTTCCGGTATGTGAACTTTACTGTACAGGTTGTCAACAAGATGAAAGGTTATTGGAGCAATAAGAACGTACCTTGCGGCAGGGAAAACACCCATCAGCTGCTCGTAAGGCTTGAATGGCTGACCGAGGTCAAACTTGATATCCAAATCTCCGATATCAACGAAATCTGCAGCAAAGGGAGCAAAGTGGTATGGATAATACCATTGCCAGGAAGGGGCCTAAGACGTACGTGTCAGTGACAAGCGCCTATGAAGGAAAGAAAAATACGCACTCCTTGGTAATAGTATCCTAGTACCCATGCCATTCCCTCCACGTAAGCCTTCGCTACCCTATTTGAAGAACACAATAAATTTTGGCAGTCTTGAAGGACAAGGAAACAATCTCACGTCTTTCTCAACTCCAGATCGTTCGGCTCTGCGCCAAACTTTTGTCTGTAGTACCGATCTTTATAACCAGGCTCCCACAACCTATATGCAAATTCCCATAAATCTTCGTACGAGTACTTTGGTTCTAGGACGTACTTGACAGTGTCCTCCTGGTCGACAGTCCCGTCTGCATTTACCTTGAGGTCCAAGGCGGAGACAGGGACAGCACCATCACCATCACCTTCTTCATCGTCAGGCAAGGCCTCGTCACCTTCGTCGTCGGCTTCATCGTCCAACTTGCGCTTGGTTCCCACTGAACTGAAACTGCCTTCTTCGACAATGGAAGACACATCATCGGACGACGCCATAGTCACGTCAGCGTCAATAGGATCATCCGTTTGCATGGGCGTCGCAATGGAGCGTCCACCAGCACTCATAGGCGATGCATCAAGAGTAGCAGACGGCACATTGGTCGTTACGGATGGCTTAGCAGGAAGGACGGGGGAAGAGAACTCAGGAGTGCCAGTGGGCTTGGGGGGGAGGGAAGTATTTGGTTTCTGGCCGGCCAATTCCGCCTTTAGTACTTCAGCAGCACTCAGGTTTGCCATTCGAATAGCGCGTATGTTCGCGACGACATCGCGATTCGAGCCGGCAAGCGCCTGCTGCGCTGCAGAAGCATTTTCAATCGCCTGGGCATTCTGAGGTCCTCCCAGTCCCATAGAGTCAGCTTTTGCCGCAAAGTCATAGTTCGGACGTTGTGGAAGGGGGTGACGAGATGATGTATTTGACGAGGAATTAGACAAGCCAAGTGAGGGTGAGGGACCAGTAGATACAGAAATATCGTTATCCAGCTTGCGACGTTTCGCATTACTCGCCTGTCGTTCTTCGGCTATAATGCAACAAAAGGTCAATATCGAGTGGGTGTAGCTTCATAAATCACAACGTACTGTCACGTCTTCGCCTGAAAATTTCATCTTCCCTCTGGGCGAGTCCTTGGAGAATGATCTGTACTCGAGATAATTCAAGTTGTCCGTGATTTGTCAGATAGCCGCCCATGCGCGGAAGTTCTTGTTTCCATATCTTTAACAGTGTATCAATTGCACCTTCGCGAATCTCAAGGGATGGCAGATGAGGGAGGAAATCGTTGCCGACAAAGAATATGAGAAGAACCCAATCATCAAGAGCTCTTTCGAAGTCAAACGGGAAGGAGGATTGGGAGACGTCAAGCTCGACTTCGAGATATTCGCGCAGAGTGGAGACATCGAGGAAAATGAACGGTTTAGGCTTTTCAACGACAGCTTTTGCTCTCATCTGTATTGCCTCCTCGGACTCTATACATTGAGCAGAATAGTGACCTTCCTGGCCACACTTTCGGCAAGCAGTAGAATTCGCGTCAGCAAACACATCCTCTCGGAGCACTTTGAAAAATGGTTCGTGAGTAGCTAGAGCAAGCATGATTAGATCAGCATCCTGCGGAAATCATGAGTCGATGCATACGACAGACGAGGAGAAAGGTAGCGCACAAGACCGTAAATAACGTGTTTCGTATTGGGATCGTGGCCCTTGTTTACCCGCTGACGCCGGATGAAGTCCATGATCTTGTGCTCTCCTTCACCAGGGACGGAGGCATCAGAAATGATTACTTGAATCTATAAGAAAGATATGAGCCCCCACTGAGATTGAAAGAAAACGAGTACAAACGTTTTTCCATCCTGCATCCGAGTTCATTTTCTGTACGACCCAGTATCGCAGAGAAGTGGCAAGGAGGGTCATGAAGGGTGTGCCAGGTGTAATCGCATTAGAATCCCAAGCCTTCTTGGACTTCTCTTCCTCGCTGACAGTCTTTCCCATTTCTATAAGATCGGTTCAAAACGAGCACAACGTCAAAATATCTGAGAACATACCCTCCCAAAGAAGGAGCGACTCTTTCCGGGCTTCTTCTTTATCCTTGGCTTCTTGAGCAGCGCGGAAACGCCGCGACCGTTGTTGATTCATTTTGGCACGAGGTGCTACACCATCTAGGAGGGAAAGGTATCGGTAAGTTAATATTGGCATAACGGGTCGACGCACCGATTGCCATGAACAACAGTTTACGAGGTCGAACCATGTTCACGACCCGCTCAGTGTATCGGAAAATTTCTAACATCATGTCCTCCTCTGTCTCCGGAGCTGGCTAAAAGATGGATGAGCAAGAGCCCCAATATGACACGTTGGAACCTACCTTCCCTTCCGGGTGAGTACAAGGGTGCACCTACCAAAGAATCAGTAAAGTAAGGGACTCAGAAGGGCTAAGAGACATACGATCCCATTCATATCCAAGTATAAGTTATCGAATTCGAGGCCATTGGGGTTAGGATCCGCCATATTTAGAGGAATTGTGATATCGCCTGAGACGTCCGTTTGAATGGTCACCTCATCCTCGACGACAGTGTCAACTGGAGAGTTGTTAAGGGGTGCTGCACGAAGAAAGCGCTAGACTAACTGATTCTAGGATACTTTTTACTGAGCCAGCGAAAAAGAGCTGGAACACCCTGCACAGCGATGAGCAGACGTCAACGCAGAGGACAAAGGCGGACCATTTCAAGTCGTTATTAAATGAAGGGGAATGTAATAAGATTGTGGTGTAAGTTGTTAAGAGCGTCGTAGTGTTGGTCGTTGATGTTGAAGACAAAGCCTAACGATCGGAAGGGTCAGCAAAGCCACGTGAGCTACATCGAGTCACAACTTGATTCATTCCTGCCTCCATTGCACTTTGCTCTACCTCCCATTCTCGCCACCGCCGCCATCGTTATCGACAATGGCTGCCGCGATAATAAAGGAAACACCGGCGCCGTCCGGGTCTAAGCCCTCTCCTCAACCATCTCAGCCATCGCAGAAATCAATGTCAAAGGCGGAACGGAGAGAACTACAGGAAAGACAACGGGCAGCGAAACTAGTGCAGAAACAGCAGATTGGAGGACCCTCAGCACCGTCATCAGCAAAATCAAAGGCGCCGTCAGCGCCACAAAGGAAACAGCAGGCAGCGGACGCCGCGAAATCAAAGGATTCATCGGCAGCCAAGGATCTTGCTACAACATCCGCCGCTATGGATGACGTGTCTAGCGGCTTAAAATCGCGTGGATTGCGCATTTTCTCCCACTTTGGTGTGCCTAAGCAATTGGGATCTGGCGTCAAGGGCGTCACAGACATTCACCCCGCTATCATCAGAATTGGACTGTTATTCTCGGAATTCAAAATATGTGGCGCCAATGCGCGTTGTATTGCGACTCTTTCCGCGTTCAAAACAGTGTGTACTCCCCTCCTCATCTCTGGTTGTCCTTATAGTGTCAAAGGTCATCCAAGATTATACCACACCCCCAAACACCACCCTTGCTCGACATTTATGACCTACATCTCGCCTCAAATCACATATCTCGTGTCAGCAGACCGATGTCAGTCACCATGGGAAATGCTATTCGTCAGCTCAAGCTGGAAATAAGTGGGTCAGATATAGATCTACCCGAGCAGGACGTGAGTATTGCACTTATGGCGGCGACTACATGTCACATTTGTCTTATTCTAGGCAAAAGACGAACTCTGTCAAACGATTGACAACTACGTCCGCGATCGAATTATCTTCGCGGACGAGGTCATTCAGGATCTAGCTGGGAAGAAGATCAAAGATGGAGATGTCGTATTGACATTCTCAAGGTAGCGTAATGTCATGTTCTTGGAATGTCTTGCTTACCGTGCGCTAGATCCTCACTTGTCCAAAAAATTCTTCTCCACGCACATGCTGAGGGCAAACGCTTTTCGGTCATAGTCATTGACTCACGGCCGCTCAACGAAGGCAAAGCCTTACTAAAAGCATTGACATCTGTGAATCCCCCTCTCCCTTGTACCTATGCTCTTCTTTCTGCCCTCCCTTCTCTCATCACTGAAGCGACGACCGTATTTCTTGGAGCTCATTCTCTGCATTCAAATGGCGCCGTCTACTCTCGTGCTGGCACGGCAATAGTTGCAATGATGGCCAAGGCTCATGGCATACCTGTCGTGGTCTCCTGTGAGACATACAAGTATAGCGAAAACGTGATGCTGGACGGTTTTGGGAAGAATGAATTAGGTGAGGAATCCATAGTTATCTTTGCTATAAGATAGCCGAACTCATATGCCACACAGCACCGGCAAAGTTCTCACCTTCAGATCCCAAGCCCAGCCTTATGCTGGAGGTCCTAAATCCACTCTACGATGTCACTCCTCCCACAAGTATCACTGCCGTCGTCACTGAGGTCGGGATGATCCCACCGAGCAGTATCAGCTCTATTCCGCTCGCCCTTGGCGTAGCCACACTGTAATATTATACTTCGCTGTCGTATCATTATTGTAGCATCCTGGCTTTGTAGCACTGTTGATATAATACATGCATTCTTGAACGCGTTCACGTGAATGTGACGCCACGCCATTGCCAAATGCAGATCTTCCTTCGTACCATCACCATCCTTTCGGTATTTAGCCGGTATTCCCTAGATGCCGTTGTGAATGGACACAGACCTCAAATGTAACCGTCTGACGTGCCGCAAGGCGTTGACGGATAAAGCTGTCGTTGTGAGTGCCATCGTTCTCGAGAAGAGGCTTGACTGAACGACGCCCATATAGACAACCTGTGAGTGATTACGCGTCACAAAGGCAGTCTTGGCCCTCATTACGTCTGTGGAGGCTCTCATATCTTCTGTGGTACGTCTCCTTGTCTTCTCTTGTGTACGCGTACCAATTTCTACACAGTTGAATGCGCAAATGAGCTCTTCAACGCAGCCCGTCTTTGTCCCGGTTCGTCGACAGCCGTATTCCGATGAACAACCTATGAGCCGCTACTACTAGCTTGTGAGGCTTCTCTGACCGAACCGTCAGTAGTCCATAACGCAATTCCGACAATGTACTAAACAGATGCCGACTCAGAGACGATGTCGTGGTTCGTTTCATTCACTGTGTTCCATCGCATTATGATGCTTATGAGACCTAGGTCTGCTCACTACATCCCACAAACGACTACAAGACGGTAACCACGCATACATACAACATCTTTTTCCCTTTTGAGACATCTCTAGTCCGTACTCTCTGGTTTGGCGCCATCTACCATCCTTGAAATCTGTTCGCGTGCCATATCGTTTTGGCAGTACCAGATATACCAAGAAAGGTCAGATGACTTTTTTCGCTGCTCAACGTCTGCTTAACGCGTCTGTAGCTCCTTTCAACAGGCCGTCGTACGAAATCTGACTGATAGGAATGCTCAATCACAAAAGCAGCTAGACAGCGTTGTGCGAGAAGGTGACCTTATTTATCATTTGATATGGCGTCTAACATGCGCTCAGCTAACGGGGAAATATCACTTCTGAATAACAAGATAGCAGGTATGGTATCTTGTATGCTGGATTCGAAACGGGCCATCATTGGATTTAGACCTGGAGCGCGATCTTGAATTGGAACGTCGGAAGGTTCGCGAACTTCAAGAAAGCTCAAGGGATCGCGATCGCGAATACCAAAAGCTAAAGGTCATATATGTTCTCCAAAGTCAATATGTGGCGTTCAATAACGTTTCCGTATTCAGGCGCAAAACGACAAGATGAAGCGCAAGGCTCTTCTTGGAGGTATTCCTAACGTTAACGATGAACTACACAAGTCTTCGTCATTCGAAGAAAACCGACAACGTGCGTTCACTGCCAACGTGAATATGAACATGAACACGGGTATGGGCGTCGGTATCAATAACGGAGCAGGCACGGGCAGTATAAATATGAATTCAATGGATGTAGGTGCTGTCGTGGGTGGCATGGAGGCGAATGGGGCGAGTTCTCCACTGCGTTTTCTCAGCGCTGCCCATTGATGAATTTTGCCCTCAGATCCAACGAACTCCTCTTGTTACTCGGCATGCAAATTGGCCTCAACAGCAACAGCAACAACGACGTCAGCCTCAAATGCATAGGCAGCCGATGCCGATACCAGTTCCTCAAGCATATCGCTCTGGAAACGTTTCCGACTCGAGCAGTGCACGAGAAGTTGAGAATATGCTCAACGGAGGAGGGAGTGGTGGACACAGACGATCGAATGGGAGCGGGGGAGGATGGGGGCAACAGCAGCAGCCCCGACAAGCACAACGAGGTATGGACCGAATTCTCATGCAGCGTTAGTCTAAACCTTTGGTAGTCTTTCCGCCCGCTAGTGCAGTCAAGCGGCCAGGAACGTTTAGACCAGCTGGTATAGGAAGGTAGTAGTGGGCTACTCAGACTCTTGCATAAATTTTCGATTACACGACGAACTAGAGTACGACTTGAAGGATCTACTTACTAAAAACGAGAAACTTGTTCCTCGCACCACTCCCAAAGTGCCTCCGCGACGTCTGGATTATCGCATAGGGGGGTCGCTTTGCCAACTCTAGCCCACGGAATGAGATACTGTTTAGCATTTAGCTCCCGTGAAAGATAGACGGAGAAGGAACAGTACCGCTCCGTTGAAATTACGTCCTTCGAGACTTGTGGCCGCCCAGAGCGGCGTGAGAGCCCCGTAGCTAACTTCATAAAGGAATAGATGGCTTGCGATCTAGAGACGATGAAGGAGATTGCCAAACTGTACAAGAAATGTCACATACAAATTGGAGACGCCCTATGATTGTATCACGATAGAGCTCGGAGGCCAGATTTCCTGGATTTAGCGATGAGCTGACAATGCCCTTGTCGCCGAAACGTCTCGCAAGCTCCTGCGAAAATAGTACATTTCCCTGAGTGACTTGTCAACAAGGACAACGAAATAAGAGGGCAATTACACATACCACTTTACTCTACGAGGACATTCGAAATGATCAGCCTTTTCCAATCATCCAAGTACTTAGCATACCTGGACGTACGAATCCAAGGGTCTGAGCTTTCTGCGACGGGGACCATCTATAAGGGAGTCCCAAGCTAAATCGTTCTTGGACCACGAATGAATGCCAGAAGATGCGACATTGACGACTCGGACGTCGCCTTTGGCATCGGGTGGTTCTGCTCTTGCAGCCTTTTCCAAAAGTGGAAGAAGTAGCGTGGTGAAATAAAAGTGACCAAGCACGTTAGTTCCAAACTGCATATTATAGCCTAAGAGGAGATAGTAAGATTGAAAACGCGAAAATCTGATGCATCCGAACTCACCGTCCTTTGTCAAGTCGGAAAGGGGAGAGTGCAAGACGGCGCTGAGAAGACTATCAAGTTAGTTCCTGAAACGAAGGGCACGAATCTAACGCGTTGTTGATCAGGATATGCAACTGCTCCTCTTTGCTCTTGAACTCCTCGGCGGAGCGCTTGACGTCAGCAAGGCTCGCTAGGTCAAGTCGCAGAAAAATGGCCTCCTTGCCTCCGGTTTCAGACTTGAGCTTCTCAATGGCAGCAAGGGTTTGTCCGGGCTCCGCGCAGCCAGGTAAACCTTTGCGTTATGTTCCAAGAGTGCCTGAAAATGCGTCGTTCTAGATACTTCTTGAAGGAATGAAAGGATCTGACCTTGACGGTTTCGTACCCGACTCTGTAAGGAATGTAAAATGCATTCAGCGGTATACTTTGACTCAGAAGAGTAATGAGTCCTGACCCAGTGTTCCCGCCAGTGACAATTACGACTTTCCCGGTCAAGTCGGGCATGTCCTTACTAGGTGCATACTTGGGGGTTGGGGGGAAAAACTGGCAGAGGCATTGGATCCAATCCCAATGGCCAACAAGTGTCACTGACCTCTTTGAGGATACCCACTGCGTTTCCCATCCTAGTAGCGCGGACTTGAAGGAGAAATATGTGAGAGGTGGGTGTTGGTCACAAGGCGGCGCCCCTTATTTATACCGAGAGCAAAGGAGTTGGGCTGTGTTAACGCGTCCTGACGGCAATTTCGCCAGCACCACTTGTATTGACCCAATACTCTAAAGGTCAGCAGAGATCAAAGCCCATCGGATTTACGGGTTGTGACAATGAAATTGCTTGTCAAGATCACAGAGGGAATATAAACAACGCCAAGCGTCGCGTCAAAGTCCAGCGCGTCGTCCACTGAGAACGCTGTTGAATCCACCTCGGATTGACAAACGCTACCAAACGCTACCAAAAGTTGAATCCAGTACGCGATTGGCCACTTGTTGGGGGGCTTTGAGATGATATTTGTTTCGCGGGATGAGGAGGAGGTTGAAAGATTGTCTGCTTACAGAAGCAGATCCCGCTGCGCCAATCAGTGATCACCGGATAGATAGCCATTGGGCGAATCCATTAGGGATTGTCATTGTTGAGGGCTAAGTTCAAGTTCCCGTCATCGAGAGCCAGCAGTATATACCCGCTTATCCTCGAGATAGGATGGTGAACCTTTACTTGTAAGTAAGACTCATGCCGATGTTATCGCGTTTACACTTGCATCTAGCTAGTACTTGAACCTAAAGAAGAAAGCCGAGAAACCATTGCGCCTATCACTGGAAGAGCGTCGAATGCATTCTAAACTCCGAACCAGGTCGCATTAATAGCAAACAGAGGCCCAAGCGCGCAGCTTTCTCCTACCGCTTGATGGAAATACGTCCAACTGGAGAAACGTTCCGATGTTCCAATTCCTTCTGATGCATGGTATGTGTTAAAGCCTGCAGCGGGACTGGTTTCGGACTTTGGCGACGAGCTTGCGCCGTAGCCACTGCGGAAAGATGGACGTGCTGTTTAGCTCTAAACGAGTGCGGAGACAGACACTGCGGAGTTCTCATGCAAATCGATCCGCAGATCGCGAGTCTTTCAGTGCGAGGTTGTCGGGTTATTAGAATCGGAACACGAGTAACGCTCGAGGGACATGCGAAATGGGGACGAGAATGTTCCTCAAAGGCTCCGCGCCAACAAGCTGAAAGCCTCACCAAAAGGATATGTCACCTCTTTGACCCCAAAGAAGTGCTTCGTAAACCAAATGTTATTCCCGTGGTTGGTATACAGTCTATTAATCAGTACTTCTCGCTACCACTAACGCGAACTAGTGTACAAATATATCACAAGTGCAAGAGAGAGAGCATGCCGACAAAAAATGAAAGAAACAATAAAGAAAGACCGTGTAAAATGTTCAATTTCTTCGTAACCTGTTATTCTTCTCATCATCCAAATACAACCCGATAGCGACGAGATCTGTCCCAGCACGGCGGAGGTAGCCAGCGAGAACGTTTCTGTCTGCTTGAGGAAGAAGCACAGTAAGCTTGTCCAACTGAACTTCGAAAGCGGAATCGTGCGGCTCTGGGGAAGTGACTCTTCCATGGCCGTCTGAAGAAAAGGCGTCGCTCTCGCTGGAGCGAGGGATGGTGAGGGTCTGGCTACGACTCATGCGCTTCCAGCCACCAGGTGGACGTGGACCACCCGGAACAGAAGGAGCAATAGTTGGCCTCTTTGTGAGAACAGTACGAGAATGGGGTTGACTGTGTGAGGTGGGTACAGGCGTAGTACTCGCAGTCGGTGTTCTTCGCGAAGAGCTCGTCTTCCTGCCAAGAGATGAGAAGAAGCCGCCTGATTTAGGCATGGATGATGTACGTGGGGGCAGTGCAGGGTAGGGAAGGACAGCGCTCACGACGCTGCTTGATGGGGATGAGAGGTCTGTCGCGACGCCCGCATCTGGACGCGTCGGGAACGTGACCTCGCTTGCCTCGCTGCCGTGGCTCGTGTTTCGTGGCTGGGGCGTGAATATCATGGTACTGGGGATGTTCGGGCCGCCCCCGCCGTCGTGGGTAGAGGACGAGCGCGTGCGGACGCGGGCCTCCATGAGCCAATCGCCCAGACCGCAGTCGTAAACGTAAAGTTCGTTGATCTTTTGGATATATATGTTACAACGTTCAAGAGACGTCATTTTGCTGGCATGAGCGGGTGGATGCAGTTCGGGGCAGTACATGGCGGAGGGATACAGTGCTTTAATCTTGGGCGGCGCCAGTGGCCGGGTAGGATGCGGCGGAGACAATTGCCGTGCAGGTGGCGGTGAAGGTGTTCGAGACGAAGTAGAGGGTGAACGAGACAAACGGCGCAATCCACGGGTGAGACTGTTCCTTAGACTCTTTGGAGGAGGAGAGGGAGTGGGCGGGATGATGGGTTCATCGACATCAGGGTCTGAAATGGAGAGCTCCGCCGAGACGCGTTTCCTACGCTTTGGCTGTTCGTGCAGACTGGCATTACGCGGCGGGGGCTTGATCACGAGGGGGTGATGATTACGGGGACGGGGGACGAGGGGGTCGAGTCTACTTCAGGTATAGATGCCCGATCGAGGGAGGGAGAGAATGCCCCTTCGCGTCGGTGTGGGGAGGGTGACCTACAAGTACATGTCAGCAATATTCATCACGCAGTCGCGCTACTTACGGAGTGCGCCGCGCCAGTGCAGCCTCGACAGACGGCGGTAGCTGCAGAGCCTGCCTGACAGCCTCGATCTGCTCTCTCTTCTGTGGATCTAGCATCGGTGGCGGAGGCAGGGGTCCCGCCGTCGAGTGCAAGCCCGGCTGGTAGTGTAGAAACGAGCTCGCATCCAGCGCGCGAAACGTGCCCAGCACCACGGGCGCCGCAACTGGCATATCCATGCTCTTTCGCTCTCCAATGCCGGGCGTAACCACACTCTGCACGCTTTGTCCAGTCGATCGCCGTTTTGGCCCTAGCGATGGTCGCCTGGCCTTGTCCTCATCCACTGCATGCGACTGTGAGCGCTGGTGCTTCGACTCCGAGTCGGGCGGTACTACGAGCGCGATATCCATTCCAGTTGTCGGCACGATGGCTGTTCTGCGTCGGTCGGCTCCTTCTGTTGCTGTTTTCGGTCGAACTCTCCGGGACGCGGGAGATGGCGTCTTTGGCGAATTGGTCGAGTACTCGCTGTCGCTCGACGAATAGTCCGACGACGACGAAGAAGAGGAGATCAAGTTGACTTGTTGTTGTTGTAACTTGTCGCCCTGGTCGGCGAGCGGGCTTTGGTAATAATCAAGTAAGGCCTCCGTATCGTTTCTTAAGAGCATGGGCCGGCGAGACGACGACGCATGGTCGCGTGTCATTATATACAAAGTTGAGGACAGGTTGCTTGTGAGATTGTCAGGATCGCATCCCCTTCAGGCAAGGCTGTCCGTTTCAAAAGTGGCTCGTCGCTGCTGTACCAAACCTTAGATCCCCCTCTCCGGCCACAGTACCGCAACAGCGGCTACTCTAAATCCTCCTGCGAATGCGATTGTCGCGAATTATCTCCACTGTCTTTCCGTACCCTCAACAACTGCCGAATATCGGCCAGTCGGTCTCGTGGAGTGGGTCGTGTCCTTGTGCTCACAATAGAAGCCATCCTCACACCGTATGTACATCCATATGCCTTTATCAAAACAGGTCGCCATCTTTGTTAACGTTAGTTAGTGAGACACTACGCGTTCCATGTATCCAAACTAGACAATATATATGCCCCCATCCACCAACCTTTCGCGTTTGATCTACTCACATTTTTATATTGTCCAGGCTCGGTGATACAATCCACCGAAAGTCACAGTCGGGCCCGCTGACACTCCAAGGATAGCCATCGCTGTCCTTCACCCACTTGCCCAATAATAATTATATGCAGTGCAATGAGTACCAACAAAGAACTAATGAACCCTACGTCGACAGCATCCCCAGATCCTCCTCTCCCTCCTCCCCAAAGATCTCCTCGAATATCTCTCGTCCCTCAGTCGGCAGCGGTGGCAGCTCACGCTTGTTCCGCATTCGCTCGTCATTCCAGACGCCTTCCAACGCCCCAGCTAGGCTCCGCAGTCCAAAGAGAAACCCCTTATCCGGTTCCGCAGGATAATGTGGAGGGAATCGTGCGTAAATGAGTCCGGTCTCGTCATCCACCTCTGCTTTGTACCCAGCTGACGAGGCACTCACCCCATGCGGGGGCATCCCCTCCCCCGGAGAAGGGTATGGTAACCAATCAGACCCGGTCGTCGTGTGCGCAAAATCAACGATTCGTACGCTCACCTCCCCTCGAGACCGTGGTTCCTGCAGCAGATGCTCACTATGCGATCGTCGCAGCGCAGGCTTCCCTTCCCGGTCTCGCCGTTCCATGCTCTCAGCTCGCTTGGACGACGATAGTGGCGCTGACGCCCGGAATGCATCCTGCGACTCACGGTCCCCGTCGTAGATCAACAGAAGACTGCATCCGTAAAAGCGATACCCCTTGAGTCGGTTGATGATCCTCGCCAGACCGTATATCTTCTGCAGTAGAACCGGTATCTGATAAGACAGTAAACGCTCCCCATCATGCAGAAAATTCGCAAGCACAGAGGCGAAATCCTTGGCCTGGACCTCTCTCCCCACATACTTGTCCTGGGTCACGTACGATTGCGTTACATTGTTCCACGTCTGCATACCACACAACCTGACTCCCAACGTCCGACTCGTTGTACGGTCACACTTTTTGCGCTGTGACTTCTTCTTGCCATGTGTCGCGTCCATGCCATACTGACGCGTCCCCATCTTGAGATCCATCACACACGGCCGCTTGTGCCTACCCGTGAGGTCTTCCATGAGGATAAAATGGTTCTGACGCGTTGACGGCGCGCGCGGATGAGGAGCACTGCGTGACCGACTTCGAGGTTTTGGGCAGTCGATGTCAAAGACATCCATCAAGGCTTCTCGCTCGAGAGACTCGAGCTTTCCAGGTGACGCGATCACGGTTTCGCTTTGTACACGTCGGATGGGCTGACTGTCGATGCGTAGTTTGTCCGCTTGGCTCAGAAGCTTGCGAGGACGTCGCCTTCGCCTTTGACCTGATAATCCAGAGACTCCGTCACCTTCGGCATCTGCGTCACCTTCATCTTCAGTAACACCAGCCCATCGACCACCTGTTCGCCGTTTGAAGCGACGCAGAACAGTGCTAAAAACATGGTCTTTGAGCTTGGTGTTCACGACAGTCGAACCTGTACCGTCGAATAAACGTGGACGCTCTTCGTCCGAAGCTGCACTCCTGCGAGCTGGAGCTTCTGCAAGCTGAGGTGGTATGGTTCGCAAAGAGACGCGAGGAGAATTCGCGGGGGTAGGTGCTGATGTCAGCGGACTAGGTTTGTGGGGGATTGACATGCCTCCGTCCTTTCCCAGATCGGGACTGGATGCAGCACCATTATTGAGCTGCTGTCGCTGCATCTGTCGATGTGCCCAATTTGTCGCCATGCTATGTGATAAAGAACGGTTACGTCCTGTCTGGAGAAGCCATTCGGGTATGATATGACGATTACGGTCAAGGACAACTTCCGGCATTTCTGCATCATCGCTGTCGGTGTCCCCGTCATGGGACGTTTCAAAGACGGAATGGGGGATATGGGAGGTTGCGGATTTGACAAAGGGAGGTCGAGGTGTGGATCGGGGTGGAGGTGAGGAATGTTTAGGGACGCGACGATAGCTGACAAGCATGACGCCGAGATAGCGGGGGATATAGGCAAGAAGTGGGGGTGCTTCTCGTTCGACAGCTTCATAGAAGAGGTTCTCGCGGGATACCAGCGGCTGGGAAATGGTTAACAAAGATAGATAATGATACAGGTAGTATGTATATACCTTGCATACAGCTCGCTTGGTGAATTTATAAATGGCGCTGTGTCCACCAACCTGGTTTCGGAATGGTTTGAGAGGTATATGTGGTAAGGAAACGTCGAGATCGAGTTCGTCGTCGTTTGCGGTTTCGACATCGACGTACGAGTCATCGAGGACGGCATGGCTGGGAAATGAAGTAGTGGACGTCGTAGTACTGGCAGAGGCTGACTCCCAAGTATCCTCATCGTCGTCGGTCGACCAGGGCGATACGGAGAACATATCTCTCGGTGATGAAGGCGGCGCCGGACTCACGACTGGTCTCTCCATACGACGGCCACGGCCTTCCATAACGCCCTTGCGCCAGTTGGCGAGGTCGGCAAGCTTCATATCTCGCCCACTCTGCTTCCGGCTAGATGTAGATGAGCCGCCATCGGTACCCTCGTCCCGCTCCCTAGTACGGACCCTCTGCAGCGCCGTCGAGCTCTTCTCCCGCCTGAGTGCGGCCGTCTCTCGGTCGGGCCACTCTGAGCGCTTTACAAACTCGTATTTTTCGGCAACGTTCTCGGTAGACTTGCTGGACGGACCGGCCTCCGTCGAGTCCTTGAAGAGACGTAGCGTCGCGGCCACCTTGCGTCCGAGCGGCGGATGCACGTCGGTCGAGCTCTCGGATCGTAAGAGATGGGGCCTGGAGGGTGGCATGGTCATAGCGCGGGTAGACTTGCGATAGATTTCTGTGGTGTAGCCATCGTCGTCGGTGGAATCGCCTACGCGGGACTTGGCCTTGGTGCGGTTGTATTTCTTGGTCGTCGTAGTCGCCGTCGTTGTCGGCGAGCTCAGCGGGAAATGGTACTGCTGCGGGCCCATGCAATGCGAATGTGGCGGCCAATTTACCAAAAAGAGCAGAACACCAAAACGTCGCTGGACGTCTTTCTTTAAAACTTCGATCCCAGGGTCAAAATGTCCACTCGCGTCACGTGGATTGCGACGAACGTTGTTTGGTTACGGCAGTTCTCCAACGTGCCGCCCAGTAGCGATGTTCCCTCCTCCCTCGTATCGATCCGCTTGTCAATAGATAGGCCTCCAACTGCCTGTTCTCCTGCTTCCTTCACTAGAACTACACTGATTCTGTTCGCGGCATCATTCTCACAAGATCGACGCCAAAACCGATCATCATTGACACTGACAGCAGGCACTCTGTTTATTTCTTGCACAAAGCCCTCTCTCTCACTATCACGAGAGCGTGACTGCTCCATCAATCTCCGTCATCTCTTCCTTAGGCTGTCTCTAAATAGACCATTGAACTGTGTTTCTTGCTAGGCGCGCAACTTGTACAACTATATGTGTCGTATCAGTCCCCGCGTCACATGTGGGGGGCGGTATAGGAGACGAACATGGGGCACACATCTGATACAGTACGACACGAGCGCTCCCCGCGCACACACTCACCCAAGTATCTTTCAGCAAATACCTCGGTAAGTCAGTCGTAAATCACATCACCTCGCCTCACCCCGCTCTCAGTCTGGTCAATCATTACTCGCGATACCTCGTCCCTCGTATGAACGACCCCCAATGGGTCTTTCATCTCGTATAGCACGTACGGCAACATCATCGTTTCCTACCACGTTCTTCCTTAGATGGCCGGGTTGGCGTTGTCTAATCATATGCCTCACCATCATGAAAAGTATAACGTCCTACAGAATCCCACGACGCTCATCCCGTCTACGTAATGACCCGACCAGCATTCTGAGTGATGCACGAGCACATTCATTTCATTTCTGCAAATCCTCTCTGTAATCCCGGATCGAACTCTTCAGGCTCCTCGCCGTTATCGAACACGTCAAAACCTGCGTCATCTGTCAGTTACAGTTACAGTGCCTAGAAGGTCAAAAGCATCCGGATACATCTCCTATGAATCGATCCAAAGATGAAACGGTACAGTGGAGGCAAGTGAGCCGTTGAGAGTTTATCTGTGAACAGATAAGGGTACCTATGAGTTTGTGAAGCTTATGAGTATTCACATGGTTCTTGTACAAACAACTATCAATAAAAATGGTATATAATCTGTATGATTCTTGGAATCCAATTTCTCCCTACTTTTCTCCTGCCAACTGGTGTTCTAAGGTACTTTAACTTTTCTTTTGCTCTTCCCTACTTACAAGTCTCTCTTCTTTTAGGATTTGAGATGTCTTTCAAGCCTGATTTTAGTAATCCTCTCCATCAAAGAAGAACAAATGTAACAGATACCTTGCATGAAGCATCTGCACTTGCAGTGATTGCAGCTTCATCTAATACTATGGGCATTGCTTCTGCTGAGTCCACCATGCCAGGTTCATCCAATATCATTCCAACCATTGCAGAGGTTGGTCCCTCTTCCGGATGCCGGACTAGTCTGACCAGCTCTCAGCATCAACACCGGGGCCAACATGCACACAACATTGTTTCGCGACCATTAAAGAAAAACAACCAAAATTTTTTCGGAAGACATTCACATACTTTCCTGCATGGTCGCAGAGAATTGTTCGATGCACAGATTCGCAACAATCTGGGACCGTTGCGAAGATTGTTGCTGGGCGATAAACCGGTTCTGATGACTCAGCAGTTACCTGAGTCCAGTTCTCCTTCACCAGGTTTGAACACACTGCCTACTTCTTTACCTTACAATAACAAGTTCATATAGATCCGAACTCACTTTCGACATATCCTGTCGATCATGAGGAGCAGGAAGTCGCAGTGGCGATCTTTGTCTCACCTGCAATGTCCATTGACACGAACAGGACATTGACCGCTCCCGGGCCAGCGACAAGTCACGTCTCCACCGGAATCACACACATGTACTCACGGAATTCATCAACAATACCCGTCGCACCTCCTCACCATACCCTTCGCCATGATTCGCCGGAAAGACTCAATCGAGGATCTCCCCCAATCTGCCCCCCGACTCAGCCTTGTCTTCCCAATCTACTTATTCATACCCCATCTCCCTCTCCTCCTCGCTCCTCCTACTTCCCTATCGAAGGCAGGGAACAAGAGCAACTTAGTCCGCCCTCTACGCCAACCCTCCCTAAATCCCCGCTCTTCAAACATCATCATGCTTCCGCTGAAGAAAGTATCAAAGTACCCTCTTTGAACCCACTTCCTTCCCAGGATATCATGGATCCACAGCATATAATCGGGAAGCGAAAAGGCTGTAGTGGTGTAGACAAGGAATTTCCTAAAGCCAAAAAGCTGAAGGTCTCCAAATCCATCCTTAGCGGTAGAGATAATACTCAACTGCAGAAACCAAATCAGCCTCATAGACCTGATCTCTATGATGACTTACCACAGTGGAAGAGACTCTTTGAGGATTCTGTCTTGGACAAGGAGAATCAGATGGAGATTGAAGAGCCTACAATATCGGCATCGAAGGAGCACATGAAGGCTGATGTTGGCGGTTCACTCGACAGTCCATTACATTTCGATGATGTTCCAACACCGGTGGAAGACGATCACCCTCCCAAATTCGACGAGCCCGAAGTAGTTGATGAAGGTTTTTGGGAAGGTCCGCAGTTCACGCATGTGGACGTCGGCGAAACAGCTGTTGAACGATCCGAGCGACATATTTCCCCACATCCGGCCGACACCGACGCCCCCACCTCCGAAGACCCAATCGCATCGTTGATTGCCGAAGCACTCGAACAACACCCTCCGACTTCCCCTATCACTCTCATAGTTCCCATTTCAACGATCGAACTCCCAGATTGGGACTTTTTCTTCGATGAGCGAGGGCCGGGGATAGCGGTCTTGCATGAAAATGACGGTGTTTCAATAGAGACATCCCATCTCTCGCTGAGCCAGAATCCTCCAATACCGGATCACGACGTAGCACCGTCAAGCCCTGTAGCGTCGTCGAGCTCTTTAGCACCGTCGAGCCCAGTAGTTCCAGGACCATCGCCGCGCAATGTGCTACAACCCGTCCCGATGGCTACATTGTTGTCGTGGAAGGCAGACCTTGCTACGATTTATGAGAGAGGGCAGACTGGAAAGTTGAAGGAGAGCGACCGACGAAGCGCCAGAGACATTTTGCGCTCGATGATGAAGCAGCGGAACAAGATAGTAGCGTGCAGTCTGGCAGATAGTGATCTGGAGGCTGTGGTTCGGTGCTTTGTTGGCAAGAACGCGGTACAGGGCGAGGACACGCTGAAGAACGCGAAGCTATTAGTGTCGCACTTCAATAAAGTGCTGAAGCAGAATGCATTATGCGTACAGCCGAGCAATTCATTATAACATGCCTATGATTTTCATGCATCCTGATATTATATGGTCACCATTTTGACGTCTTGTGGCTCTAACATTTTGATGTGCTTCGTTAGTTGGTATGCGTTGCATATAATAATATTTACGCACGTACTGGAAGGCAATCGGTCTAGCCAGTGCATATTCAAGAATTGGTGGACAGTTGAGTGTAAACAACAGAGAATTGAGATGAGCTGGTATGGTGGGAACGAGAGCTGTGGACCCGGCGATTCAGCATCGCCGGCTGACACTTGTGTGGTCGGATGATCGGGCCAAACAGAATACCCGCGACTCCTTCACAAGCTTCACAAGCTTCACACGCAATCTCTCGTTTTCTTTCGCGTTCAGAAGCTAGAGTATTACGCTGTTGGCTCTCTTCTTGTTTCATGAAGCGCCTTGCCGATTATCTACTGACACGACAAGCTTTTCCTTGATCTCGTCCTTCAATCGGGTCTACAATTGGGTCTATACCTTCATCAAGAAGCTGCGAGCGTTGTTCTCATGTGTTCCTACGGAGTCCATATAGCGCTGATACCGGGCCATTCGGTAGCTTCGGCTGACCCCTGATGGAATGAGCGCACTGGCGATGTATATCTCAAAGAAATTGCAAAGAAAACGATCTTTCGTTTTCTACTACCATGGCCAGTACTATCAGTACATCTGCGTATCTACGACGTACGGTTGAATGGATTATGAAGGCTGCTATTCCCATCCTTGCCGAAAGCATCATGTGGAGTGCGTTACTTCATATTCACGTCCTCTGTCTAACGCTATAACCATAGCGCTTTCCTTTGCATCGTTGATCCTGCTGTTGACGCTCCATGCGAGGTTCCGTCGCTGTGACATGTTGCTCTTATAGTCCGTGTTGTTTGACTTAACTCCCTCGCTCTAGAAAACCTCAGGTTATCAATATGTGTGCACTTATCCTCATGTTCTTGCTGAGCACTTTCATCTTTGCTCTGGACGTATTCTGGTTCTTCTACCAGACACGTGGGATCCTTCTGGAAGCACTCGGAGACGAAGGAAAGATTACTCCAGCGGAAAAATCTGTAATACTGCGAGAGGAACAACAAGCACTTTCAGTAGGGCAGTTCACGACTTGGCTTCTTGTGGTAGGTGCTACTCGACCTCATGTTTGAGGAATTGATGATTGAAGGCCGTCGAAAAGATGCTCTTGGGTGATTCCCTCGTGATGTGGCGGTCATGGGAGCTGTCCGCGTCGAATGTGGTCGCCAGGCGACTTTTTGTTCTGCCGGTAGCTTCAGTGATGGCATACCTAGGTGAGCTACTAAACACATTTGCCCTCTGAGTCTGAGAAATGTGAAGGAACACTGGCACTCTCAATTAGATGTATCGCCAACCTGAATTTGAGCGAGAACATCTTCGTCGCTGATGGATGTCGCAAAACAATGACCAACTGGGCTCTGTCACTAGCGACTTACCTCACGTCAACATGTATTATATGGTGCATTGGCTGGTGCGTACTACGTTTTCTCCGACTTCCGCGATGCTCATCGTTGTATAGGTGCCACCGCGTCAGCATGCGAGCGCTCCTCGCACGGACTGAAGCCTCCACTTCGGAGAAGATTATTCGACTCCTCTCAGAGTCCGGTTTCGTTTACTTTTCCGTCAATGTAAGTCTTTGCCGACCTCCATCACCATCGAGGATGCATCTAATCATCAATTTTAGAGCACAATTCTGCTTGTCATGTCCCTAACGCCCGACTCGTATGGCGCGCAATATATTATGGCCATGGTATTCAACGACATCGCGTGGCATTTATCGGTGCGTATCCTTTTTCGATGCGCATGCTACTCAACTGAACTGACTGCATGATTAGACTGTAACGCCTATTCTAACCTTGGTTCTGGTCCGTTCGTATGGATCACTATGGGACGCTTCGACTGGGCATATGGGTCCAACTCACACGCCTACTGCGATACACTTCATATCCAATCCCGCATTCAATAACAATATTGAAATTTACTCGAGCATGAACAGACTAGAATCTCTCAGAGGAAGAAGTATAATTGGAGACAAAGACACATCCGCACAAGACGGCACCCCACCAACGCTTATGAATGACCAAGAAAACTGTATGCCTGGTATTTAGCGTACGCGTCTTTTTCATTATTGCGCCTTTCAAATAAACGTGAACGTGCATCGAGGTCCCTGTCTAGAAAAGGCAGAAATCTATAGAAGTAATGTGTACTAATACAACATGCACAAGAAGACAAGAATATACAGCCAGAATTGAAATAACTCATTGAGGCGAGACAATTAAGTGCAAACTAATCAAGAAAGTGATCATTATATAGCGACGGGCGTCGAACTCTGCTCCTCCACCTTCCGTTTCTTCGCCATAGGGGGCGCATCGGAGTCGTCGATGATAACAATAGTATCTTCATCGTTCGCCGTTGCATTCAAAGGAGCAGGCGTCGCAACAGGTCCAGACACCGGTGGAGAAATCCCTGGCTCTTTCCGCTTCAAACCGCCCGCTGCCTTTGCACCACGCCCCCGAGTGGCCCCCTTCTTCTTGGCCCGTCGTCTCTCTTTCAGTACCCTGACCATATGACCGGTAAGAACGTCCAATGCCTGTCGAGAGCCCATGCGCTCGAGATCCGCAATGATCTCCTTGGTGAGATCACTGAATACATTCGGATCCAATACAAGCTTTCGCTCATGTAACACCATATAACCCTCTCGGGCAGAATTATTAGGATGGGAGGGAGAATAGTCTGGATGAGTAGGCGGGATAGGACCGAGGATGATAGGAATCGGAACATCCGGAAATGCTGGGGAAGCGGAAACGGCTGAAACTGAAGCGTTATTGGATGGAGGGATAACTTGTGAGGCAGAAAGAGCAGGAGTGGCCACTGTGGAAGGAGGAACAATAGGCGCCGTTGTGGTCGTTGTTGACGAAACAGCGGGGATTGGGGCGACTGTGGAATGTATTCGCCAATTTGACTGTGTCAATGCGGCATATGGATTCGGGCCGCTCATAGGCGTACTAGAATATCCCGAGGTGTTGGTGGTTGACGAGTACGGTTGCTGATATGAGAAAACGTTGGTACTGGAGGAGGGCACAGTAGAAGATGTTGTTTTTGTAGGTGCTTGTGTCGGGGGCACCGCCGCTTTGGATGTAAGAGGTGTAGAAGTTAATGGAGGAGGAAGCGCCTTGTTGTCACCCTTGACACTGCGCTTCAAGGGTGGATCTGAAAGAGGTGCGCCCTTGTCCTTTTTCTTCCCTTTCGCGGCGGCTTGCGCAGCCTGTTGCTGACTCTTCAACTCCTGCTCCTCGATGATATGTGCATTCTGCTCGTCCAATGACCAGAAGTAACCCTTGCCTCGGTCACTTCCACATTTCTCCAACTTCTTGAAGGCCTTGTTAGAGGAAAGATTGTGGCGAACGGAACTCTTTAGTCATAAATTAACAAAGAACGACATGGCGAACAACTGACGTACCGTCCAAGGGGGGCCATCTGCATAACGGTAGTACGGGAATTCCGACATTATCCAGTTGCATATTTCGTTGAGCGTGGCCTTCTGAAGGACTTTGAGGGATCGATAGATTAACTGAGCATAAGTAAACGTGGGTTTGGGGGGTATCTGGTCGGGAGGCGGCTTCTCCTCTACATCCGGTTCAGCCGCAGTGGAAGGCAAGTCTGTGGAATCGCTCTTTCTGCGTTTCTTGCCTCTTGTTGCCCGGTTTATGTTGTTCGAGTTGGGTAACTGGGGCTCCGGGGGTGGAAGGTGCCGCTTGCCAGGTCGTGGTGGAGAGGGTAGTACAGGCTTGGGCGGTTTGAGTTCCTCTGGTGGCGGAGGTGAATGGGACGGTTGCGACGAAGGCGGCGAGAAGGACGTGATATCGAGCGACGGCGACCGCTGTCGGTTCGCCGACGACGAATGGGAGCTCGGCGAGGGCGAGTCGTCTGGCGGTGGCGGTGGCGGTGGGAGTACAAACTCAAAGGTTCGGGACGCTATCTGAATTTGAGAGCTGTGATAGAATAGTCAGCCTCGTGTATGCAGGTCATTTCATTATCGTACCGTTCTCCAAGTGGAGCCCTTGTTCCGCTCCCCGACCATACTCCGTCCACCCAGGCGCCGTTGCGGCCAATAACAGCGAGCACGAAGCGGTCCTGTTCCGAGTCATACTCTATCTTGGCATGCAACCTGGATACACTCTTGAGAGCGCCTAGGTCGACATCGACCTGTGAGGCCTCTGCAGCCGGTGTTGAAGTCGTCGCGCCGTTCGCATTGGGGCTGCAGCGTCGTCCGATGGTAACTGAGAGCGTCTGGATATAGAATGTGAAGCTCGGAAAGACGAGGGAGTAGTAGGCAGAGATTTTCTTTGGGAGCGACTGCTTGTCGACGCTGCCGGCGTCGGTGCCTGTCGCTGTCGTGACATTCTCCGCAATCATTTCCGGGGGTTGGTCGTCGTTATCGTCCGCGGCAACGGTGATGGACTCGGTGAACCTTCCAAATGCGAGGGCGCCGTCAACAAAGCCGTACAGTCACAGTCACCAGTGAGTGACATCACGTGACATGCCGTCTCGCGCTCTTTCCAGTAGATTCTAAGTGGGATGCTAGCGGCGGAAGTCGTTGTATTCAGCTTGTAGGTAATGTCAATGAGGGCTGAGGCCTTGAGGTAATATAACTAGCAAAACCACAACCAACTTGAATATTTTCAAATTTCCTAGGCGACTGGCACGTGATCCTTGGCCGAACAAAATCGTCGGCCCGAGCTACTTAACAATACTTCATTCATGTCTGCCCCCAACGAGACTACAGTCGAGGCCATCGAGCAGGAGATAGACAATCTTGCGGACAAGAACGTTGACAGCGTCGACTCTGACATCCGTTATCTCGCGTACGGAGCGCGCCTGCGAACTGCATTACGTGCTGGATCTCGGTACATTGCCTACGTATGTGATGTTTCCAACTGTAAAGCATGCCTTACATTCTCTTGCACAGACGAGTGATGTCGGAGAGGCCTTTCGGCCTGTTGTCCCTCCATGGGTGGTGACAGCGGCCTACGGAGTCTCTTGGCTATATCTTGCAGGAGATGTATCCTATGAATCGTATAAAGCTCACAGGCGTGGCCCCACCGCCGTAGAAGCTGCTTACCTTTCAGAGCCTACTCGGCTGAGTCTCGTTGCTGTACAGAGAGCAGCCTTCCAATCTATCGCTTCCATGTTAGTGTGCATGCACTTTCCGTATCATTCGCTAACACCGCCCAGGGCTTTACCAGCGTTTACCATTCATACTGCCGTGAAGCAGGCTGATAAAGCCTTTATGAACGCCAAGAACGTAAGAGTGAAGACCTGGGGACCGACTATGACTGGCCTTGCTATTGTTCCAGCGTTACCATATCTCTTCGATCATCCTGTGGAAGTCGCGACAGAGCGCGCGTTTGATTGGATTCGGGAGCAGCTTGTAAAGCACGATGAGGGGAAGGCCTTGTAATGACTATACTTACTACTGTAGAAGAGAATAATGCTACACGGGCTACGTGTTTTCAGCGGTCAAAAACGCGAATCCGATGACGAGCGGAGATGCATGACGCATGCCGTACCGCGTTCAACCGGCAGACTGCTTTCATGTCGACACAGTCAGTCATCCAAAGTGTCCTCCACGCCGGCTCCCTCCTGCTCGATAGCTCATCTTCAAACCAAAGCACAGTAAAACATTCGCTCAATGACACCCTTCTCCAGCGTCTCTGGCGCTATTGTGATCATGAACAGATTCCAAGAAAACTGGATGACAAAAGTAATCTGGATGAGATTAAACTCGTAACGGCAGAGGAAAGTCTATCAGTCGTTGTTCGAGCTCAAACTCTGCTCGGGATCGATGAGGCTGAAGACAATGTTCCGGTTATTGGGACGCGCGACATCGCCCAGCTTCGCGCTCTGCTAGCAATCGTTTTCAAATGGGGCGTCGACCATCTCCTTCCACGCGTGGTGGTCGCGCTGCCCAAAGTCACATCAAAAGCTGGACCGTCTAGGATTACTGCTCTCGACACGGCAGGGCAGGACTTCAAGCGTTTAGCTGGTCTTCTAGCGGACACCCTCGCTCTTTTGTTCCCAAATGGACCCAACAGTCAGCTCCCACAGACTTTAATAACGACAACACTCATAAACAGACACCTCACTGATGTACTCAAGCCTTCTATTGCTCTTGGGTGGCTCCCCAAGTCTCTTGCTACAGACGCCATCCAACCCATGGATGACGTTCGACCTCTAATCTTGCGCTTGCTTTCCATGTGAGTTATATCACGCAATCACCTCTCAATCGTTGATGATTTTAGTCTCCCACCATCTCAAGCCATACTGTCTCTCGGAGGTGTCATCTCTTCACTCCCTTCACCACCTTACGTCCGCCGTTTTGCTGGATCATTGTTAACGAGGCAAATTCTACGACCGCATGGCATACGTGGACTATGCGAAGCTGTTTTCGGTGACAACGAGGAGGCAATGGGTGAAGAAAATGATCTGGATAGGCTAGAACACACAGCCAAGGTCTTGACTGCTGTTCCAAAGGAGATGGATGCCAAGGTATGGTCATTTCTTTACTGAATCCTCATCTCATTCATTGATTATAGGTCTATTACTCCGCTATTGTTCCCAAAATCCTCGAATTATTAAGCTCCTCGAGCCCAGAGGATAAAGGTACAACCCCATACAAACGCCCTGCGGCGTTCGCAATATCGAGAATGTTAACGACGGATGCCCATGATGGTGCCGCGAAAGCCATTATTATTCCACTATTGAAGGATCCTTTCCACGTCATCTCATCTCGCACGACGAGTTTCGCCGCTCCAGACTGTCTACTAATATTGACCATGCTCATCACCAACACCGACCCTTCTCCAACGCTCATATCAACCCTCCTGTCTCCATCTGTCCCGGCATTGTACTCGTTACAACAGTATCTGGAGCAAAAGAAAGCATCCGATCCCTCTGTGCTCGAACGTGTTCGAGGTCTCTTGCAAACCTGGGCCAGAGTCGTGGAGACTAGCGAATGTGTTGGTATTCTTTGGAGTATCGTCGTTGGAGGCGAGCAAGACGGCTGGCACACAGACCTTGAAGGAAACATTACTCGCACCACCAAATCCTCAGTGCCCGAAGCAGAGCGTTTTGCACTCTTCACACCACAATCTCGGCGTGAAGCCGAAGACGCTGGAGAGTTTGATCCAGATGCGAATATCATGGAGGTATATCCTGATCCCGCACAATTTGTAGCTTTTCTGAAGAGGGTGGGCAGAGTCGATGTCGTTGGAGAGATATTTGTTCGATGTTTAGAGGCGTATCGAGCAACCAGGAAGGAGGACGACCCATTAAAAACCCTTCTATATCTACAGCTTGTCATGCAAATGCAGACGCAATTGGAGGGCGGCCTCTTGGGGCTCAAGGATCCAGGTCACGTACTGGGATTCGTGAAGCATGCTTTGGAGGATGCGAACCGCGCGAAAGAGCCTATCAAGCGCGCCGATCGATCCAAGACAGGATTGAATGTTTTTAAAATCACACCAGATCAAGTGGACAGCGATGACGAGGAGGGGGACAGCGACGACGATATGCCGGACTCGGAGCGTTACGATGAGATGACAGAAACTGCTGTGAACCTGCTGTTGGCCATTCTAGAGGCCAATCCATCTCTATCGGCTCGGTCAGCGCCCGTTTTGGATGAGATTTTCGATCTCCTTGACGGCGCGTCCTCTTCATTGAAATCATTAGTCAGAGAGGCGAGAATGGTGATGGTTGCTCGTTTGGCATCGACATCGTCTTCCTCAACCTCAGAGGCTCATAAGGATGACACTGTGGAAACGTATCAGCGCGCCCTGAAGCTCCTACAAGACCCTATTCTTCCTGTACGAGCGCATGGCCTACTACTCATCCGAGAATTGAAGGCGCCTAACGAGGCCCTCGTCCCGGCTATATTGGAGATTTTCATGGAAGCCATCCAAGATGACGAGTCGTACATATATTTGAACGGCGTTCAGGGACTCGCAGGCATGGTTGACAAACACGGCAAGGAGGTTTTGACGCGTCTCGTCGGCGAATACGCGAAAGGTCCGGATGGTGTATGGGACAAGGCCGATGTGGACAAGCGAGTCAGAATTGGTGAAGCTCTTGGGATCGTGATCAAGCGGTGCGGAAGCGCTCTAGGTGTTTATATTGACCTGCTTGTACCCCACCTCATGCGGATGGTAAGTTCAAAGCAGCTTCCCACAACGTTGAAGACTTCGGCGGTAGGCTTACTTGGGGAATGTGCGGGAACGTACTTGCTAGCTCTGGGATCGTACTGGGATGACCTCATTGGCGGCATGCTCGACCTCCTACAAGTTGAGACTTCCACAGCAGAAGAAGAGGATGCGGCAAAAGGTATGGATGCCAACCCCACCAAGAAGGATAAATTTCCTCCTCTTCGGAGGGCGGCGCTTCATTTCATGGGACTACTTGTCAAAGAAACAACCCGGGCGGTATATGATGGAGAAAACGTTTTTGTAATGGATGCACCGTCGATGAGAAGGGCCAAATTGACACTGGGCTATTTGGCAACTACAGACGGAGATGGTATTGTGAAAGTGATGGCACGGGAGGTTAACGAAGCACTCGCAGACCTGGAAACAGCATTGAAAGAGCATATCTCACAATAACATACATCATTCGGTGTAAAATTCATGGTGTTCACCCCGTATCTGTCTCTGGCGTGGTAGTCTTGGTACAGCAGAGTCAATTGAAGGGTCTCTTCACTGTCGGTGCTTTCTTCAATAAAGAAGCAGTCGGAAACGACGGAGTAGGAGAGCTCCGTGATCTTGACTAGACACCTGAAGCCACAGCTGTACATATATCATCGAGCTGACGATTGAACTTCTTCCATTTGGGACTCGATATTGGCGTGGACGGGTCGAGAGTGAGGAAAGGGTTAGAGGACGCGCGGTAATAGGCCATATGTAGTGCTTTGAATATCTGGAGGGGAACGTCACCGGCGAGCAGACTGTGAAAAGCAATTGACCCACCATGTGCACTTTGATATCAGGAATGACCGCGTCGGCCAATGCGAATGCAAGGACAATCTTGAGATTGAGAGGCGTTATGTATGCATAGACCGCGACATCGTCTATCGAGTAGAGCAAACCCAAGTACGAGTTTTTCGGCGACACCGCGACTGTCCCCGAAAAGAATTAGAGGCGGATTGGGCTAGGGTGGTGCACAGCTACCTCGCTCGTCGATGACATCCAGCGCAGTGTGGGCAATATAGTGGTATTTCAGCGGATTCTCTGCAAATGAGCGGATGAGAATGGGATGATTATTTGCCGCAATGAATGCGACTGCGTTGACACGGATGGGCGCCATGAAGAAAGGTGTGACTGTACATGTCACGGAGCTATCCAGCTCTATCCATTTTTAGAGTTATGCGGCTCTGTAGCTCTGAAGGAAACTGAATCTCGTTCTTTTCCGTTATGACGTACCGGATATTCTTCGGTCAAGACGATATTTCCTGGCCAAGTTGCGTAATACCGAGCCGACAAGTAGCCAGGTAACCTGACCTACTAGTATGAGCAAGCGTCGATACAGTAGGCCAGGTAAATCTGAGTTTAAATTTGGCGTGAACATGTCGTTGGAAATTCGCAGAGATCGGTCCGACTTCCTATATGCCGTATAAGGAAATAAATTCTTTCCGCAAATTCTAACGTCTCGCAGCGGACTTGTTTGTGGTGTTCACACTTCCCTCCGAGGTCCCAATTGACAAGAGTACGTATATTACACTGAACGTCAACTATATACTGATGAAAACTTCACTAGATGTCCCTCTGGGATGCACTCCAACCCCAGGCAATGTAGCATGTTATATACTACGCATCCACGAGCATCGCCGACTTCCAATTGCGCGTGTTGATGCCAACGACGTCCCAAACTAGCTGTCCCCCAGCCTCTTCGCTGATCCCCTCTCAGCTAGCAGTCTTGTAGACGGTGTGAACCCAGTTTTCAATGATACTGTGACATTCCAGAGGGTTGGCAGAGTTGGAGAACTGATTTGAGATGGATCAGATGGACAAGTCTCGTCGGGAACGGCAGCATAGCGTGTTAATCAGCGTATCAAGCTACCGGTGGACAGATGGAAAATTCAACGCGGCATAACGGGGGTTTGAAGTCATTACTTACCTGGAATATATTGTTTACATGCACAAAGTTATTCTGGCATGCTTATGCATACTGGGCGCGACCTGGATGCTGCTACGACGAACGTTGCCTTTTAAGACTGCAGAATTTATTTCCTTATACGGCATATAGGAAGTCGGACCGATCTCTGCGAATTTCCAACGACATGTTCACGCCAAATTTAAACTCAGATTTACCTGGCCTACTGTATCGACGCTTGCTCATACTAGTAGGTCAGGTTACCTGGCTAGCCGACAAGCTGTCTGCTGACTCTCCTCATGGACGGTCCGGAGACTAGCGCCGTGGCGGAACTCATCTGGCGCTTCTGTCAAGAAGAAAAGTATTGCGTCCGCGCCTATGCCCTGGCATGTGGTATATCTTCAGCATGAACTTCCGCTTACTCGTTGCCAATCTGACCGTTCTACGCAATACCGTTACGGCACGAAACTATATAAACTGGGACGTGATATCATCCCGTCGTTACTGGTCCTCATGCTCTCTCTTGCGCCTTTGCTCTTGCTCTTAGGCAGCGCGTGTGTCTACGCGTTGGACTATGTTCCGCCTTACAGCCGCGTTACCATCTTCGCACCACCCTCCAGCTATACCGTTCCCCGTACACTCTACGCCCGAACCCTCCTCATTCCCCAGGATGGCGATGACGAGAATGTGCTGCTCGCGACATGGGAGAACTATTCACCGGAGCCTCCCCTCGTTTGGTTCCCCATCTACCGCTCCAATGATCTCGGACAAACATGGGAGCATATTTCGAACGTGACCGATGATGTGAATGGCTGGGGAATGCGGTACCAGCCGTTCTTGTATGAACTGACGGAAGACATTGGGAATTTTCCTGTGAGCTCAATTCCCAGTTTTCGTCCAAAGAGCAAAGTGTGACGCTCCTTTAGGCGGGAACTGTGCTATGCGCAGGGAACTCAATTCCGACTAACTTGAGTAACACTCAAATCGACGTGTACGCCAGCCTTGACAAGGGTTACACTTGGCAATTTGTTGTCAGTTGTGTCAATTGTATTGTCCAACTTCATGTATTCATTGACTCGCCATTCAGAGCCATGTCGCAGCTGGAGGAGAGGCATTGCCTAACAACGGCTTGACACCTGTTTGGGAACCCTTCATCCTGACCTATAACCATCAAATTGTTCTCTACTACTCGGACCAGAGGGATGCAGATCATGGTCAAAAGATGGTGTAAGTCTCTTCCTCTAGTTTTTATGTTACAGCTAATGCAAGACGAATGTGTGCACAGTCACCAGGTTTCCTCAGATCTCCTTAATTGGGGCGCCGTTGTCGATGACACTGCTTACGATACCTACGACTATCGTCCCGGAATGCCAGGTGTTGCACACCTTCCTAACGGACAGTACATATTCACATACGAATTCTACGGCGCTAGCGAAGGAGGCTTCGCGATCTACTACCGCCTATCCGACTCGCCTCTCACTTTCGATTCAGCCGCCGGACATGTCATCAGAGCCACGACGGGCGAACTGCCCACCAGTTCCCCCAACATCGTTTGGACGCCCTATGGAGGTTCGAACGGCACCATCGTTGTCTCCGCCAATAGTCATACAGGCGTGTTTCTGAACACGGCCCTTGCGGCACCGGGAAGTGCTTGGACGTACAAAGAGACGAATGCGACTCGCTCGTATACCAGAGAACTTCGTGTTCTACCCACTTCGAATCAAATATTAATTACCGGAGGAGGGTCATTAGGTGGCAGCACGAATTCTGTAACGGCCACAATATTGGAGTTGTAAACTTCAAGCCACGATGATGAATCCTGAAAATTTTCATGTCGATTTAAGCGAAGCTTTACTCGTGAGCACTGGAATACTACTACCATCCAAAGCACGGTAAAATCTCATGTGTCCCATCCATACTCCTTATTATACGGATACAGAATGGTAGATCGCATGATAGCACAACATTACATGTCTAGATCTGGTACAAGCAAGTTCAAACTTCGCAGCTACATTTAGGCGACTGCTACAGCAGCTACACCTTCGGCAACTTCATCAATGGTGCCGCTCTCGACCAGTTTGGTGATCTTTCCGATCGCAATGGTTCGTCCTGTAGACTGGTCGTTAGGTAGTGTGATTAGACAAGGGAGTCTACAGACCTTCGTCTCGAAGTGTGAATCTGCCAAGCTGTGGATAATCAACGAAGCGTTCGACACAGATCGGTGCAGTTGTTTCGATAAGAGCAACAATCTTCTGGCCTAAGGATGGAGTGAGAATGTATGAGGGCGCATTGTAAGACGAGACCAACCCTTCTTCGCGAACTGGGGTGGCTTCTTCGACTTGCGGCCAGTTGCTTTGTCGAAGTAGTGTAGCAATTGCTATAAAAAGAACTGTCAGGAAATGTTCCAGAGTGACCCGAAACGCATACCGTTAGAACGACTTCCTCTGATAACGTATGTACGTGCATAACAGCAGAGTATCCCGCACAGATGATGCTCTTGTGTTCCAAGATGGCTAATTGTGCTTCAAATTGACGAACAGCATGGATGGGTTTCGCTGGACTGGTAAGCACGAAGCCAGGGCTGATGTCCTCATCGTCTACGCCACGGATACGGATACGGACATTGTCTCCACAAAGAGCAGAGTTGACTTCGTCTTCCATCTCGTTATAAATGGCAGAGACCTCGACAGTATCCTTGTTGGGCATGAGCACAAGGGTGTCGCCTTTGCGCATGAGGCCAGATTCAACTTTGCCGACAATGACGGTACCCATTTCCTTGTACTTTTCCGATACTGGCATCATAAGAGGCGCGTTGATCTTTCGATCAACCATGGGCATATGGTCCAGGAGATGAAGGAAAGAAGAACCGCTATGAGTGAGAAAATCAGTGATGAACACCATGGAACGATAGCGGAAGGACGTACGTCCACCATGGGCAAATATCTTTGGTTACAGGATCTTTGAGATTGACACCGGTGTAGGCAGAGACAGGAATAAATGTTACGTCGGTTTTAGGGTTGAACCCGGCGGCTTTAACGAAGGGAGTGAGCTTGTCCTTGATCTCATCATAGCGGGCCTTGTCCCACTTGACAGTCGAGTCGTCCATCTTGTTGATAACGATGATGATTTTGGACACACCAGCAGTCTTGACCAACATGATGTGCTCCCTGGTCTGACCGCCACGCTCGAAGCCAGTTTCGAATTCGCCCTTGCGCGCAGAGATAACGAGGATGGCAATATCTGCCTGAGCAGCACCTGAGATCATAGAAGGAACGAAAGTCTTGTGGCCGGGGGCATCGAGGATGGTATAACGACGCATTGCCGTCTCAAAATAGGCGCGACCAACTTCGACAGTCTTGCCCTTTAGACGCTCCTGGGGTGTGGAATCGAGAGCCCAACTGAGGTACCAGGACTCTCGACCGGCGTCCTTGGCTTCCCGTTCGTACTTTTCCATGGTGCGCTTATCAACCATGCCTGTGAGGAATAGAATGTTGCCTCCCATTGTGCTTTTGCCGGCATCTACGTGTCCGATGAAGACGATATTCAGGTGCTCCTTGACTGTTGAAATTTTATGAATACGCGTAGCAAGAGTGAATGAATACACACCATCTCCGTAGAGATCTTCAAGCACAGTCTGATCAGCAACATTCTGCACCTCCGCCGCGATGGCAGAGGTGTCAGTTTTGGCTTTTTCGAGAGAAAAGGTCTTGGAGACAACTGGTGCGTCTGCCTTGGGTTTAGCTGTTGCTACAGGTGGCGCAGGTGCTGGCGTCGGTGCAGCGGTCGGTTTGGCAGATTCTGAGGGTGCTGGAGAGTGGGAAGGCGTAGGCTTTGAGCTTCCGATGTTGAGAGATATTGTGGGGGGCGGCTTGGGCGCCTCTGTCTGCTCGGGGCGCTCGACTGGTGGGGGAAGTGGCTCCGTTGGCGGAGGAGGGGTGTAAGAGAAGGATTTTCCGGGTACAAACTCGAAGGCGCCTGCGTTCAGCCTGCTCATTATGGGTTCGTCAAGTGAGATGGTATATGGTAAGAGGTAAGCTGGCTCAATGTTATTTATTGCATGGCGGTACGGATGTCGAGTTTCGGCTCCCCGCCTACTGACTCGTTGTATATGTCTATACTGCCCGCCCATCGCGGTCTATACTGCCCATCGCGATGCATATATTCCATTAAACTTGGAGAATATTCGTAGATGGCACTGATGGCACTGATTTCCAGATCCGGCAGTTGTCCGGACTAGTTCACCGGCGCCGCTGCTTCCTTCTCGCTCACCAGCGATGTCGACCGACGGCGACGATTATCTCGCCGTGCTCAAAGCCGCATACGACTATGCACCTACCTCCGACGATGAAATAGCTCTCAAGGAGGACCAGATTCTCCTACTACTGGAACGCGTGGACGACGAGTGCGTACTCCAACCTTATACGCTCGTCTCTGCTCACTGTCTGTAGTTGGTGGAAGGTCAAGGTCAAAGGCGACTCTCAGGATGACGACCTTCCAACTGGACTCGTTCCCGCCGCCTATGTCGAGCCAGTGAGCCTTCATCTTCCACGCTGTTTCAAGTCCCTGTCTGATAGCGCTAGGCGGACCCCACGTCAATGGTCAAGGCCTTGTATGACTATGCTGCCAATGCTCCCGGAGAGCTCACCATTACTGAGGACGAGATTCTCCTCGTCTTTGACACCGAGCAGGATTGGATTCTAGTGCAAAGCAAGAAGGAGGGCGGCAAGGCAGGATACGTTCCCGCCAACTACGTCGAGGCCTGCAGCGAGGATGCCGATGACGAACCTGCTGCTGCTGCACCCCCGCAGATAATAGTCCCCGACGATGTTCGTATCTATGCCCACACTTTACCTCTGTGCTAACGCGCCCTCCAGCCACCACGTCCTGTCAGTACATATGTCGACCCCGCCGACCGTGTCGCCAACGCGAAAGCTAGCGCCGACGATATCATGACTTGGGCTGTCTCTGAAGTTGACAAGAAGGGAAAGAAAATGAAAGGCACTCTCGGTATCGGAAATGGCGCCGTCTTCTTTGCTAGCGAAACCAGCAAGGTACTAGCCCCGTCCACTCGCCGCATTCTCGTATCCTGACTCGCAGATCAGGCTGCCGTGCAGAAATGGCAAACAGTACATATAACTCATATCGCCATCGAAAAGGGCAAACATGTTCATTTTGACGTAGAGGGCCCCACTCCCACCAGTCTTCATTTCAGCACTGGTTCAAGAGATAATGCTGAGGCTATCGTCGAAAAGCTGGAGACATCTAGAGCAATCTCCATGCCCGGAGCAGTGCCTTCTGTCACCGAGTCGGCAGTTGAGGACGAGGAGATAGATGAACCTGCCCAGAAGCCTCGAGATGTACGGAAACCGTCAGTCCATTTCCAACCTGGTTCCCCAACCATCATTCCACCTAAAGACACGCCATCCGATGAAGAACCAGATGAAGTTGAACCCGACGAACCTATGGCTGTAGTACTTTACGACTTCACCGCCGATGGTCCCGACGAGTTATCAGCCAAAGAGGGTGAACGTCTGATCCTCCTGGAGGACGATGACCCAGATTGGTGGAAATGTCGGAACGCCAGAAATCAGGAAGGTGTTGTTCCTGCGTCGTATCTCGAGGTAAAATGCCTTCACTCTGCCTCCACATTTACTCATCGTCCACAGCCTACCAAACCTTCCGCTGGCTCGAGCTCCCCGCCTCGACGCGCCACCGATCCACCTGAGGAAGACGATGACACAGAAGAGCGTGAAGTAGCAGACCGTGCCCAGGCGGAAGCCGCAGCGGAAGCTGAAGCTGTAGCCAAGGCTAAAGCTAAGTCTGAACGCGAGGCCAAACGAGAAGCCGATCGCAAGAAGGCGGAAGCGGAGAAGCGTGCTAAAGAGGCAGCAGATGCAGCGGACGCTCGACGGCGACAGAGACAAAAACAACAGGAAGAGGCAAACAAGCGTTCTACACCTCCACCTGGAAAACCAGAGGAAAGCTCGCCTTCACCAAGACCATCTACCGACCAAGGACGTTAGTAATCTCCACGTCACTCATTTGATCCCTAGCTGATATCTAATACAGGACCTGCTCCCGAAAACGTTCGTATCTGGCATGACCGAACAGGTCAGTTCCGGGTCGACGCCGCGTTCTTAGGTTTCAACAACGGTAAACTACGTCTGCATAAGACTAACGGAGTCATCGTTGAAGTTCCATCGGAAAAAATGTCTCAAGAGGACATGAAGTATGTTCAGAAGATGACAAGCAGGAAGAGTCGAGCACCTCCTACCTCTAAAACCTCTGATGATGACATTCCAATCGGTGTACAGTATCCGAACGCCAACGGGAACCAGAAACGCATATCTCAAGCGCCGCCGCCGAAGAAGTCTGTGGATTGGTTCGAGTTTTTCCTCAATGCTGGGTGTGAGATAGACGACTGCACGCGCTACTCCACGTCGTTTGAAAGAGAAAAGATAGATGAAGCTGTTCTGCCAGATATATCTGAGGGAACGTTGCGGTCACTGGGTCTTAGGGAGGGGGATATCATCAGGGTGCTGAAGGCGATAGAGAAGCGTAAACCGAAAAAGGAGGAAGGTGACCAACTGAAGAAGGACGAGGAGATGGCGAAGCAACTACAGGCAGAGCTGAATGGGTCTGCGAAGGCTGCACCGAATCTGTTCGTCGCAGGACCAGGAGGCGCTTTGAAAGGACCTCGTCGGGGAAGGCCCAATCCGAGTAAGACTCTTCCAACGAGCGTAGACCTCAACTCTATTGCCGGTGGACCTCGCACGGAATCACCCTCGCTCCTGAGTCCTGTACAGGCGCCTCCCCGATCAAGTTCTGCCATTGGATTTGATGATGATGCATGGACGAACAGACCGAGTTCCACGAAGCCGTTAACACCCCGAGCGCCTTCGGCCCCTCCGACAGCTGCAGCAGCTCCTGTCGCACCAGAACCGGCTCCGGCCCCTGCTCCTGCTCCGGCCCCAGCCGCACCGCCAGCACCCGTGCAATCTGCATCTACTCCCGCCACCCCGGCTAATGGACTTGCTAACACAACCGAGTCGGATATTTTCAACCAACTCGCCCGTCTAAGCGAACTCAGGAAGAACACCGCTTCAGTCCCAGCAGCTGCTCCCACTCCACCGCCGAACGTTGCTTCACCTGTGAGCTACCAGTCTGGTCTTGGGATGGGGTCCTCTCCTGCGCCAATGGGGCAACATCTGCAGAACCAACAAACGGGCATGTTACCGCCGCCACAGCAACAAGCGTACAATGGGCCAAGAGGTCCTTTTGCGCCAGTCCCGGGAAATCAGGGACTACTGCAGCCACTAGTTCCTACTCAGACTGGTTTCAACAGTTTCGTCCCGACCCGTCCAACGAACAATATCTCGCCTTTCGCCAACCCGTCACCATTCGCAAACCCATCACCCTTTGCGAACCCATCCCCGCAACCTTCTTTCCTGAATTCGCAACCCACCGGTTTCCAGCCTCAGCAGCCCATGATGCCTCAACAGACGGGCTTCCCCGGTATGCAACCCATGATGTCTCAGCCCACCGGCTTCCTCGGACAGCAGCCAATCATGTCGCAAGCAACGGGTATGCCGTTTGGGGGCATGAACGGAAACACAGGCATCATGAGCCGTAGGTCCATCCTATCGCTATCCGGTCTTCAGTCTCAACTTTTCTTAGAACCAACAGGTATGCCCAACAATGGCTTCGGTGGGAGTTTCAATGCGCTCGCGTCGCCACCGCCTGTCCCTCCATTGCCGTCTAATAACACTAACAATACCAACCCTGCTAATATCTTCGCACAAATGAAGTCCGGGACGTTTGGGAAAGATGATGCGCCACAAGCGCCAGGTACGGTCTACACGTATTACTTAAGAATCTCTTTCTCATAATTTCTAGGCAAGTACGATGCGCTGCGTCCTAATCGTCAGTTGTTAATTTATAGCAGCTGAGCGTTCGACTGATGTTATTATAGCTATGCAGCCACAAGCAACAGGCTGGGGCGGCTTCAATGGCGGGTCGTATATGGGTTACCAACAGTAATTATTGATCTTTCGTCCTTATTTCTTCGTTGCATCCGGAGGAGAATATATGCATTACCCATACCAACTAATACACTGAATAAATATCATACATCCAAAAATTAAGAAGATAAGACATCGATTATCCTATGAGTGTATCCTACGCGTAAAAAGTATGTTTTCAGAGACAGTCGAACCTCGGGCGCCAGATCCCGCGAAAGAAGGTCACAGAGTAAGGCGTATGTGGGTTGTAGATAGCTGACGAACTAGACGGGGCTATTAGTATAATGAACACTCTGCATAAGGAATGCGCACGTCTTTGTCTTCGAACCGACAGAAGCCATCCACAATCTCGGCAATAACGGGAGTCCACGCAATGATGTTCTTGCCCTGGGTGTCAGGTCGAAGCTTGTTGTAATCCTTGATTACATCCAAGGCGAGACTAAAACCCTGTAAGGATGTGGCGGGGGATGGAGGTTTGATACTCACGGCATCAATCGTCCAGTGACGTCTTCTCGAGCATTTTGATGACCAGGCCGCGGGTCGTAGTACATTCGCAGCAAGACGTGGACAAGAGTCGCTGCACTACTCGACTCTTGCTTGAGAAGATTTGGAAGATGTTTCATGAATCCTGACAACAGTTGACAAGTTTCCGCGAGTATATAAGAAGATACTCACCGACTTTCCAGAGACCAGTACGCAATTCTTTATCCTCATTGAATGAACGAGCGAACTGGTAGCTATGTGAAAGGGCTCCCATGAGCCTTAGGAGCATCTCGGGCGGAATCATCGCGAAAATTTTGTCGTTCCGTAACAGATCGTTCAAGGTCTCTATGAGCAGTAATTGGAGAACGCATTTGACGATGATTTGCTTGAACACCCGTCGACGATCAGTTGCGGATTGACTCGGACGAGGCTGTTCGGTACTGGGCGACAGAGGAGCAGGTATTATCGTCGCACCGTTAGTCTCTGTGACTCGTGAGACCACAAGAATTCAATGGGAATGAGATTGACCTTCGTTGATCTCCGGACTCGGAGAATCTACCTCTGTCCTGAGAGTATCATCAAAAAGCTGATGTGGAGTAGTCGTCTTGAAGAGTTTGAGGAATGTCGTTGTGACACGTTCCCATCGAGCTGGGCTCAGTTTCTCGACATTGTTCTCTATGAGTTGCTGGAGACACGATGTACCGATGTGAGAGAGCGTGTCATTTTCTGTGTGTGATTGTTCAGCAGTGAAACTCCATTTATGAGATTGATTACCTTGGCAAATACACACACAGAGTAGATCTAGTAGTCCGTCCAGCAACCTTTCCAGAATGTCGAAATAGAACGTATAGAGATCTATCACGTCGCGTAGAGCCTGTATCATTGTCGACGAAAGCCAAACGCTCTGATCCTCTTGCGTGCTGAACCGCGACAAATCTTGTGTAGACTTGAGGACGGAGAAAATGGGGAAGATGAGCTCCTGGCAGACAGTATCCCAGAATTCGACTGGAAATGATTTTCCATACGTTTTGAGTGTATTGAAGAGCGAATCAAGAGCTCTGTAGTCGCAAAATGTCAATAACAAACAGTAGGACGAGAAACCTGACCACGTACAGGCGTCGCACTTCCAAATCTTCTCCGTTCATGATGATGTCATAGAAGCCGAACAAAATTGGGTACCAATACTTGATCATGTTGTCGTCCATGCTCGATTTAGTCATCTCTGGTGACCATCCGCACTCTGGACATTCAAGCATAACTGGTATAACGCCTCGAAGCATGGCGATGGCCAGTAGACTGATCTTCTGGTACTTGCTGACTTTACAGAACTCAGTAATACAAACAGTAAGATCAGCGAATGCTCCATGGTGGACGATAGCTCCAAAGTGATCCCGGTTTAGTCGTGTAACAATCTCGAAGGCAGAATTCGCGATGCGTTCTGTGCGAATGTATGGGCGACGATCCAAGAAGTGAGAAGACAATATGGCTCACCCGTCAGGACCTTGGAAGCTGCTTGGAAGACACCAAACATTGTACGCCAACCAGACCTCATATTTTGAACTCGGGCTTGAATCATTTGCGAGAGACATTGTAGGACCTTGCTCAGAATCAATTATTGTTTAACTTCTGATACTGACAACGCACCATGTCACGAATCTCGGGGTTAGGATTGTGGATCATAGTATGTTCAAACGGTTTGAGGAAGTCCTTTTGGAATTTGAAGTGGGGCAGTTCTTCCTTCTCTAAGAAACGCATAGCCAGCTGTCGAAGCGAGTCCAATGCGAAGAAGCCGACGTGGGGATTATTGTGACAACAAACCTAAAGATTGTCAATAACGACACGATAGAATGACACAGAACGGTTACTTGATTGAAATGCTCGCCCAATATGTCCCACAGATTGGACCATTCGATACGAATCCGACTCATGTTGTAGTATGATATTTCCACTAGTTTTTGGAGACTAAATAATCTTGGGTGTTGCGATAGACCTGAAGACTGGATTTCTTCCCAGGAAACGTCACTCAATGCGCGCACAAAGTCGACTATGGCAGTCTAAGGAGCACGATTAGAACGATCACTATACCTACAGAGTGAAAGAACCTACCCCGGATAGGAAATGACTTAACGAAAAGACCATGTCGGCTGCGACAGTAATGTGCGTCGATCGACTTTCGTTGGCTAACTCTTCCGTAGGAAGTTTACGTTGTTTCCTGAGAGTATGTTAGCACTGTAGATTTTTCCCTAACAGGAAGACATACCCTTTCTTGCCGGACTCGACATCTACACCGCCACTTATCAACTGCATGCGCTCTAACTGGCTGACGCATGTGAGGACTTCGTGCCAAGAGCCCTTCAAGTTGTTTCCATCGGTGACAGCAACATCTAGAAGAGCTTTGATCGCTTCCATGTTCTTCGTCTTCATTTCTCCAAGGTTGTTCAGGAAGGTGAACTTCGCAAGTGTTGTAACGAACGCATTGCGTTCCAGTTCAAGATCGAAGAAACACACAATGCGAATGGCGCTTTTGAATCCGTCCAGGCATAACTCAACGATTTCCATATCGTCAGTTTCCTGTAACGGTCCCGACAAACCCGCAAGGAAAGCGATCCAAGCTACTTCAAACATGGGTTTCACATGGACGAAGTGTGAAGCACTGAAGAACTGGTCGACACCTCGAGGACTCCTCCGTTGTGTTCGCATCATAGTTTTGAAGAGCGCCTAAGAAAACGTTGAGGTCGAACGTATTGTGAAGTCGACACAGGAAAATACCTCAGTCTTATTGGCCATGCCGTTGGTCTGTAAAACGTAGGCCTCCTTTTGCAGATCTCGGCCAACATTAGCGATTGCATTAGCCAACCCAGGACCAACGGGTGCTGGGCCAGCAGCTTCGACCTCGTCTTTCATGCGAATTTCGTTGCTTGCGATCTCGTCGAAGACCTCGCCCAAGAACTCTTCCGGGAGATTTGCGCCATCATTGATGCCACGATTGTTCTTCGCAAAGTCGGCCTTGGTCATGCGCCGCTTGATCTGGGGGTTATGCTGGTCAGTGTTCAACAGTATAACGGAATACGCGAGGATATATGCCGCGTCTATCTATGATCAGCAAGGTATGTATGATTGCGACTTCGACGCACCAGCGTTGGCGAACGGAGTTTGCATATTGCTGGCGATATAACAATCGGCGAACTTGAGCACAAAGCGATCGATTTTCTGGGCCTCTCCAGGAAGACGGAATGTCTGAAGAAAGACGCGAAGAGCTTCCACGAATGGTAAATTGTCGAAGGAAAGACTGTCGACGAACGCATGCATAATGTCAACATTCTCCTGATCACTAGCAAAGTACTGTTAAAATGGACTCTTCGAAAAGTGCGACCGTCTTACCCTTCACCAAGATATTCGCCGATCATGGTCTTGTTCAACCCATCAGTGTTCAAAAGGAAATGAGCAATGTCGACAGGCGCTTTAGAGGCAATGAAACCGTTCTCAATAAGGAATTGGATACCCTACATTCTAAATCAATTTAAGGCGCAAGCATAAGCCAAGGTTACAGACCCGCTTGGGTTTAAAGTTGAACTTCTTGATACCTTCCAGGAGCGTCGTCTTCCGTTGCTTTGCACTCTCAAATCGACCAGGATCGTCGGTGATATCGGGTGTTTGTATTCGGTTGAAGGCTTCGACGCTTCCACCGACAGATGATAGTCTGTCTAGGGAATTGTCAGGCGTCATGGAATCTTGACGATCCAGTTCCCCGGGATGCGAGTGGGGAGAGGTGATGCCCTCTTCATCCGTCTTCCCAGACGCCGTGCCCCAAGCGACTAACGATCTGAGAACTGTTACCAGACATTCTAAAGCCTGCCGCCGCAGTTGACTCTCGGATAAGCCTAAAGTAGCCGAGTCCATCGAGCCGGAAACAGAAGTTATAGAAGTGCTCAACGAGGGTCCAGTCGGCTGCGGCTTAGGCGTTGGTTGCACCGCAGGACTAGGGGGCTCCGTGGTCTTGTGTGCTGTACTCGGAGGTGTTGTTCCAATCTTCGAGATGATATTCATAATACTACAGGAACAGTCAGGTATAGTATCACACTAGACGGAAAACGCACTGTTCATAGATGTTATCGGCTGCCTCACTGTCACAATCATAGTTGAGATAGATTTCGACGAGTGCTTGTGGATCTTGGCACAGTCTGGAAAGCATTCCCAAGATGACCGCCTTCTGCTTCAGAGTCGCCGTCTTCATCTCAAGAATTGGGATGAAGATCTCATGAAGCAAAACTTCGATTTCTTTCTGTTCATATCACAAAGCAGTCAGAGAGGGATACATCAAGAAAATACTAGTTACCTTTAACTTCGTGCGCATACCGGAAATTACTCTCCAGAAAATCTCGACACTCAGATCGAAGACTTGCGGAACCGGGACTAACCGCATTACGACTAAGGCTGAGGCAAAGCCATTGGTTTATGGCTTGCACGAAGGGAGTGGCCTCATTAGTTGAGTTAGAGTACACAATAGAGGAGGGGTCCACGAAGAGCGGCATGTGAGAATTCAGAAGGGTAAGCACGATATGTAGCGACAGCAACTTCGACCGCATCGCGTGCGATTTAAGTCTCGCTCGCTGAAGAAAGTGTTAGAAAGACGAGAGCATCGAGGACGCGCGGCTATACCTCTCAGTATTCAGCGAATTCATTGAGAGTCGGCACATGGAACGGAACACAAGATACGCATCCTTGATGAAGAGATCGTTGAGGGTCATTCCAGCATGATTGTCATCTCCAATGTCATCTGTGTGGTCGGTCATATGCCTGGAGAGCAAGTTAGCATGAATTTCCTGACGATGTAGACGCGAACCTATCGTGCAACGGCCTGTTGCCATTGGGGGTAGCAGGAGGATTAGCAGCAGCGTCCAGTGCTGCCTCAGCTGCCTGTGGTGGTACCGATTCGTGTGATTCCGAATGCGACACAGATCCGAGTCAGCTTCAGAGTCGCCATTCACAGATTGACTGGTCGAACTCATGGAGGGGGACACGTGATGCGGACACTTTCTTGACTGGAACGCGATATGGATGAAGAAGGCATACCATCCCGACTATTTGATGCGTGGAAAGTGCTCGAATCGCGACGAACACCGACTTTGCATCGCGAGAAGACGTGATGACCATCTGAGTCAGTCCACCTTGCGCGACCATCTGGTTGTGGAGTCTGCGCTGAGTAAAATATGTTGTAGACCGTGCGGATGGCTTTTAATAAGGAAGAATGATGAACCAAAATCGTTGGGGAGAGAACCAGTGCAAGAAGGGCCTTGACAATCTGAAGGGAGACTGTTTCCGGAGTGGTCTCTAAGTGACACGCTGTGATTGTATGCACGACGAGATCGACCAAGGAAGCTGGAGCAGAGTCTGATTGCGAAGTGCGGCTAGATGTACGGCCAGTAAGATGAGGTGATGGCGGAGGTGAAGGTAGTACGGATGGTGTTGTGTCAGCGAAGAACGAGTAAGATATTAGTTTGGAAATACAGTCCAGACTGGCAATCATCAGTTTCTCGTTCTTCGTCTCGCAAGCGAGACGCAGAGGTTCGAAAATATCGCGGGGACGATCACCTCCTTGCCCAGCGCGCAACATTTCGAGGGCATTTGCGGTGCTTTCACGGAGCGGCGCCGACCGCTTGGCGTCCTTGGAGGCAGCAATGGTCTCTAATGCAGACGAGATGAGGACGGTAGATACAGCGTGTCCTCTAGATATGGTCAACGAGCGACGATGGGTAGACGTGGGTGTATCTGGCCGCAGAGACTGGGAAATAGATGGCCGGGGTTCAGTTTCCGTGGGGGAGGCAATCGGGACGCCCTGTGAAAGTACTGGCTTGCTAGGCGGGGGCGGGGGCGCTTCGTTGGATAATCCTGGCGTCACCGCGGTCGTCTCCATGATTTCAATAATTTCGGCGCGTTCTGCGGGTCGCTCTGGGACAGGCGCCGAAATAACATTTACTTCCTGCTCCTCCTGCGTGGTATCAGCGAAGGGCTCATCGTGGGCGGCTCCATTGACTGTCGTACTCGTGACAGCCGGCTCTAGTGGTTGTTCTGAATCTTTCTCGTCATGTTGGTCAATGTTGCCGTCTGGCGACACTGGCGTCGACGTGTACTCATCAAGAGGGGGCGACGCGGGTAATGGTACCGACGGCGCCGGCGAGGTTTCCTCAATGTCGTCGACAGCGTTGGAGGTGGCCGTCATCGTCGGTAGCGAAGCCGTGAAGATGGAGGCAGTCAAAGCAGGTTCCTGTTCCTCGGCCTGCTCAGTCGTCTACGTCACAGTCACGTCGACTATTTTTCTTTCCTCCCTCTGGTCCAAAAATGTCTATCCCGACAGGCGCCTCCGCTGCCGTCCTACAGCCTTCCGAACCGATCCCCGCAGATGCTGTCTCCGTCGAGGGTCCTAATTTCGAAAAGAACCTCTCGTTGCAGGATTTCATTGCCAGTTATGAGCGGATCGGCTTCCAAGCAAACAGCCTGGGACGAGCCATCGAAATCGTCAATAAAATGGTGCTTTCATCGCTCTTCCTCTGTAATTCTACTGACTTTTCACAGCGTAAATGGCGTCTTTCTGACGATCCTGTCGCAGACGATGAATCCGAAGACTTCAAATCGCCAGAGGTGCGAAGTCAAGTCAAATGCAACGTCTTTCTAGGCTACACTTCCAATCTGATATCTTCTGGACTACGCGAGGTCATCTTGCATCTTGTCAAACACAAGCACATCTCCGCCATCGTGACTACGGCAGGCGGCATAGAAGAGGACTTCATAAAATGTCTGGGCAAGACGTATCTCGCCGACTTCAATCTCGATGGCGCCGATTTGCGTAGAAAAGGCATGAACCGCATCGGAAATCTCATAGTCCCCAACGATAACTACTGCAAATTTGAGGACTGGCTCACTCCAATCCTGGATGCCATGCTAGTCGAGCAGAAGGAAACCGGGGAGGTGTGGTCGCCCAGCTCCTTCATAAGACGCCTTGGAAAGGCAATAAACAACGAAGAGTCTGTGTACTATTGGGCTTACAAAGTGAATATAACGATTTTCTTCCCATTCGGATTCTAAGATGCTCGGTTCAGAACGACATTCCCGTATTTTGCCCTGCGTTAACTGACGGGTCTATCGGGGACATGATCTACTTCCACTCCTTTCGCAACCCTGGTCTGATTATTGACATTGTCCGAGACATCCGCGACCTGAATGAGCACTCAAGAAAATCAAGGAAAGCCGGGATGATCATTTTGGGAGGAGGTGTATGTAAACACCAGATAGCGAACGCCATGCTCATAGTACGTTTGGTCATTGACACTGAAGCAAAATCTCACCTTCCACCAGCGTAATGGCGCGGACTTCTCCGTATACATCGTCCGTTGTCAATTATCTTTCACTTGATTGACCGACTAATTGTGAACCTCAGAACACTGGTCAAGAATTCGACGGGTCCGACTCTGGTGCACGACCAGACGAAGCCATTTCCTGGGGAAAGATTCGAGCCGGGTCAGAGTCGGTCAAGGTGTGTACTTCTGAATGTTGACCGTGCAGCTAACACGAGTATCCCGCGCAGGTGTTTGCCGACGCCACATTGGCATTCCCTCTCCTCGTTGCAGCAACGTTTGCTCGAGATATGGAACAACAGTGAAGAATGTGATATAGAAGACATGTGAATATAGAAGCAGAATACAGATGTAACACGTAAAACTACAGTATGGTTGAACTTCCCGGGGCGAGGAAGTGGGCGCGGTTAGTGTCGTTTTTCTGCGCGGACGATCACAATCAACGACCCGGAGATACCATCAGCCAAAAGGACGAAACACACCTGCTTCTAGCATCTCAGAGGACCAAAGAACAAGGTCGTCCCTCAGCAGTTGGAGAATCATGAGAGAATCGCGTGTTGTACTGGTGACTATACACGCGCCGGACTCGTCCTGTTTGAAAGTCGACACTGCATCATCAAGTGCGCTTTTAGCAAGATGGCAAGCACGGTCGGGGCTTTGATGAACATCTAGAAAACACTCAGATGAGAGTGTATGTTAAGAAGCATATATCCCTCACCGTGGTAGAAAACGGAGAAATTGAGAGCCAAGCCTAGTCTGGTCGGATGGGCAGGGTCCAACGCGCTCAAAGCATGCATATATGCCATCTTGTACGCGTTCAAAGACTTCTCTGCATAGTCTTTCCGGTCTCGCTTGTGAGCAAACTCCGCAAGGTAGCGGTAATAGTCCCCCTTCCTAGAATTCACAATGAGTAAGGAGTGTTCTCCCGAGAAACACAGGATGGAAGAATTCACATCTTGATATAAAACACACGGGCCTCACCGGCTTTGGCACCATTGATGAGCTTCTTGTCCAAAAGGTCCACAATATCCTTGCAAACATCCGCCAACTCGCCCTCGATCTTCTCGCGTTGTTGTCGAATCAACGATAGCTGTCTTGTCATCTGCGGAGAACGCGCCGATTGCATCTTCTCCAATGTGTCGACGATACGCCAACTATTCCGAAGGTTGTTTGTAAGGTTCTTGTATGCAACCGACAGCAAATTCCGCTCGTCCAGAGTGAGAACAGGCCCGTATTGACGAATGATAGTCTTTAGTGTCGCGGTGACATCTGTTGGATCTCATTAGATTGGCAAAAGAGACTGGAACATAACAGGTGCCATTGTATCGCTCGGCTTCTCCAGCCAGTTCTGCGAAAAATAGATGCTGCATCCTGGTAAGTGAGCCATCTGGGTTGCAAGTGCCAAGCGTGAGTGCCTATACGAAGAGATTCATCGTCAGTCATGTCGGTATATAAGAGACTGAATCTACCCACAGGACTCATGATGCTAGTAATGTGTGAACAAACGACGGGGGTCAGACTCAAAACCGGCGTCTTAATTTATGATGACGGACGGACGGACGTGAACGGCTGTGGGTTTTGGGCAATGAGGCAGGAACGCAATGCGATATAAGGTTTACGCCGTCATCTCAATGGAGATTAAACCTCATCGTGCCATTTGTCGTTGTGAAGTGGTCAAGGGTTCCCCTTGTCACATCGTATACAGGGCATAGGGCGTGTGTCCAAAAACTCGGAATGGAAAACATAAATCCAGTTTCGTCCAGCAACTTAAAGATACAGCGTGTCTATAAATCCATCAACCGAAAAGAGTCGTTACAATTCCAGAACAAACTTCCTGATGACGGCGCCGAAGATGGTCACGGCCTTCTTAACTTCCTCCTCCTGAAGGTGGTGTAAGACCAGAGCGGCAAGTGAAATTTCATACATACCGAAGCACTACTGTATGCTATCCGGAAGTGACCATCACCGTGCATATCGTCAGAGACATCAGCTGCGGAGAATATGTAGCCTTGAAGCATAATCAACACATGTTGTCCATTAACGTTTGATGAAACGTACCCGGGCCGAAAAGTACACCCGCCTCAGCGAGTTCGGCCCAAAGCTTCATCTCTAGTTGTTTGTAGCCTAAAGTGGAGAGTGGCGATGTGACGAAATCTTCGAGATGAAGTTTCAACTAGGCAGATGAGCACTACAGTCAAATACTCGCAACTCTGGACATACCCAAACAAACATGCCAGAAGAGGGAGGGATAAACGAGAACACGGGCTTCGTTGAGCCTTGCAAGGCGGCTTTCTCGCTGAAAACACGTTGTGGTTTCAAAGAGGCATAGCAGACCCTAGCTCCTTGCCGTTGACCAAGAGTCCCAATAGCGAGGTCGAGGTGGAACTCAGTCGCCAGAGAGTCGAGGAAGAAGTCCCTGCGAGCCTGATATTGGAGACGAAGTGCTGGATAAGGGATTCAATGATTTAATGATAGAAGACATTTTTGAAAGCATACCCTGCAACCACCTGATGTATCCCTCAAAATGCCAGTGCAGAAGAAGTGCCGCGACCATGCCCTACAAGCCGAGCTCAATGACATTTGGGCATCCGAGAAGTAGATGGTACCTGGCCAAATCCGCAAGGTGACTGAGTGCTAGTTTCGCCTGCCCGCTCCAAGCGTTCCGCAAACAAAGGATTGCATGTGAACCATCCCAGGCGGCAACCAGGTGCTACGGTCTTGTGCCAGACGTCAGCGCACGGCAAATCAGCAAGTGCTATCTTTGTACCTTCGAGAACGTGTCCAGGCGAATAACACGCCCTTGATAGTCAATCTGATCAAGACACAGTAAGCGAACAAGTACGAAGTGAGAAGAAACGCGTACTTCAGGAAGCTAGGGGCAAGGGAAGCAATGAATTTCTCTTCGTCCGATTCTTGTGTGACATTTACGCGTGCAGCCTTAGGCACATACTCGCCCTCCTGCAAGAAATAGTAGGGATCATCCTCCACAATGATGACGTCTGCATCATAATCAGGGCCGTTAACATGAAGAAAGGCGGCTCACACACCAAATTGACGCAAATCTCGTAGATCTCCTTCTTCCTCTGAGCTTGCATTGTCTAGGCGAACATGAGCGTCAATCGGCCTTTGAACATCTAGAACTCACTGCACCGGTAGGGTTTTGACCGATAGGAATGATGTACATTACATGAGGCCTGAGGTTAGCGTTAGAAGAACTTATCGCTGTTCTCGCGGCGTCGACTTACCTCTTCATACCCCTCGCATTCTCATCCCAATTGGCGAGGGTATTCCGTAGATCAAGACTGCTCATACCCTGACCGTCCATAGCGATGGGTACCGGCTTCACACCCCATGGCTTGATACTCTATGCAAGATATTGAGTTTTGGCTTGGAAGGACATAAAGGACGCGACATACAGCTAATGCGCTAGCGTACGTCCATTCACAAGCAAGAAACCCCTCCCCAGGGTTCAAGAGGGTCAAGGCTGCCCTTCCCCACCCGTCTGTGTTTCCGGCTGAGACAAGAGTCGTATAGTTTTTGTAAGCCGGTTGGTACACCTTGTCTGTGAATTCCTTGACGATGTCGGCGAGATGAGAGTCACCAGTAGCCGGACCTGAGATTTGGCCGTGAGTGATACGCGTCTCGTCTTACAGTAAGCAGTCAACCACGTACTGTATTGCAGTAGTTGCGCGAGATTCAAATCACCGGGCTGGGCCGGCCATTTCTGAACAGTAACCGTTTCAGTCTTCTCCTTCTTTCCTGAGCCGAAGAGCCTCCAGAACCAGGATAACGACGAAGAGGGAGAAGTAGAGAGAGGGAAGGAGTTGGGGACCAAGAGCTCCCCAGACAACGATGCGAAGGGAAAATAATCCGGGGGAGGGGTACCTAACATAATTTACATCAGAACGCTCAAGCAAAACGGTTCGAGCACGCAAGCAGACCTCCAGCCATGCTGATTTGACCAGGCTTCATATATTTCTGCAAGCCCTTCAGCGGGGAAACAAGCCGAGCTTTGGAGACATCTGAAAGATGATGAGATAGGTCGATAGCATCTGCCTGCTTTTCAGAATACATGACTGGAGGACGGAGGAGGGTAACACACGCTGCGCTGTAATCCTTGCTTATGAAGACTGCCCAACTTTGTTATCAGCCGATAAGACTTTTGTCACTTGAGTCTCGTCAGGCCGTCGGCAAATGGACCGGCAAGGACTCGGGGCGGTAGTATGTTCAAAGTGGCGCAGAAAACATATTGTGTACGTTAAATCGCGCGTCAATCTTTGTTCGCGACGCGATTTCCCGGAATTTATGGGGCTGAAGCGCTGACAGTCAGTTTACCCCATACGTGAAAAAGCCCCCCCTAAGCCCCATTGTTTGCCGTCGTCACACGTAGTAAACAACTGCTTTCAAGTCGCGACTACCACCATCTGACCATCAACGACGACGACTACGACGATGAGCACGTTTGGCCAAGGAGGCAGCATTTTCGGCAACAACAACAACAGTAACGCGTCGTCGGGCGCTGCGTCGGGCGGTGGGGCGGCGTCCGGGTCGATATTCGGAGGCAAGTGATCTGCACCTTTTTGCACCAAATTCAACCCATAATGACTGCTCATAGCCCCAAAACCTTCTGGCACTGGCTTATTTGGATCTACTCCGGCTGCAGGTAGTACAGGTGGATCTGGTCTTTTCGGTCAACCTCAGTCAACCTTCGGTGCTGCGAATTCAACACAACAGCCTGCAGCGCCCGCCACGTCCAATTGTGCGCTCTGATCTTTCAAGTCTATCATAAATTTCTAACGCCTTACTCTAGTCTTTAATCAGCCACCAGCATCGGGCTCAACCACGGCTGGTAGCCTCTTTGGACAATCTAAACCACCCGCTGCTGCAGCCCCGCCAGCCTCTGCTTTTGGTAACAACACCACTGCCCCATCTACTACGGGCACTCCGGCATCTTTGGAAGCGCCCAAACCCACTGGCGGTTTATTTGGTAGTGGAAGCCTGTTCAACAATCCGTCCTCCGTCCCTTCTTCCACGTTGGTTCCGGCATCGTCTAACGGCTCTTCCGCTCCAAAACCAAATCTCTTCGGAGGAGGTCTCTTCTCTTCCAAACTCGCCGACAGTGCGCCAGCTGCTGCAGGAACAAGCTCTACTCCCGCCGCAAATTCGAGTTTCTTAAAACCTGGGGCGAGCATTTTTGGGAGTACTCCTGCATCTTCTTCCGCGACCGCCTCGACACCTGCCGCTGGTACTACTGGAACTACACCATCCTTATTCGGTGCACCGAAACCTACTGAGAAGAAGGATGGCCCGGCGCCCAGTATGCATATTACTTATGCCTTGTGCCTTGCTCTAATCATGGATGTATATAGCCTCTGGCCTTGGGCTTTTCGGTGCAAGTACCAGCAAACCGGAAGAGAAAAAGGATGGCGCGACTGCTCCCGGTATGTCTTTCTTTCGCGTTACTGTTCTTCTCAATTACAATCATTCAGCTACATCGACATCCGCATTCAGCTTGAGTACAAAACCTGCAGAATCATCGGCTGCCACCGCTTCCAGTATGAGTCTGCCCTTTGCATTCACCCCCTTGTACTCACACATGCTTAGCTTTGAAACCTTCGACGGCTCCGGTCTCTGTACAACCACCGTCCATGCTACGTGGAAAGACCATTGAAGAGATTGTGAACAAATGGTCCGCTGATTTGGAAACACAAGTACGCGAGTTCAATAAGTATGCCGGAGAAGTTGCCGTCTGGGACAGAGCTCTCATCGAGAACGGAAACAATGTAAGGACTTTGATTCATTGCTGTGATCTTGATGAGTTTACCTCAAATAGTTGTCTGCTATTCTCAGCCACGTTCTGGCCGCCGAGAGAGAGCAGAACGAAGTCAGTCTGGCGTTAGACAACATTGAACAACAACAACGCGACCTCGCCGCTACTTTAGACAACTATGAAAAGGTTGCGCAAGAGCTTTCTGGTACTTCTGGTCGAGTCATTGACAAGGGGCCTGCCGACATGGAGCGAGATAAAAAGTACGCTCTTTGTATTCCAAGTCCGTTCCTACTAACGACTACATCTCAGTTACATGCTTGCAACGGACTTGCAAGTCCACCTGGACGATCTTTCTGGATCACTCACACAGATGATCGAGTCTGTAAACTCGTTAACGCTTCCTTCAGATGACTCTCCATCGCAAAACCCTATGGCGCAGATCTCACAGATCTTAAGCAGCCACTTAGAAAGCTTGCAATGGATTGATGGTGCAGTACGCGATGTCGAAGGAAAGGTTACTGAGGTAGAGAAAAAAGTCAAGGAATCGGGCCACGGACAATCATTAAACCGAGGAAGAAGCTTCGGTCTCCGTTGAGTTCTAGTTTTATACATATCTGTATTACAGTACAAAATGTCTTGATTATGTTACAAGCCGAGCTTGGTGTAAGTATGGCAAGGAAATACTGTGTTGCTCAAAAGTGAGGTAGGAAACTTAGAAATGTCCAATCAACGTCTTGGAAAGTCTGCGCCGGTAAAGTGCGCAAGGTCGAAAACGACAATGCCACTAGTAGAATTCTAGCCAGAATATAAATCCAAAGGAGAATATCGCGGCAAATTGGATGGACCAAGCTATCTGAAGTCGTTGCAAGAGATATGAAGTACAGTAGTGGTAGGGCAATTGTGATAACTGTGGCGGTCCGCCAAAGAATGATCTCCGCAGGAGTCGGCAGGGTGGCGCTCCAGCCCAAACAGTTCAGCCCTCCAGAGAAAGCACCGAGGACAGCGCCACCAAGATAACCCAAGTCTAACCGGGTGGAAACTCCAGCCCAGAGCATAGGAAGGTCTTTGTCTGGCGCGAGTCGATAATATCCCTCCATAAAATCGGTATACAGCGCACCGATGTTACAGAGTCTAGTGCTGCTGGTTTCCCTGTCGCGCGCGCCGCCCCCAGACGAGGAGGGTCCGCGAATCCGATGACAAGAAGCGCAATACGACTGCCCGGCGTAGTTCCAGACCAATCCATGATGTGAAGTCCGAGTGTCTGCACAAGCACAGCGTGAGTCCGAGGATGCACTCGATATCCTATTTCCCCGCGGCAGTGTCCTGTGGATATGGAGCCGCACGGGGTTCCAGACGCTCATGGGCTTGTGCCACCAGAACAAATGCCAGACTGTGTTCCCCAGCGCAAGACTGACAGTCAAGACTTCGAGCTGCGACAAGGGGAGGTGCTGGTGGAAGCGGACGGCGCTGCGGATAAGGAACCACACAATGTGGATAGCGACAATGGACTTTGCCAGCGCGTCGCTCTTGCTTCTGTCCTCGATTTCGAATTCGCTTGGCATGCCGCTGGTGTTATCGGAGATGTCGTCTGGGGATACGATGGGCATGTAGTAATAATCCACGAAGCCACCCATGGCGAAGAGAAAACCATGGCTGAGTGTTAGCCCTGTATGGTCTGTTGTGTACTATTAACTCTGAGGTCGTGATATTAAGCGCTACATACCTTGGCTGATCTTCTTCGCGACAGAGTGCTGGCGCAGCACCCAGACCAAGATGATTTCAGGTACCATGATGGACAGCATAGTGAGCTTAAGTCGCTGGTAGCAGATACCGAAAGTTCGAGCATATTTTCCTTTTGCGATGACGCTCGCCCCCGGAACGTTGGGATGTATAGCCAGCCATGTAGAGGCGAAGATGGTGAGTGAGCAAGACCATATGATATCCCCCATAGAGCGCGTATCTTTCACAGACCCAGCATCCTGGGGAAAGAACGTCGTGGAGTGGACAGCTGCGCCACAGGCGGAACTGAAAAGAAAGGGTGATACGACGGCGACAACGCCGAAGTCAAAGAGGACAGTCATGAGCTACGCTTCAGCTATTGATGAGTGTCATTCATCTACAGACGGGCGGGCAAAGACTCACTCGGGCCGAAGATATCAAGATTCTAGACTCACAACCGATCCAGCAGGACTACCTATATAAGTGCGGTATCTGAACAGCTATTCCATTACTCTTGGACAAGGGTGTAAAGGAATAGGCACAGGCTGTCGCTATAAACGCGACGGCGGGCGTTCCTCTAGGACTTACTAAATCGCTTGTAATTGAGAGGAAGAGCTTTGGTTCGTCAGCCGTCTCGTATGCCTTTGAAACTTCTTAAAACGCTGGAGAATCCTGCGTGATGGGTTCGCGTCCTGGCGACTCGTGGACGGCGGGGAACCTCGAAGAGGCAGTTCAAGTCGCCGTGTGGGGCTGCACGTAATAGCGAGTGAAGAGTAGGTAGGTACCAGGAGACTGAATGCTATTATGAATTGTTGTTTTCGACTTTTTGAGCTAGATACAAATAACTGTATTTTCACCTTTTATAGCCCAAGATGCCGATCAGGAAGTAACGATGTCGGAGAGTTGTCAATCTGAGAACGAGGCCTCAATGTGAAAGAACCCTGTCATTTGGACACGGGTCAAGGCATCAGAGGTCAGTTGCGTGTTTGAATGTGTAGAACCCAGCAGAGTAACGGATACACAACATGCAGGAGTGCGTTAAGTGCGCTTAACAGCAAACACACACTTCCCCAATCAAGGGATTGTTTGACGGCGCTGACGGACCAATAATACGCATAGCATTCAAAGTCATACGACAAATTTCATAGTCATGAGTAATATTATCCGTCTAGTAGACCTAAGGAAAACGGTTAACGACCTTGATCCACACATTCAAGAAAAGCGCTACTGACCTCCAAGATGTACCGCTCCTCCTCCTTCAACGACTCTAAATAAGCACCCGCCGACACCGCATCATAGCTCTTGTACTTCACCAAAGCGTTCACAAGCGCTTCGTAGACGTCGGGTACTGGCCATGTCGGTCCGCACAGATAGAACACACCCTTTTGATCCTGCAACATCTCGGCAAGCGCCTCTGAATCCTCAAGCATCTTGTGCTGGATGTACACCTTCTTTGGCCCATCACGCGAGAATGCGAGTCCCGCCCTAGTAATCACGCTATCCGAGATGAACGCCTCGATCTCCTCTCCGTATAGATACTCCTGCGATTGATGTCGAGAACCAAAGTAATAGTACACAGGGCCAACTTTCTCCCCATTCTGTTGCGACCACGCGCGGTGCTGTAAGAATGCACGGAAAGGAGCTGCACCAGTACCGAGACCAGCCATAATCAGAGGCTGCATGTTGTCAGGCGGCAGCTAGACGGGTCCATCAGACAGGTAACACGCTATATGGAGGAAAGGCGAACCTTCATGACACTAGGCTTGATAGAAACAGTGACCTTTTGACCTACACGGAGACCCGCCAGATACCTGGTGCATTGGCCATATCTAGGAGTACCTGGAAAACTGTTAGCCGTGTCCAACATCAGAAGCTAAGAACAACTTACCACTAGGTGTCACCCAATCAACAGTGACGATGAGCAAATCCACACGGTTACCCACAACCGCCTGAGCGCTCGCAATACTGTAATGTCTCGGCTTGATGTCGCCGACAAGCTGGCACAGCGTCTCGATACCCGGGCGTGCACTCGAATATATCTTCAGTACATCCGCGAATGTCACTGTATCCTTCTCGGACAGCTTTTTGAAAGTCGCGATACCTTCGGGTGATCCAATAAACAGCAGCGCGTGTTTGTCAACAGATGAGCTAGCGAATTGCGCCAAATCCGTATAGAATGACTTTGGCGGACGGCCGAACAAATCAATCTGCTGCTGCAGTGCCTGGAACACCGTGCGTGTTGCAGCGTCTCCTCGTCGCCTGCCGCCACAGGAATAGTGATCAGACGATCGGGATCAACGCCGTACCATGAACAGAAATCCAAAACCTCCTTCTCATCATTCCAACCGTGGATTCCAAGCGCTTCGCCAATCTCATACTTGAGTCCAGTACCTGAGGTATCAAACTCAAGATGAAAGACGTTGCGGTTGTATTCGAGAGGCGTGAGGCGACGGTTGACTGTGCAAGTGACGAGGAACGTGTCCTCGGGAAGTTCGGGACGAAGAGCAGGATTGAGCGGAAACTCCAAGTCGTCGTTTTGCGCGCCACTTGCAGGTGTAAAGGCGTCAGGAAACATTAGATGCTTGGCAGCATCGTGCCAGTTTCCTACTCGTGCTCCGGTGGCGACGGCACCGTCTTCGCCCTCGACGATGATTGCATTGAAGTCAAAGGTCTTCAACGCAGCGGACTTGGGCTCGTCATCAGAAACAGCCACTTCTATATCCACCAAGCCATTCCATGCAGCGGCGTTAGCCTGTTGCAGCGGAACACCCTGTATGATATCGTCGAAAGCAATCGACGCGACCTTCAACAGGACACTCTCCTGCGCCGCTTTTCCTATGTATAGACGCAAAAACGCAAGATTGACGATGACGTTCTCGATTACTCCCTTCTTGTACTCATCCTCTCCAACCAACTGGGCGGCAAGGTTCGAGGCATCGATGGTGAAGAGGATCAAGGCTTTTTGGGCGATGATTTCCTTAGTCTCGGTGGGGAGATTGGCAACAAGCTCGTCAACTGACCACGAGGAGGCCAGAAGGACAACCGCGCCCTGTTTAGCGTACTTGAAGAGGGAGTGGGACTTCAAGAGACTTTGATCTAAGATGCCAATGAAATCGACGGCTCCAGTAGTCACGTCGTAGGGAATCGCGACGGGAACAGGCACGTAACTAGCCTCCTCCTTCTTCAACGAGAGAAGCAGCCTGTTGGCCGTGACACCTCCTGCTTTCGAAAACGCATCATGGTCAGTCACCAGAGATGCCGAAATGCCCTTGTTAGCCAAGAATAGGTCCTCGAGGACATGCGGCAAAGTGGCCAGAGACGTCTTTGGAGTGCTGAAGAGAAGGAGACGCTTGCTGGAAGCCGGTAGAAGGCTCTCTATGGAAGAACCAGCGGGGACCAAAGATGAGAGGAAGCTGGTGAACGCATTCTGTCTCAACAGGTATGCATTCGTGTCAGCCGGGGTCACTCGGTGACTGTGAACGTAAGGCAAATTTGGCGTAGAAAGAAAGGTGCCAAAGACCTCTCCATATAGAACGCCTTGGTTCACCGATGAGGCGACATCATCGAGCACATGAACGTTTTGGACTGTAGGAGGAATGGCTGCCAAAAGGCTCTCCTCGTCCCACGGCCTCAGAACATTAACAGTGACCACTCCGAAGCCAGGGATATGTTTGGCAAATGCTTGTGCTGTAAGTGCGAGGGCACTGTTGAGGAGGACGACAACATCCTGGGCTTCCGAATCGCCGGTATAGCTGAAGAAGGAATAACCATACGCCTTGACGATATCGAGAACGGCATCACTCTTTACTGGAGTGTCTAAAAGTGGCACGACGGAATGACCGACTTCACGAGCGGCGCCGTAGTGGTCAAAGATGTGAATGACATGTTGGTTGGTGAGCTTGTAAGAGAGTTGGGCAAAGTCCACGACTTGCTGGGGAGTGGCGGACAGGAGGATGACTAGATCTTTGGGCAAAATGGGTAAGGCGTTTGTGAGGGGGTAGAGAGATGCAGAAAGGGTATCCTCGGTGAACAAAAGATTAGAGACCTGGAGGACAAGCCGACTGGTCGGTGATGCTCGTGGGAGGTAAGAGAGCGCTGGGGCCATCATCGAGAGGCCCTTTGAGGACGTGAAGGCTGTAATGACTGCATCTTGACTCGTTCCTTCTGAGAGACGTCCAACCAAAGTCAAACCAGCTCCTGCTCTTGTCTGCAAATCGACAACCGGTGCCGAATCCTTCCCAGCGCGCGACCAGGCCTTTGTGAGGGTGCCAAAGCCAGCCTGTTCAGCGAGGTCGTAGACAAAGATAGTCGAGCTGGTTTGAGGGCGCGATACAACATATTCGACAATCTGGGATGGCTGAATGCGGGGATTGAAGAAGACAGAGTCCGTGCCATGGGCTGCTTTAAGCTTTGGCGACGATGGAGAGCTCACCGTCGTGCTCGACGACAACGAAGTGGAATAGGCAGACATGGACAGAGGTAGAGATTAAAATCTCGAAGCAAATTGGGATGAATGGATTCGCCATCTTTAGCACAAATCGCGTCTTTCGCCGGGCCGGTGCTCCGATGCTGAAAATACGCGTCCAACGGCCTGCTTCGGTGTTATTTCACGGGTACAGGGTTCGGCCGAGAGCACACATGTTTATCTCTGCTTTCAAACACTTCCTTCCAAAGACCTTGACTCATCGCTCACTCTCGACAACAATGGCGGCGCTCAATGGCAAACCAGTGGATCGCACTAATCTCATTCCCTTCTCATCGCGCCTCAAGGTCGGTCGCGCCCTTGCAGAGGACGTTTGGTCAATCTTCAAGTAACAATCATCGATCTCGTACTACAACTGCCAGGCTGAATATTCGACTATAGTGTCGCAAATCTGCCAGCAGACTGCATTAATCTTGGCCAGGGATACATGAACTTCCCTCCTCCACAATGGGTCAAGGAGGCTGCAAACGAAGCGCTCTCCAAGACAGAAACAAATCACTACTCGCATCCCAAGGGCCGTCTGCGCCTCAGGCAGGCTATCAAAAACTTCTACGGTTCTTCGTACAAACGAGATTTGAATCCCGATACCGAAATTCTTGTCACCAGCGGCGCCAACGAAGGTAAAACACTCGCCATCCCAACACTTGGCGCCCAAATCTAACGCGCGCCAGGTCAATACTCTGTCTTTACCGCCTTCCTCGAGGAAGGCGACGAGGTCATTATGTTTGAGCCCTTCTTCGACCAGTATCTTCCCTCTGTCACCTTCAACGGCGGCGTCCCCGTTTACGTTCCGCTTCACCCTCCGACCTCCTCATCCACGCTCAAATCCACATCCAATGATTGGACACTCAATCTTGATGAGCTGAGGTATCACTTCCGTCGGTCATCCAGTCTGCACTCTGACCTAATTCCATATGTAGAGCCGCGATTACTCCTCGCACCAAAATGATTATCGTCAACACGCCGCACAACCCCGTCGGCAAGGTATTCACGCTCCAAGAGCTCCAAGGCATTGCTGCCCTGGCAGAGGAGTTCAACCTCCTCGTCATGTCCGATGAAGTGGTAAGCAAAACACGCTCATTAAGCCCGAATCAACCCAACATATTCGCAGTACGACTGTCTCGTCTTTGATGGGCGCGAGCACATTCGGATCGCAACTCTCCCCGGAATGTGGGATCGCACCGTTACTGTCGGATCTGCTGGGAGTACGTTATTCAGCACACGATTTTTACGCCATCCTGACAGAATATGTTTAGAGGCCTTTGCTGCCACCGGATGGCGTGTCGGATGGCTCGTCGGCCCCGAATACATAATCAAACCCACTCTAGCTGCTACTACGCGTATCGTGTTCTGCTCCAACTCCCCTTTACAAGAAGCGGCTGCTGTGGGTTTGGAGCAGGTCAAGGACCGCCAATTCTTCGAGACCCAGCGGAAAGAGTATGCGGAACGCCGCGCGGTGCTCACTGAAGCATTTGATAAATTGGGCATCAAGTACACGTTCCCTGAGGGAACTTATTTCACTTTGATGGACGTCTCTGATGTTCACTGGCCGGAGGATTATCCCTTTCCACAGAGTGTTATGGGACGAGGTCGGGACTTCAAGGCGTGCTGGTTCATAGCGCTCGAAGTTGGCGTATCATCCATTCCCGTCAGCGAGTTCTACTGCGAGGAACATGCCAACATTGGCGAAAGCTACGCTCGTTTCGCTTTCTGTAAAGATCTCGAGACGCTGACTCGTGCTGGAGAGCGTTTACAAGGACTGAAGAAGTACCTTCGGTGATTCGTTATCCTTCAGATATGTATGTAGAGGAGTCCGTTGATAGACCTATCTTATCTGTGGTTTCACCGTCGAGCTACATCTTATTGGGCGCCTTCAGGCTGACGCTGCGCGGTCTCCGCCAAACTATCTACAATACGCGACAGATTCTCGTCTCTAGATACCGACTTACAGTCGTAGTAAACAGGATTCGTCGAAATGCGCTGACCCAAGAAAGTAAAGGAAAGGACATCAACCATGTCCTGTCGCGCTTGCAGGTTGCCTCGCTCAGTTTGATCGCGATACCACAACGCCAGATCCTCTGTCTCCAACAGGCAGGACTCTAGCGGAAGACCATCGTTTATGAAGCGGAGTAGAGTGTCCTTCGCCTCTACCTGGCAAAACAGATGGAATGCTCCCGTACCCGAATGTCTCACAGCACGCCCCTGCATACGTACAAGCTGAACAAGCGCGTAGTCGCGTAGCTGCCGTTCAGTGCCTCCGTCTTCGAGGTGCAAGTACTGCGTGCCCATGACGACAACCACACTCGCTCTAACGGGGACGGTCCAACATGAATCGTGAGGAACGATAATGACCCGGACAATACCCTCAGCATATAGCTCCAAAACCAGGTTGCGATCCTCCCGTCGCATACCCTCGTGAAAGAACCCAATTCCCTTAGAGACCAAGTCAAAGAGAGACCGGTCCTGGAATCGAATGCGATATTCCTCCAGGTACTCCTCCGAAATACCAGGAGGGAGATAGCCAGTCTCCGTCTCCATCTCCAAAGCGCACTGCGTTATAAGATCCATAGCGACAGAACGACACTGTGCTCGAGACGCTACGAATACCAGAGCCGAATCACCGCCCACGACAGCCGCATGAGTGGGTTTTGCCATGGCCTTGAAGAGGGAGGCAGATTGAGGTATATTGAAGGTTTGGACGTGGTGTGTTAAAGACTGACCACGGTCCCTAGGACGGAAACTATGCAATGCAAAGGGATCCACGTTCAACCAGGCTGCAAGATCGCCGGGGTCGTTCAAGGAGTTTGAGATGCCGACGAATCTCGTCACGGTAGTTTGAGTGGCGTGCCGCAGCAGGGACACCGCCAGCTCGTATTTCGCATCCAACTGCTCCAGGTTTTCACAAACGACGAGATCTATGCCTGTCAAAGCTGCGCTGGGGTTTCGTTGGCACAGTGCTTTGGACAAGACTTCAACGGGACAGACGACGATACGTCGCTTTTGCTTCTTGGAGAAAGTAAACGGATTCTCTTTTGCAATGTCGACAGAAACATCGGCCAAAGCGGAGCCTATTTTGAGTTGCGCTGCGATCTCGGCTGCTGCACTCCGCTGAGGCGCCACAACAAGGATGAAGGCGTCTTGTGGACGAAGGGCTGTCGACCTATCACCGCAGTTTAGGAAAAATTCAGACGTATCGAAATACGACACTTACCACGCTAAAGCCTCCACCATCATAGTTTTACCACTTCCTGTCGGAGCGCACAGCAGGGAGTGTGAATTGGTATTGAGTAAACCCCAAAAGACATGAGTCTGGATTGCGTTGAAATTGTGCAAGCGATCGGAAAACACGGCTTCCAGAGTGGGATTATGAAGGGAAGTAGATGTAAGGAAGGGCAGGTCCAGAACGGGAGTATGACTACTGGAAGACGGCGGCATCGTTAACGAATCGAGTGGTACCTCAACTTCGCCCTCAGCTCCCATCCATCGATCGGATACGAAGCGAATAGTCACAGAGGGAGGGGGAACGCCGTTAGGAATTGATATAACAAAATCGACATCGGTGGCGTCCGTCGACTGACGAAACAAGAGATGATAGAGCTGAAGAATATTCAATCCTTCGTGATCCTCCACCCAAAGCCAGAAGGGTTGCGAGCTGCCATGCATGGCAGTATTCCATGTGAACGCCTTCGAGATTCGAACACTGATCTTCAGAACATCGGAGCCCAATGGTCGTAGAACGCAGTTGATCTTGATGGATGGGAATTGCTTGACCGCTGTCAACAGTGCTTTGCCGTGGATTGCATTCATATGAATCAGTTTCCCAAGCTCATCAGCATCCATGGTTGCCAGGTCAGCAGGAGTCCAGTCATCTGCCCACGTTTCCAACGCATAAATCAGGTCCTTCTTGAGGGAGGAAAACTGTTTGAGGGGCTGGTCGAACGGCCAAAGGCGTGATTCTATGGCTTTGCTCATGCCCATGAGCACGGTTGTCACATTCGCCCATTTTCGACTGATTGCTATCTCCAGCAAAGCTCTGATAATTCGGCCGCCGTTCTGAGCGACATATGCCATGTCTGAAACGAGTGCGAAGTCGACAACCTGCTGTCTCGAAATATAACCTTGCAGTAAAATGTTCACTTTGCCTCGCGACGTGTCAGATCCACCCTGCCTGAGCTTTAGAAACCCTCGCACGAATGAAGTTCGAACTACCTTCACATCGCAGGGCACGAGTTCTTCTAGCATCTTCAGTTCCTCCTGCTCGGAATCCCTGACTTGAATTTGCTCAAACTAGAGGATATCAGTGACCATCGTCAAGATAACTTAACCACCTTACCTCTGTACTCATGCTGAGCATACCGAGAACATCCGCTTCGGACATTCTTGGACGAAACTCCTTGTTGAATATCTCAATGGACTTGTATTGTATGTAGTACTTGGCCGCAATTCTTCCGAGATCGGTAATCGTGAACGCTCCCGTTTCACGATCAAACAACATCATGCGTGTATCCGCCAGATGTCGAGCAGCTAATGTCACCAACTCGTGACATTTGCTACCCAGATACGGATCGTCAGTCGCCGAATCGCGTAGAATACCTTGCATAACATCAGCCACCAGGATCAAAGCAGTGTAGTACAAAATCAACGAACCGTAAAGGAATGGGTTTTTCTTCATGCGAACGAAGAGATATGTGTAGCCCAACCACTTAACAGCGTCGTTTATATTTGCAACGGTCCCCAAGGAGACCTCGGCATTCAAAGCGTCAATCATACCTCCACGGAATCTGAAGAACAGTAAGATTGAACGAACAAAGGAGGAAGCAAATCAATATACTGGGACTCAATCGGAAGCTAACAGGAAGTGAGTGACTATCGACTGCAAAGGTTTAGTCTTACCTGGGAGGTAACGGCGTCAAGATAGTGAGTAAGCTTGTCTTCAGTGGTGCAGATATACCCTTCTCCACTTGTTTCCAAACCGGGCCGTCCAGCTCGGCCGAACACCTGAAGAACATCCAGTACGGAGAGGTCCACGAAAGCTCCCTTGGAACTATCATAAACCTGGGTCCCTTTAATTACGACTGACAGGCGCATGTTAGTTGCACAGAATAAACCTCTTGAATTGTCATACCTGCATGCGCTGGCAGATTGACACCCCAGGCAAGTGTTGCAGTACAGCACAAAACCTACAAGTCTAAGCACGATACCGATGCCTAGAGTAAACCAACATACCTTGATTGCTCTCGCTTCGAACATCCTTTCCATCATGTTTCGATCCGTCCTCAGCATACCGGCATGATGGATACCAAATCCACTATCAAAGAGTTGCTTCATCTCCTTGTTTCTCGACTGACTGATGTCACGACGAAAGAATTGGAACTGTGGATGATCTTCCGAAGAAAAATCATCGATATTGCCCTCCAAGGTCGCCATCTCTTTGATTGTCAATGCTGTCTTTACCGTCTCTTTTCGCGAATGCACAAAAACCATGACTTGATGTCCCTCCGCCACCAACTTTGAGACCTTCTCGAACGTAACATGATCGAGATTCTTTCTTGATTGAAGACTGCCCGGTTTCCCTTTAATACCCAGGAAATGCTGTTCCAGTGGAACAGGGCGGAAGGAGGAATCAAAGTAAAAAAGTCCAGTATGCCGAGAAACACTGTCGCGGTCGTATTGAAGCGGCAATAGAACGTTTCAGCTAGGGAACGAACCTCAAGAATTCAGCGACGTCGATATAGTTCGGAAGCGTTGCGCTAAGGCCAACAATTCTAATGACTGACTGACTGGATTCCACCTAGAGTTCTGTGATTACGACGTGGATGGCCAATATCAGATTGGTATACCTGCCGCAGTGTCCGCGCAACGATGGTTTCTATGACTGCCCCACGCTCTTCGTTAAGAAGATGAACCTCATCTATGATGAGAAGCTTCAGAAGCTGCCAGAAGTAGTTAGTCAAGAGGGAAAGTCGAGGTGTGCGTACACTAACAGATGACAGTTCACCTTCACCCGTTGGCTTTCGGGTAACGACATCCCATTTCTCCGGGGTGGTCACTATGATTTGTGTTTGTGCTATCTCCGCCTTTGTGAGTTGCATGTCTCCAGTAAGTTCCTTGACCTGAATCGCAAGCCACTTGAGACGTTTCGATAGTTTCTGACGATTTCAGAAGCGAGTGCTTTCATGGGGGCCCTAACGCAACCTGAGACAACAAGAGGACAAGCGTGAACATGACTTACACATATATTATTTTGAAAGCGTCTCGATTTATACTTGAACTGATGCTCGGATCACCGACATTCGTCCGGTGTTGGTCTAAAACGCGTAGAATGGTCATCATAGCTACGTCCGTCTTTCCTGCGCCAGTTGGAGCACATACGAGAATGTTCTCATTAGATCCATAAGCGGTCGGATATACGATGGACTGTATCCGGTTGAGAGTTGTATAACCCTGCAATAAAGCTGCCTTTCAGTTGATGACAGGTAACAGTGGACTTGGATCGTACGGGATACGATCCTTTGCCCAGAGCGTCCAATTCTGTTATTGGTATCAAACGCTCATTCATTCGAGGAGGAACGGCTTTAGCGGGTGGTATTACAACTTCTTCGTATTCCTCATACGACGTTCGTTCCGTGCCAACAGGTAGCATATACTTGGTGCCGAGATGTGAGAGCACGTTGCCATGTACCATGGAAGATGAACTGTAAACATGAGGTAAAATTTCTGCTTCTGGTTGCTATTTTGATATTAGTGAACGCCACAGAAAGAAATAAAACTAACTGCAACGCCAGTGAACAAAGGACGGGCGGCATTTTCTCTTAGAGTATTTTCAATGCGCTGTCGAGCAGACGAGTCCGAAAGGTCTTCCAACTGGTTTGGAGTCGAAGGTCCTCCACGACGGAAGGCTTCAATCTAGGTGCAAATCAAGGTCACGGAATTTCATAGGAATATTAGTTATACCTGTTGCACTAGGGACTGACGCTGCTCTAGAATCTTGAAGACAAGTTCTATATCATCATAACCAATAATATCGGCTAGTTGTTCAGAGATTTCATCGTTGAGTTTCGGGGAGGACAGTGACGAGTACAACTGGTCCAAGATGATCGGACCGTCGAATTTTCTGGGGCAGCTTGCTCAGAAGAATAACGCGGCAAGGTCGATAAACGCGACCGTACGACATAAGGCTTCTGATGAGCTCATAACCCCCATCTTCGCTGGCGTTCCGATACACATCAATCACTGAGTGGTACTCCAAGGAGTCTGACGGGATATCGACCACATCGGAGGCTGCCAAGAGCAGGTCAAGGGATTGCATCTATTCAGACCGTCGACATAAGTACCCTGAGAGTTAACGTGGCGGCTAGGGAGAATGAGCATCCGAATCCAGGCAGACAAGCAGGGAAACGCACCTCAACCATCTCTGCGTAAGCTGCTGATCATTGTGCGCGTCGTCTGGAGCGCTGAGAAGATATTGAAGGTGTACCGAGAGCCCAGACATGTGAATGAAGGTGGAAGCAGCTAGGCAAAGACTACGTCGACGCGCACTTTTCTTGTTCGGTACCGCTACCAACAGAGCCTGCCGCCGGCGCTCATGACGTCGTTACTTAGATCGGTCCGATAGTCCGAAGCCGGATTTGTCCGAGATGCTCGGCGTGATATAAGGCCTGGAGGCCTACGAGCTCCAATACAAACATGAGCAACTTGCGGTATTTTTAGTACCAAGAACACTTCGATCACTCACGCTCGAATGAGAACGGCAAATGGGGATTCAACGCGCGTTTCCTGGCTGCTCATGGGATCATCTACAGGCACTACGGGACTTTCCTAGCTCACGGGCACCCAGGATGCCGTCTCATCCCCGACCCAAATCTTCCAATGATCTCTCTCGGCACTAGACGTTTCTTCCATATTGATACGCTCCACAAGACCTGAAAGTTCCGGCAATTGCACCTATTGCAGGAAAGAACCTACAAATACATTCAAATATATCTCCGGGAGTAGGTATAAAGAACGACCGCTTCAAAGATCATTCACCCCCCCCATACTTCCCCGCAATTCTCGTGCTCGCTTCTCCAGCCGTTACATAACAGTCCCTGATGTCAGAAGAGAAAGGCTCTCGTGCTCAGTACGACTCCACGCAGTTTGAGGATGAAGTCGCTTCATACCCTCAGCGCCTCCATGGCGCCAAATTAACCGCCGCCATCGCTTTCATTAGTGGCACTGGATTCACGCTTTTTGGTTATGATCAAGGTATTTGCGCGTTCATACCTGTCTATGACACCAATGTTGCACCAATGACTCATGAATCGAAATTCGCGTAGGTGTCATGTCGGCTCTTCTAACCGCAAACCAAGTATGTCGAACGTCGAAACACCATATCGCTCTGCTCATAATGTGTTGTAGTTCGAAAAGGTTTTCCCCGAAGTTATTACCGGTGATGGACAGCCAGCAAACCATGCTAATCTACAAAGTTTCTTGGTTGCGATCTACGTACGTGGTGGCCGGTTCGAGTTGTACAGTTGATTGATAGTCATGTCAGGAAATTGGCTGTCTCTTCGGTGCCTTATCCAACCTATGGGTAGGCGACAGACTAGGTCGTCGACGTACTATCGTAGTGGGCGGGGTTATCATGATCATTGGTGCAATTCTTCAAGCAACATCCTTCGGCTACGCCCAAATGATCGTTGCTCGGATTGTCACTGGCTTAGGCAATGGCTTGAATGTGAAAACCATTCCCGCTTTTCCCTTCAAACTACTGATGTCTCGAGACTCAGACTTCCACTGTGCCTTCTTATCATGCCGAATGCTCGCCCGCTGCGAAACGAGGAAGCTTGATTATGGTTGAAGGGTCTCTGATTGCTTTTGGCATCATGATCTCGTGAGTACGTTCTAAATTTTCAAGAGACCGGACTAATACCTTCCCTAGATATGTACGCTTTCGTTGCCCTGCTTTGCTCTAAGTTTCTCAAATTCTCCAGTGGATTGACTTTGCATTGTTCTGGGCTAAAGACTCCTCCGTTCAGTGGAGATTCCCTATTGCCTTTCAAATCGTCTTTGCCATCATCATGATCTTCGGCATAGGTTTGGTGAGCACTCCTCCCCACCGTTGTAGCCTTCGCTAACTCTAGAATAAGTTACCAGAATCTCCCCGTTGGCTAATCAAAGCCGGTCGTCGTGCGGAGGCTGTCGCCGTCATTTCTGCGCTGGAGGACAAACCTCCAAGCGATGCTAGCGTGAGGCAAAGCTTCCATGCCATGAATGAGGCTGTCGAATTGGAGGAAGGTATTTCACCCAAGGGCAAGGCAGCGCTCTCTGAGCTTCTCACGGGCGGACGCGGACAGAACTTCCGGCGAGTCTGCTTGGGAGTCGTCGTTCAATGCTTCCAACAGATCACTGGTATCAACTTGATTACATACTACGCTGTGAGTCTGCTCCCACACTCTCAATCCTATCGCTCATTTCGAACGCCTGACAGACCCTTCTCTTTGAACGTCTGGGTTTGTCCGACGTCAAGTCGCGTATTCTTGCTGCCTGCAACGGCACAGAGTACTTCTTGATCTCCTTGCTCGCTATTGTCCTCATAGACCGGATCGGACGTCGCAAGTTGATGCTCTTCGGTGCGGTGGGTCAATGTATCACAATGGTTCTACTCGCCGTCCTCGGAAGCATCAACAACTCGGCTGCCCAAATTGTCAGCGCCGTTCTGCTGTTCGTGTTCAACTCTTTCTTCGCCTTGGGATGGCTTGGGATGACTTGGCTCTACGTACGATCTCTCCCCCACTTTCGATCCACTTCCATTTAATCACCAATGCTCGTAGCCGGCAGAAATCGTGGGATTACGCATGCGCGGTCCAGCGAACGCCCTGAGTACAGCCAGTAACTGGATCTTCAACTTCCTGGGTACGTATCTTTATCCTTCGCCATTGTTGTTGCACTTACCTGCTATGCAGTGGTCATGATCACTGGACCCTCGTTTGAGAATATCAATTGGGGAACATACATTGGTCAGTACTGACACCTGAATTGTGACTTTACAACAAATGCCCAACTGATTGCATCTTGTAGTGTTTGCCGCTCTTAACGCCCTTATTATCCCTATTGTATATATGTTTTTCCCGGAAACAGCAGGCCGCTCCCTTGAAGGTAAGTTCGGTGCTTCGATCTCCTCTTGGTGGAATCTGACAACAACGTACCTGTGCAGATATGGACGTTGTGTTCGCATTAGCCTACAACGAGGGTGTCTCTCCGGTGGCGGTTTCCCTTCGTAAAGATGTTCCCGCAGCTGGCACGCCAGAGGCCGATAGAATCCTGGGTGTCAGCAATCCTGATGCCATACGTGAAGATTCTAACGATAACGTCAACAAAGAAGAAAAAGTATAATCTTTTTCCATGAAATCTCTTCCGAAAAGCTATGTATACCACCTGTATTACTATTTGTATCGGTAGACACGCTAGATAGATATGATAGACCTCACAATCTAGATCTAGTCATTGTCCAATCCAACTACCTTCGTTTGTATTCGCATGGTTTCAGCAGATTACCCTTCTCAAGAAGATTCGTCCAATCCGCCTCTGTCTTCTTCGGCCGCGCGACTTTCTTGAATTCGAACATCGTAAAATGAGAATTTGAATCATCCTGCCAATTTCATGAGCGTCAGGACTTTTACTTGTCCAATACTCACCTTTGAGCTCAAGCGGAAGCCGATGGAGCTCACAAGTGATATGAACTGCTTCACATTGATGAAGCGGCTTGCAACCTCTGCGATCTTCAGTTCGCCACTGTAAAAGCCTGAGCAAACCTTCACTGATGAAGATTTGAAAATGTACCCTGTTCGCAGAACGCGCCAAGCCTCTCGTATACACGTTGGCCAATTTGTGCCCATGAGACTCAACGCACAAACTACGACGTCCACAATCTGGGCTTCGACTTTGTCCATGGAATCTTCGTCTGGCTCTGAGCCAGGAAGAGGCAATTTATTGCAAATGTCTGCTTCGATGACGAAGGGGTTGGTAGAGATGAGGTCGAAGGAAAGCACGATAAGTCCTCTAGGTAGTAATGCGCGGCCCAATGCCGCATCACCGCATCCTAGGTCTACGATGACGCTTTTGGGAGGATATGAAGAAAGCGCGGATATATATTTCTCTACGGGATTTGTGGGCCAAGATTGTACTTGATAGCGGAAGCCATTGTGGTACTGAAAGAAGTCAGAAAACGACTGAGACGAGGGTTTGGGACCTGTACTTCTTCGAATACTAGACGAGGAGATACTTGAGCGATGAGAAAGGCGGATTGACCCGGAACGTACCAGTCTGGTCCTCCTGCATCATAGCATGCGCTTCTGAGCTACTAGTCTTGTACAACTTTTCGTTAATCATTCTAACCTGACATGTTAGTGGATGAGCAACAACATGATGAAGTAGTTGACCTGAAGCGGGCTCCATTCAGACTGTCCCTCATTTGCTTCTGCATCTCTGTGAGACCAGCGGATTCCTGAGGAGAAGGCAAAGGGGAATCATCGCTCGACTTTGACTCGACCAGGTGTTTGGTTTTGGCCTTCTTCTTTGGAGGAGGCCGTTGAACGTCGGTGGAACGTTTTTCGGCACCCTTGAGGGCTTTGGGAAGGGAAATGGAGTTTTTCTTGTCCTCATGAGCCTTCTGCTTCTTGTTGGCAGAAGAAGAGGCCTTGTGCTCCTTGTCTGGCTTTCTCTTGAGCTTGTTCATGAGTCTGTCGAGATTTACTTCCGAGCCCGTCGAGTCTTCCGAGTTCCTCTTGCGTTTCCTCGAGGCCTGGTTTGGCGACTCGCCGACTGGGTCCGCCTTGACCGACCATCCTGGCACTTCGAAAAGCGGCATTTGGCCTGGTGGTCGTTGACGTACAGAAAACAACGTTTCCACATTGCCTGACGTTGATTGCCGGCGCGTGGCCCGATCACTTGTTATCGACCGAAGGGCCGACCGCGTATCTTGGTTGTTCAAATTCACGGCCGTGATAGGGCGTTCAAGCTTGTACCATGACCGTCACCAAACTCACCCACCCCGTCGTCAATGCGCAGCTCTCAAAGCTCAGGCAGTCCTCCACGACCTCCAAGGAGTTCCGCGAGGCAAGATCAGTTGTGCACGACTTTATTACAATGTCTGATGTTCCCTAGGGCATTCACAATATTAGCTTGGTTCTTGGCCTAGAAGCCACAAGATCTCTTGAAGAAGAAACCTTCCAGGGGGTGAGTATTGTGTATTCGTGCGGGTACGCGTTTGACCAACATTGATAGCAAACACCTGTTGGACCGTTTACGGGCACGGTGATCAAGCCTCGCGTTGGCCTAACTCCCATCCTCCGTGCTGGTCTTGGGATGACTGATGCTCTGGTATGCCATCGATCTGACGTTCTATCATCATCTCACTGTTCCACTAGCTAACCTTGTTCCCGTAATATCTCGACGTTTCTGTCCTGTTATTGGTCTAATACTTGTCCAGAGAAGCACCCATCTATCACTTGGGATTATTTAGGGAAAAATCTACATTGCAGCCGGTTGAATGTGCGTTCTACTGCTTCAAGTTGAAAGGCGTCTCATGCCCTGTGGCTAGATTATTCCAAGCTTCCGCCGTCTCCCCCTGTCGATATAGTGTTCTTGTTGGACCCTCTAATTGCCACTGGCGGTACCGCTGTTGCTGCCTTGACCATGATAGTCGACTGGGGCATCCCAAGTACGTCACTTATGATTTGCGAGAACTTACTTGAATAATGTATCTGTGCAGTCACCAATGTCAAGTTGTTGGCTGTCTTAGGATCGTCGGAAGGTTTGGCTCATGTCCAGGCTGAATTTCCGGAACTCGAGGTAGGAAAAGACTGTTCTTAGTCAAACGTCGCGTTGACAATCTATAGATTTGGACAGCCGGAATCGATGAAACGTTGACCGCACAAGGTCTTATTAGCCCTGGTCTTGGTGACACTGTGAGTGCGGCCTTGGGTCATTGAAAGATGAACGTTTATTCTCCAACAGGGCGACCGCCTCTTCAATACTATTCGGTCTTGAATTCGCGCGCGATATGTACATATGTTGTAGGTCAGAAATTGATGCATATTGAGAAATTATGAAAGCGAGACGCACCTTGTGAGTCTTTCAGCAACTGAGTGAGTGCGGGTAGTCGGGCCGTGGATATGTACACTTGTTTACGCGCAAATGTCTTGGCCGAGAATTATCGTGGGGAATTGTTTCCGCTGAGCTTCCGCGCGCCGCCATGACCGCTGTTGTAAGTGGCAGACCACATCTGGGGACAATTGAAGAGTGCGCCCTTTCCTAGCTGTTTTATTTTCATTCCTGCAACGGTGGTACACAGGTCGGGACTATCGGACACGCACCTATCTTCCAGTCACGGAACGCCAGTGGCCAACAGTTCAGCAATGGAAGAATCGGACGAGGAGGAATTTGTGTACCCAGGCGGCTCCACGACGGGCGAGCCAGGCAGCCACACGTCGACCCCTGCTGTTCCGCGTCCTACACCCGCTCAACTCGAGTCTTTGTATGCGGCCGCCTCTTCCGGGGACCTTCGTCTCCTCAAAAAACTCTTCAAGACTGCTTTGGAATCCGCTAGCGTCGAGCCATTCAGTCTTGCAAATGCAGCCTCTACTAGGACAGGCTTGACAGCGCTTCACGCTGCCGCCAGCAGAGGGTTTCTTGACATCGTCACCTGGCGTGAGTACACTGTTTTCTCTGTGATCACGTCGGCTCAAGCGCGTGGAGCGTGCAGTGGTACAAGACTGTGGCGCCATGGCCGACCTCGAGGACAAGGAAGGAGAAGTCAGTTTTTGCAAGCTTATATTGGCCCCATAATAACACTTCCCAGACAGCTTTGCATAAAGCCGCGCTCAATGGACATCTCCCCATCATACTCTATCTGCTCCCAGATAAAGCAGATGTACACACCAAAGATGGTGATGGCTGGACTGCCCTGCATAACGCGTGTTCAAAGGTTGGTCCGGGTAATTCTTTTGCATCTGCGCCTTACACCTCCATAGGGTTATCTTGACATTGTGCGATGCATATGCGAGACAGGGAAAGGAGGCACGACTGACAACCATGATGGCGTGCGAGGCGTCGATTCTCAGAGTAAAGGTGGATGGACACCACTCAGTGAGTATCTCATCATCGCGAATTCCTATTCGTCTTCTGAGTTTTATATCAGTGAATGCGGCTTCGAAAGGACATCTGCCCGTTGTCCTTTATCTTCTTACGAAACAGTCTGCGGATCCTCTGATTAGAAACAACTGGGGCGAAACAGCATACGACATCGCAGCTGCTGTGTTTGAAGTCTGGATATGCGAGGTATGTGTAATCTAAAGCGAGGATATCAAGTCGTTGATCGCTCCTTTCAGGTATTGCACAAGGCAGAAATTGAACGATGGGGGACCTCCACTTCGTACGACGCTTTGGCTGTCCATACTACAGTCCCTCTCGTCCTATTTGAACACCAGCGCCTTGACACGCGTTTAAAGACTTTAGCTGTTTCTGGTGGGAGACCCAAGTTCTCAGCGTCGGGGCTAGGGAAACACGGACGTCGATCACCTTTTGAGCTGAGGATGCCTACTTCCGATGAAGGCGTCAATGAGGTGCCCGCTTGGCGCAGCGATGTTCAACTGCCTTTGCGAAATAGTCCCTGGAAACTTCCTGTCCCGAGAGCCGATGACAGACACGTCCAGGACGGCGCTGAAAGGAGTCACTTCTGGCTGTAATTACCATTGCTTTCAGTTCTTTGCCAACATCTCACCTCTGACTAGGTCGGATTGGACACTGGATGTCACCCACCCCGGCGTGGATGCCGAAGAAGGGTGGCAATATGCGCACCACTTCAGTGACACTGATGATCAATGGACGGCAGACAAACCACCCCAGCTTGAACGGTTATTGACGGGAGGAACTGCCTCTGCGTTGGCCGGCTCTTCAAGAAGGTCTTCTTTATCGTCCTCCTCCTCTCGCGCGCCGCAAACTTGGGTTCGTCGAAGAAGATGGGTGCGTGTCATGCGGCGCAGGCTAGACATACCGCCACTTCCATTTCTTCAACCTGATGGCAGGATGTATCATATGGATGGCGAAGGCCATTTCATTCCATATTCTGATGACCATCACAGCGACTTTGAAGACGGAGATGGTCAAGAATTAGCGCCCATGCAATCAAACTTTTTCTCATCTACACAGGATTATGTTGGCCGTGCGAGATATCTTGTGGGAACGCAATCTCGTGATACGGACCCGACCACCATGTCAGCGATAGACACTCGCCGTGCGATAGCAAAATTAGAGCGTGCTACTATGGAATTGCGACAAGGATTACTTCGTACGTTCCCTTATCGCACGTTGGAATGTTCACTTATGGTCTACAGGCGACGATGATACCGATCGCAAGACACAGGCTGAAGTATTACTGAACGCGTACAGCAGGGAACTGGAGCGCAGACGAACAGCCGCTGGCGCACATAGATTTATCCTCGACGATGGTGTGTGCGCAAGACATTTGCTCCATCCAGTAAGCTTAGATTATATCAGATGAGGATGCCGAGGACGAAGACGATGACTCGGATGAAGAATTTCACTATCCAGGTTCTCCTGCGTTGGATACAATGCGATCATCATCCAGGAATTCCAATTCGACAACAGATTATTTTAGTCGTGCCAGCGGATCATCGCGTTTGCCCCCCGATTTGACCCCGCAGCTCTCGCAAGCGCCGGACTTTCGCGTACCCACTCATGAAGCGCCGCAGAAGGTCGCTCGTTGGACTTCTCCTAGCCCCCATCAAATACACCAGTGGGAGAAGGACGAGGACGTCCTACATTGTAGAGAATGTCAACGCAGGTTTACATTTCTCAGCCGTCGAGTAAGTCATCACAGTTATCTATGGAGAGTACAAAGCTGATATGACCGTTACAGCACGTAAGCATATATAATCCGACTTTTTACCTCTACTCACCTAGTTTGTAGCACTGTCGGCGCTGTGGCCGATTTTCTGTGACCGGTGTTCCTCGTATCGCGTCCTTTTGGATCCTTCCGATGTAGTCCAGGATCCGACCTTTCCTGAAATGACTGCTAGTTCGAGCTCACAGCGCGTATGTCGGTCTTGTCACGATGAGGTCAACGGCAACGTGCCAAGTGGCCTAGGGGGTATGCGAGCTAACTCTATGGAACGCGTCTTTGTGGACCAAGAGCGTCTGACGATTCCCGGTCATCTGACGAGAAACCGGTCCAGTTCGCAGTTGAGTGACCTTGCTGAGTGAGTTTCAATTCCGCTGTTTTGGTGTATCTAATTTACAGATGTCCTGTTTGTAATCGAAATCTCGACACCCTTGGTACGCCAGCGGCCCAAGAGGCACATGTCAAAAACTGTCTCGAAGGAGGAGGGACTACGCCGCAGACCGCGAAGTACTTGGTATACTCACTGCCACCGGAGAGTACTCTCATCGGCATTGAATGTGTTATCTGCCTCGAAGAATTTGTCAAAGGTCGGTTCTCTTCCAATTGGATGTTTTTCGTATCTTATAGTTACGAGGTTCCATGGTCGCGCGCCTCAGCTGTCTTTGCAGCTTCCACAACAGTGAGCCTTGTTTGAACTTGCCCGGGTGGTTTTCTCATACCTTCCCGTGTTACAGCTTGCCTCTCGTCGTGGCTCCAACGCGGGAAGAGCTGTCCTGTACACGCTCGTTGAACCTGAACGATACAACGGATTATGACTATGACTACACCGATGTTATATATAATGATACAAAACGTTAAGTTAATGCTCGTCATCACGGGGCTCGTAAAATGTGTTATAGTGGAATCTGCTGCTGTCTACTCGGATTAGATCGTAGTAGTCAGGCTCGTCTGGCTCGATGATGGGTTGACCCTTGCGTCCGTCGTCCTGGTCGTCGTCAAACCAAGAGGCGGGATCATCTTCGTCCGAATCCTCATCGTCCGAGCCGTCTTCCATGTCTGAATCGGATGGCTTGTGATGCCTAGTAAACACACCCGTTAGTGCCGAGAAGTATGCGAAGAAACGCCTCACATGAAGGCCCATATCCGTGCCTCCCTCTCTTCTTTGGACATGTGTCCGTAGGTTATATCATGTAACCGTGCTTGCTTCTCTTCCTGTCGTTGGCGGCGCTGCATATCGACAGCGTTGGCTCGCTGTTCAATTTCGAGCGCCTCTTCCATACTCATTGTCGCAACGTGTGTGGTCCCGGGTTGCGGCCCCTACGACCGTACGGAGTCAGTATTCGGTGTTGGGAAGCAATCTAATTACGCACGTATGCACGAGCTAGGACACGCCGTTTCGTCTCGATTGTGCGGCTCACCGGAGGCTCAGGCGCACTGTCGACATCCATGTCGCCTTCGTCCATGATTCTGGTGTTTCTCATGCTGGTATTGATGTTGTCGACACCTTCAAGTTCAGCAAGCTGGGTTTCGATTGCGTTCTGCTCGTGCAGGATCTTTGCAATGTAGGTAGATGTAGATGCGCCTCTGTATTCTGAATTAGCATCGATTGCAAGTGGGATAACGGAAACATACGGTGCAGCAAGGAACTGTTTGTTGTGATGGTACCGATCGTGCAGTTCGCGTATCGTCATTTGGGACACGGTCTTGACCTTTGCTTTGGGAGCAGCGAGGAAACCGTGCGGAACGACGCGCTTTGCTCGGCTAGTCGGTGATGTTGGGGACGTTGGAGGCGAAGACATATTGTGGTTGCAGGAAGGAAATGATCCAACTTTGCCATTGTCTTACTTATATAGGTCTCGCATTGCCTTTTTGGGATAAGAAACACTTGACACTACTGTACATAGTCGGAATCTGCGCTACACTACTGCACTATTTCAACTGAACATATCGCTGTGCTAGATAGGGTATCAGGGATGTTAACGGATATCGAGACGCATACAACTTACTGGGCCAGGAGGCATAAACTCATCGTTGTCGGGATCCAATCCAGGCCGTGGGCGACCACCAATGCCACCTCTTCCTGGGAATGCGGGAATTCCGCCGGTACCTGGTCCAATAGGGTCAAACCTCGCACCAGGAGGCGCGCCCATCGGCGGCAGGAATCCATCTGGGCTCCAAGGTCCTCGCATGCCACTCCCATTTCCTCCTCTCATACCAAAAATGGGATGATTGGGTCCGACGAACATGCCATCATCATCCCCGCCAGGGAACACTGATGGCGGATTGAATGGATTCCTAGGAATGGGATCCAGATCTCGGCGTCCAATCTCAAGAGGATTGCGTGGAGGAAAGTGAGAAGGCGCCCTAAGAGGAAACTCGTCCTCATCTGGGTTGAAGCGCGGAATGCGAGGCTGTGCCGGAGCTGGCTGCATAGCAGGAGTGGGTGCGGGCGCCTGGCTCGATGAAGTGACAGGAATGCTAGCTTCAGTGTAGCCTTCCTTGCGCAGCCCAGGAATGAGTGGCTGCACAATCTTCAACTTGAACTGTGAAACCAGATCTGTGATACGGGTTGACGAGATATAGCCGTGAACCAGAGGCTGCGCGTCTGCGGCACCGAGATGATGAGGAAAGAATGAAGGAGATACAAAGTCGTTGGTAGTTATATCCAAGGAGACTGCTTTGTTGTTCTGAACCAGTCGATGAGTAAGAACACAGCCGAGTCATGGCAAGCCCACCTCAACTGCGATGGCATTGAATACAGTGCGATCCCCGAGCTTGGAGACCTTTACGATAAACTCAAGACTGCTCTGATCATGTTTATAGCGGAACGTGAAATTTCCCGGGCCATGCTGGTCCCAGTTTTCGGGAAGTACATTGTTGGGATACGAGTTTGTGGTTTGAGTATCGTCTACACCGACGAGCCTGAAAGCCACAGCAGATAAGACAGTATGTAAAAGCACAGCCAAAGCAGCCTGGGAGGAGGAAAGCGTCTTTTGTGGCAGTAAGGTAGGAAGAAGCGAAATAATAGCCGCCGGGTCCAGGATATCGTTAGCCATGGTGGTACAAGTTGAAGGAACTCAGTACTCAAAGCTGATTCATATCTCGCCGTGAACCAAACACGTGCATACAGAACACTACCTTCCTTCTTACCACCATGGCCCGAAGAGACAGGTCGTACTCACCAGACACGTCCAATAAACGGGTAAGGTCTCACCGTTCACCTCGGTCTCCGTCGCCGACCAGGCGCCATCAAAGGGCCAGTAACAGATCCGACGACCGGGACGGCGGCTGGGATGTTAAAGACAGGGATAGAGCCCGCGAGAGGGACCGCGAGCGCCAACGCGAGGAACGCTTGCGTGAGGAACGCTTGCGTGAAGAACGTCGTCGTAACGATTTGGCCAGAGAGGAAAGACGGGACAGGCCTGACCGCAGACGTTCTCGTTCTCGTGACCGTCGCACTTCTACGCCGGCCAAGGCAGCTACAACAGAAGCTACTGGAACACCGCCACCAGAGGATGAGAAGGTGAAGGCTAGACGGGACAAACTTGAAGCGTGGCGGAAGGAGCGCGACGCCAAAAAGGCACTCGATGAAGCCAAAGCCAAAGCCATGGCACTCGCTGGTAAAGCAGTTCCTCCTCTCGGTACGTTTACTCCATTTCTTTCTGTTATTCCTGATTTCACATCACTTGAATCTACGCCTTCCAGCTACCACGGAATCCGCAAAGCCGCTTAAACGCACTGCGCTTACTGGTCTTGGCCTCAAAGGTTTGCCTGTCAAACCAGAGCTTGCAAAAAAGAACAAAGCTACCGCGGCAATGGATGACTCTGTGGAAACGAAACGTACTCTGGAAACGTTGGGTGACATGCCGGCTATTGACATGTCAATGAATGATGGCCAAATCATCGTGGGAGACCTTGAAGCCGATGACGACGACGAGGAAGCCAACATTTTAGACCGCGACCTCAAAGAAAAGGCTCCTGACGCTATGGAGGTCGACGAGGAAGATGATGTCGACCCATTAGATGCTTTCATGAGCGGCGTTAAAGAGCAGGTCAAGAAGGTCAATTTGCATGACATGCAGAAGATGGCTGGGGGTATGAACGGAGCCGCCAAGTCTCGCATGAGGCTTGATGAGGGCATGGGCGATGATGACGAGGAGGAGACCGGAGAAGCAGCGGTCGACGAACTCGATACGACGGACCTCAATCCCGAGGATATTCTCGCTCTTGCAGCGAAGAAGGCCAAGAAGAAGGAAGTCGCCGCGGTTGATCACTCGAAGATAAAATATGAACATTTCCGCAAGGAATTCTACATACCCCCGCCCGATATTGCTGCCATGACCGACGAGGAGGCCGAACTCTTACGCCTCGAACTCGACAGCATCAAAATTCGCGGAATAGACTGTCCTCGGCCGGTGACCAAGTGGAGTCATTACGGTCTACCAGCTCACTGGTATGTCTTTTGTTCGACTTGCCCAGAGAGCACTCTGACACGTTTTTAGCCTTGATGTCATCAAACGTTTGAATTATACCGCGCCAACCTCCATTCAAGCACAAGCTATACCTGCTATCATGTCTGGCCGGGACGTCATCGGTGTTGCGAAGACGGGTTCAGGCAAGACGATCGCTTTCTTACTTCCCCTCTTCCGGCATATCAAAGATCAACGCCCACTCGAGCAGATGGAAGGACCCATGGCAATTGTAATGACGCCTACGCGCGAGCTCGCCGTCCAAATACATCGAGAATGTAGGCCGTTCTTGAAAGTAATGGGATTACGAGTAAGTCCTTTAGTCGATTCCATCACGAGTATCTTACTTAAAACTCTCTCCAGGCTGTTTGTGCGTATGGAGGTTCACCTATCAAAGATCAAATCGCCGAGCTGAAGAAAGGCGCCGAGATCATCGTCTGCACTCCGGGGCGTATGATTGACCTCTTGACGGCGAATTCGGGTCGAGTGACGAATCTGAAGCGAGTCACGTACGTTGTCTTGGACGAGGCAGACCGTATGTTTGACATGGGTTTTGAACCCCAGGTTATGAAAATCATCAACAACATTCGACCCGATCGCCAAACAGTTCTATTCTCTGCGACGTTCCCAAAACAGATGGACTCTTTGGCGCGAAAAATTCTGAAGAAGCCTCTTGAAATTACTGTGGGTGGTCGCTCTGTCGTGGCGGCAGAGATTGAGCAGATCGTTGAAGTACGACCGGAGGATTCCAAGTTTACGCGGCTCCTCGAAATACTCGGACAGATGTACAACGAGGATCCTGAGTGTCGTACGTTGGTGTTTGTGGATCGGCAGGAAGCTGCTGATAATCTTCTCCGTGAACTTATACGGAAGGGTTATCTATGTATGTCCTTGCACGGTGGAAAAGACCAGGTTGATCGTGATTCCACTATCGCGGACTTCAAATCTGGTGTCGTACCCATCGTGATTGCTACGTCAGTTGCTGCTCGCGGTTTGGATGTAAAGCAGTTGAGGCTGGTCATCAACTACGATGCACCAAATCATATGGAGGATTATGTTCACCGAGCTGGTCGCACTGGCCGTGCGGGTAACAAGGGTACATGTGTCACCTTCGTCACTCCCGAGCAGGATAGATACTCGGTGGACATATATAGGGCTTTGAAAGCTAGTCAAGCTACTGTACCTCCGGATCTAGAGGAGCTGGCTAATGGTTCGTTTCCCTTTTCTTCTCCGTTCGAGTCAAATCCTGATACCAACATAGGCTTCCTCCAAAAGTTGAAGACAGGCAAGGTCCAAGCCGTGAGCTCTGGCTTCGGTGGCAAGGGGTTGGATCGTTTGGACAAGGAACGCGATGCTAAGGAGAAGGCTGAACGTAAGGCGTATGGCGAACCCGGTGAAGAAGAGAAAACGAAAGAATCTGAGGAAGCGACGGCGAAAGCCACAGCCTCTAGCGGTGACGATATGACATTCGGCTCGTTCAAGGTTGAGATCAAGCGTGGACCCGCGCCCGACTCTTCCAAAGGAATCCTTGGTGTTGGCCCGGCCGTCACTGCAGCACGCCGCCTCGCGCACGCCAAGGAAGAGGAACGTCTTACACAACAGATGCGCACTGCCGAAGAGGCCGCTGAACGCGCTGGAAAGGACACTCCCGCCGGGAAGCAAGCGCTCAGTGTCGTTGCTAAAATCAATGCTCAAATTCGTGCCGCGCGTTTGGTGTTGCAGAGTCAAATCCAGCACGAGGAGAGCGGCGCTGCGAAGAAACAAACCCCTGTCACAAATCCTGACTCGTCCGAGTTCCACGCGATCATACCTATCAACGACTACCCTCAGAAGGCGAGGTGGCGAGTTACCAACAAGGAAACGATGGTGCAACTCATCGATATGACTGGTGCTTCTGTCACCAACAAAGGTGCGTTTTACTGATGTCGTGTATGAGGATTCGCTGATGTATCTTTCCAGGTATCTACTACGAATCTGGCAAAGAGCCACCTCTCGAAGGGCCACCCAAACTCCATCTTCTCGTGGAATCGAACGAAGAATATCGGGTATGTTTTCGTGTTATTCTTACTAGCGTTCGTATGTCTAATCTCTCTTCGCCACTAGGTCGAGCAAGCTGTACGAGAAATTAAGCGGTTACTTATTGAAGCGTCTGCGGCTGCATTGCAAGCTGAGATGCGTAATCCTTCCGCTCCTTCTGGGCGCTACAGTGTGCTATAATTATAGCTTATTTCTAGTGGGCTTGCAGCGCTCTGTTGTAATTGTTGGTATTTTACGCTTACACTTCCTGAATTGAAGAAGTCGCCAATTTACTATGAGTTCCGTGTTCTCTCCCATCTTGCAATTCTGGGCGAAGCGTTGAGTTAATTGATCATTCATCGTGAGAACTTACCTTTTCGAACACGTTCAGGATCAACGTAATTCTACAGCAGGCGACGTTCACTTATACTTATCCCGCAATCCTCTTCACGGTGTCACCGCATCGCTGGCAAGCTCTCTCATCAGAGCGGAGAACACTTCATCCCTGAACACGAAACTCAAGTGGATTGGCTTCCAGGTTATACCATCAAAGAACTACTTGAATCGCGAACATGGCATGTTCTCCGAAGTCTCTCGTCCTCTATAGCACCCCTGAGGATGCATCCGCGCCTCGTCCTACTCACCGCAACAATTATCTCTTCTGTAGTGCTGTTGGATAGCGCAATCCCGATAGTTTCTTAACTTATGCATAGTTAGAGTACCTATGTCGCCTTGTGATACAGTCGGACTCCCAATAACCCATACCCCTCGGTGGAGTCGAACAGGTATGGGTTGTAAGGGTCCATGGGTTTAGAGAGGTCCCGTTATAGGATAAACTTGAGACATTACTGAGGGATGCTACACTATTCTTCCCTTTCTTCTGCAGACAAGTATCCAGAGAAACCGACGCAACAGAATTTGTGCCTTGAGGACGACAAGGGCATCCTTCAAAAGGCAGAGGGTTGTTGGCGACGTCGGAACGTGGTCAGAGCGTGACAGAACGTGACGTTAGGGCCAGACGGCAAGTTTCCGAAAGGCATCCGAGCGGGCATCTGGCGCCACATATACAGATTAGATACGAGAGTCGACGATATCCAATGTATATCTGCTGTGAACTACAAGCAAAGTTGCTCAAATGTGGCGCAGGTATGGGTTTTAACCTCTTTATATGACCATGGATTATGGGGTATGAGGACACTATGGGTTTTACCTGCAAACAACCTCGGTGGATCCCAAAATCTCATGGGTTACAGGGACCTATGGGTTAAGAGGAGTATGGGTTGTTGGGAGCTCGACTGTACTTACATTCGTTAAAATCTGGGTTCTCTCTTCTGGGTTCTCTCGAAAGGTGGTAATTTTTGTTCATGAGCGTAAGTATATACAAAACAAAGCGAGGCACAACGCAAATGGTAGAAAGTTGACAAGAGTAAGCAAACAAAACAAGGGTAATGCAAAAAGCGAGGTCCAAGTGAATACGGATAAGTATACGATGAAGCAAAAATAGTTAGTTAATCATCGAGCTCCAGCTCTCTGCGAATAATTTCTCGGACCTCCCGCAGGCCCCCGCCCTCGCGCTTGACTCGTTTGGGACTTCGAGTGAGCAACTCTTTCGCGCTGTCCTTGATCTTACGAGACCCAGGGCTCGAGGGGGTAACAAGTCCGCTACCAACATCGGCGGAACTGGACTTGGGCATCTCCAGCCATTCTTCACCGGTGAGGGTCAACGGCTTCAAGAAGAAGGGACACAGCTGCGTCAACATCTCCAAAGACTCCGTAGCCTCCGCCATAGAGATGGGTATCGGCGAAGACTTGATGACTGTGCTAGCCACTTCAGAGAGAGGTAATGCTCTTCGTTTGCGATGCGTAGGAGTCGCAGTCGGTGTTGTGGGCGTTGGGCCCGCAAACATCCTGTGAAGAAAGTTTGAGCACGACGTCATTGTGGATCATTGAAACAACGTACATCCACACACTTTCCGCGACGCCTGGCAGGCGACCAAGAAGACAGCGTCTTCTCATTTCCTCTTGTCCGAGTTTCAGCATTTGTTCTCGCGAAAGCTTAGCCCCGACAATGTCATGTTTCGGAGTTTTTGTAGGGGAAGAAGTCAGTGAACGCTGACGCACACGTTCATACAAAGCTTGCCTGCGCGATGAAGTAGGAGTTTGGGGGACTGTAGACGCCGTCGATCCTCGTTGATGCACGGGCGTAGAGGGTACATCCGACATGGAAACATTAGACGAAGTTGGTGTACGTGTTGGCGTATTGATAGAGGGAGGACGACGATCTCTCCGTGATGGAGTTTGTGGAAATAGAATAGAATTCTTTGTAGGAGATCTTTGAATAGAAGATGGTGTAATAGGAAACGGGACAGCAAAGTCACGAACGACACGCTTAGTGGGAGATTTGGAAGGCGATCCGGGTAAAGAGGGAGCAGGAAATGAACCGGTAGCTTTTGGTGAAAGAGATGCAAAGACACGGGTGAGGGCGGATGGTTTGGCTGGTATACTAAGCTCTGGCAGAGTGGCGAGAGGAATGAGAGGAATGTTTTCCTCATTTTCATGAAGCTGTAATCGAAATGAGTACAGTGGTCACGTCGTGGGCGTGCATAGACCAACCTGTTGCCATTTCACCAACTTGGCGTGAAACTGTGATTTACGCTGTTCGGCAGCAGCCGTCCAGCGAGCAACTGCAGCCATGCCTCCGCCCATGTCCTTATCGATGTCCATTTCGACCTCAATTCCGATTCCATACGCAGGGACGCGCTTCTTATCCACTTTGGAATGGTGAGTGGCCGAGGTGAGGACGAAGCCCATGGCTCCTCGGCTCCATTCCTTGGGCTGAGAAGGTGTCTCCGTCTCCAAAAAAGGATTATCGTCGTCGTCGTCGGGCGAGGTGTCTTTCGGCACCGACTTGCCATCCCATTCCCAAAGCCAGCAGAGCCTGCGGAGATCAACCACGCTGAACTGAGTCGTGAGTCCGGTATAGGTCTGGAGCGAAAGGTGGTTTAACACGTTGCGGACAATTCCGGTGTCCGAAGTTGGCGATACGGCGCATGATGCCAAAGCATGAGAGAGGGCATGTTGAAGGCCGTTTTGAATAGTATGTAGGCGTGATAAATGAGAGGCCAGATCGACTGCTTTAGGTGTCTTTCTTGCCGCAGTCGATGGGGTTGCAAGGCTTCTGTTACAGCCGTGAAAATCAGAAAAATTCGGAGAAAACAGACAGCAACACGTACGAGGTCCTCAGTCGTTTCGGGGTGAACTCGGTCTCATCCAGCTCAGGAGGGCAGCGTTTTTTCCTGGGAGACACCTGGAGAGACGAATAGAAATCTGCCATTGCCTGCGGGGAAGGTGGCGCAAACGCGTCCCGGTGATGGATGGGTGTCGCGAATCAAGTGGCAAAGCGGGTGACAACCATCACGTGCTTCCGTCACATTCCAAGTTCACTCTTCAGCAGCGACGACCGGGCAAATTCCTGCTTATCTCTACACTCTCTTCACTATATGCGAGATGTTTTCCTTCACCTCACAGAGTGAATTGAGAAATACAAAAAATGCGGTCGTTCTGTATCTCTTCACCTGTCATTATTTGAGGCCAGTTTCACCCTGACTTGAGCCGAGGTAGGTCATGCTCCCCGTTTCTTCATTATCGTTCCGTTGAAAGTTGAAACACATCTATTTAGCACATCTGCGAGTGTTTTCCATGCCTTTTTCGCTCATCGAATACTGCGAAACATGTCGAGCATTGCGCTTGATGAGGTAGATACGCTTCTTGTAATGGGCCATTGACACGAGGTGACAATGGGTCCGGGGATAGTCCTGTCATGCCGCCTTCGCATGTACGATGCCTCATGGTCGAGCATCTCTTATATCTCCCAGGCCCTTCGAATCGAGGCATAATCGTTTCCTATTCTCTCCCCAATGGCCCTTGACGCGAACGATATGCACCCCGGTTCTATGAGAACGCAAGCTGTGTATGCCGTTCATTCAGCTTGACGTTCATTCCAAGTAACTCTTGATTGACAGAAACCAATACTTCGATCAGCTCACTCAGCTAAGGGGTAAATCTTGTAGTTCGCTTCCATCAAGACCACTAACCCTTAGCTCGTCAGACGAAGTCATCGGAATCCTGACTGGGGAAACACAATATATCGAGAAGATCAACCAGCTTGAGACCGAATTGAGCGCGTACAAGCGCGCCTATGCCGACGTCGATTTGGAGCGTAAACATTATCAGAAGAAGCAAGGCGAAGCTGAGCAGCAGCGGGAGCTTTTGGAGTATCAGCTCAAAGTAAGTCCGGCGTGTCTATTCTATACCTTCATTTTGATTGAACGATGATTAGGGACATCGTGTCGTATGCCTTATCGATGGAGATGGTGCTATATTCTCGGACCAGCTCATTTCGCAAGGCTTAGCTGGTGGCCTTGCCGCTGCTCAAAAGCTTTCCGACTCTATTCTCCAGTACATGTCCGAGTCAAGCAGTGGCGGCGCTCATCAGTATCAGATTTGGGTCTACATCTTCTACAATAAACGAGGCCTAGTCGATACGTTTGGGCGGCTAGGTCATGCTACTCTCAAGGCCAAGTTTGATGACTTTGTCATGGGATTTAACCAAGCCGCTGAGCGTTTCCTCATGGTAGACGTTGGTAACGGCAAGGAGGCTGCTGACGCTAAAATTAAAGGTGGGATTTCGCAATCAATCAAGCTCTCGAAATGCCAGATTAACTTCAATTTAGCGCATCTCGAAGATGATATACGTCTCCCCCAAACGTGCAAGGTTTTGTTCGCCGGTATGGTTCTCGTCATTGATATACCCCGGAGGCCCTTCTGAACGTATTCTTGTCTAGGATGTCACGACAATGGTTATGTGTCTAACCTCCGGTCTCAAATCACAGCAGGCTACAAACAAAAGCTGGTTCTTCTCAAGAGCTATACGGAAATGGCTGCCGGCATCTCTGACTTGGACTTACCAACGTTGACGATTCCGGATCTGTTTATGAAGCAGAAATTGGGAGCGCCGTCTGCGCCTACTGGTGCGTCGCGCCGCCGTGGCTCTTCCTTCGCTGCACGACCTCCTCCTCCTTCTCCTCCTCCTCCCGAATCCACTCCTTTGGGTCCCAAGACGCCCGGCTTAGAGACTATGGCCAGTAACCCTGTTGGAGCGGCGGTCTCGGAGCCTGAACCTATCGTTGTAAAGCGTCCTGCTTTTTCACCTCCAACCTACTCTTTTGCCGTCAAGAGTGATAGAAGATCATGCACGCCAGATTTGGATGCCTCCAGGAGCAGCGCCTCGAGCGATTCTGGGGATAGCGATGATCTGTCTCTGGATAGCATTATGTCTCAATCGTTCACTTCACACTCGTCTTCTTCTCGTCGCATTGACCCCAATCTGGTGAGCAGCAGTTCTATTTATTCTTAGCTCTATAGCTCATTTCCGATCTCTTCAGGCGCTTTCGAAACGTGAGTGCCGTCATACCTATTATCCGCTTGTCCTCCCATATAATTTCAGAGAAACCTCCGCCTTGCACGCTCTTCTACTTGGCATCGTGCAAGCATGGCTCCGATTGCAAGTACGCGCATGATTATCTTCTTGACGAGGACCATTACAGAGAGATTCGTACGAATGCCAAGAAAGCCCCGTGTCCGTACGTTAACAAAGGTGTGATTGGTTTAGCTCGCATTTGTAAAGCGTTGACACATTCTCACAGGCGAGACGTGCATTTGGGCAGAAGATTGCTGTTACGGACACAGTTGTCCCTCCTTGGGGAGCTGTTATTTCCTCAAGAAAGGCAAGTGTAAATTTGTTGGCGGTACGTCGACTTTGCATTTGTGCCCGAGCATGCTTTTAACTTTGCTTCGTTAGTCGACATGCACAAGGATCCGAAGACCCCTGCGAACGAGTAAGGCGATAGTTATGCTTCCCTATGATCATGTATGAACGTTATGCACCTTATAAGTATGTCTCCATGTTACCGAACCCCCGTGAGACTCAGTGACTTCTCGTCAACTGTTTCCGCGGCCAATGCCGACGATTTGGAACCCTTTTTTCCGTCTAGAAACCCCCTTCCGTACAATTAATCGCGCAAAGAACTCACTCTTTGCTAGCAACAGATCTGATGCGCACTAGTGTCGTACATACTTATCGTGATGTGGCGGATTTCCCAAACATTCCAAGGACCAATACTATTGAAGAAGCACCAAAAATTGTTCCGCCTTTTTTTCGAGGCCGCGCGTGAGAGACGAAGAGTATTTCGGTCTCGACCTTACCCTTTTCGCTTCCCGGGTGGGCCCTTGGATTGAGAACTGCCGAAGAACCATGTCCGTTTACCTGATCACTGGTTTATATTGACCGCGAAGACGCCATGCTTTAAAGGGTGCCTCAGGCTGTCGACGCTGGTTTGTGTAGAATCGTCCTCTCCCGCCATGTCCACATCGACATCGATAGACAACGTCCCCGCGCTCCGGACGGCATGGTAAGCATATGCGTATCGAATAGGTCTCGTTCCCTGACAGGCGGTTACCAACAGGCATGGATGTTTCGACCGTTTACTCTGTCAGTGTATTATTTCTACTTGACATCAACACCTTCTAATACGCAACGACAGTCTTGTCCAGCGCGACATGTCAGCAAAATGAGAACCTCGCGCACCAGGTAGAGAACCTCACGGCCGCGCTTGAAGATTATAAAAGCGCGTATGCTGAGGCTCAAGACAAGATCGAAGCCAATAAGCGGCATATCCTCTGGCTCAACGATAAACTTGGCGCCGATGTACCTTTGTTCTACGACGCCTTCCTTTTGCATACTGATACGTCTTTAGGAGTCTCGCAAGCTACCTACCACTAATTCCTGTATTCGAGGCTCCTTGGTTCACTGCGCACTGAACGGGAACAACATTATGTTCGACCCCGTCCTGTTGGCACGAGGCTCCGAGGGGCTGAGGACGCCATAGAGCAGGTCAGGAAAAGGATCGCGATTGAGTTGTCGCGACAGGGCGTCCAAGCACAGGAAGTTCACTCGTTTTCCATCAACATCTACTTCAACAAGGAGCAAGTCGCCGAGTCCCTCACGTCGAGTAATATCTGTACCCGCGAACAGTTCGACGCTTTCTTTACGGTGCAATGTCTTGTGAATGCGGGGTTCATGGCGATGGCTAACAGCATTATCCAGGGATTCAGCAATGCTTCACCGAAATATCTTGTGGTTGACGTTGGCCCGGATACCATCCAGGCCGCGAGAAAGCTGTCTGGTATGTCAAACATCTATTCAGTCGACCCCAAACTGATCTAGGATTGGACAGATTATGTGGATACTTTTGTCAACCTTCCCAGCACGCTTCGAGTTATTTGTGGCGGTAGGCATTTTTTGCTCGGCTTCTCTTCCGATCACTGACTGGCATAACTTTGCATAGGCGTCGATACAGGTGTTGTCGACCCCGCGCTTCAAGAACAATTAATTTTCTTCAAAACCTCGATAAGTGGAGTTACCAACATACCCATGATTTCTGGAAAATCTCTCTTCTTCGACATGGAATCGCTGGAGCCTACCCGACGAAAGCTGTCGCCATTGAATGTGGGCAGACGGGGTGGCGTTACGTTGCCGCTCGAACTTGGAAGCTTGGCGGGACTGGTCAGCCCGTCGTCTAAGAGCTCTTCATCTGCCGGTTCATCATCCACAACCCCGTCGTCTATAAGCCCGTCGTCTCAAACGTATGCTGTTCTTGACCCCAACTTGGTGCGTGCCTCTGTAAAGCTCCAGCACAGTGCACTTCTCTGACATTTGAACAGCCTTTGCATAAACGTGAGCTTTTTGGTCAGGATTTCTCGCCAGAGCCAATCTCGCTTATAGAAAACCCGCCGCCATGTAATGAGCACTACCTCATGTCGTGCTCCAAGGGGGTACGTAGTACGATGTTCAATTACCCGCGCCTGTCGCTGATTATTAAACTATAGACGAGCTGCAGATATTCGCACAGCTACAAGCTTACGAAGGAGCAGATGGATACGCTGGCCGAGAATGCCAAGAAGGCGCCGTGTAATTGGATGAAGAACGGTATGTTATGTCACCGAGATGTCCCGCCTGGAGACACTTAACTCTGACGCACAGGTCTAAAGTGCCCATACGAAGACAAGTGCTGTTGGGGGCATGTGTGTCCCAATGGACCGAGCTGTGTCCATCTCAGCCGGGGCAAGTGCTGGTTCAAGGAAGGTATGTTGTCTCATTTACTGATACTTTCGCCCTTTTACGCGACAATTCAGAAAGCATGCATGCCTGACGGAGTCGTCCCGATTTATATAAATTTTAAATACACAAGCTAGTTCCAGGATACGGAAATTGTACTAATACGTTGTTAAAAATGCGTTGAGTGCGTTGCGTTCTCCATCGGGTAAGTGTCCGGTTATAGCCGTGAGAAATGATGGGAACTTGATATCTATTCATCTTCTCTCTCGACGACGACCACTAGAACATCCCGAGAAATGTCCACCGTAAGTGTTGTATTGCCTGCGATTACCATCTGGCGTGTCTTATGCCCATCTAGACGCAAGAAGAAGATGATTTTGCGCTTCAGCATACCCCTGGTATCACGAAATCTATATCCAAGGGAGGATCTCGCTGAGTGCTCGCCTTGTTTAGGATACAAGCCTACAGCTGCCAAGACAGCTGAGGAGTATGCGAAGCTTGATGCGGAGGACGAGAGCTTGGCGCGCTGGAAGGCGTCGTTGGGTATCGTGCCAGGAGTAGGCGGGACTGCCAATGGCCCTAAGGTATGCCATTAGGCGCTTTGTTTCTGGGACAAACTTGATATTCATGTAGCATCACCAAAGGTCACCGTCTTGACTCTCGAACTGGACTCGCCAACACTCCCGGCTGGACGAAAGATTGTCTTTGACCTCAAGGACGTTGCAAAGCTCGCCGACACAAAGAAGAATCCGATTGTCATCAAGGAAGGCGTGGAATACAAGTCAGTATCCGCTTGTCGACTTGATTCCATTCAGCGCTCATGTCGCGTTGATCAGCGTCCGCATCACGTTCAAAGTGAACCACTCCATCATCTCGGTGAGTCGCTACCGTGGCCAGGACAGCAGCGTCTGATGGTGATGCTCCAAGGGCGTGCGATACATCCAAGTGGTCAAGCGGGCGGGCGTCAAGGGTATGATCTACTACCGCTCAGTGCTTGTTGCCATCGCTGATTCTCCGTCTACAGTCGACAGACTAGATCAGATGCTCGGGTCATACGGGCCTCATCCGAATGGCGAGCCATACATCAAGAACTTTGACCCCGATGTCTCTCCATCCGGCATGCTCGTGCGCACGGGTACGTACAACGTGAAAAGCCGTGTTGTCGACGACGACGGCGAGATCTATGCCGGTAGGCCGGTTCACTCTGCCAATGGTATGCTATTGACCTTTTCATAGACTGGGAATGGCACTTTAAGCTCGGCAAAGAGTGGTAGTTTTCTCGGGCGTTTGTATAGTTAATTTGACAATGGTGCCCGCATGCATTCGGCCTGGAATCTCATATGTAGTTCATTCAATTTAGCATTTCACGACGATTCAGATCTACTTTTACTTTTTGCACTTTTGTGACCGATGTGACATGATCTTTCTTCTTCGCGTTCCACCCAGGTGCATACCGGTCTGGCGCCAGCCGCTATGTAGGCCAGCCTTTATACGCCCACCGTCGACGTGCAGAAAGGCGTCAACCATTGTCACACACACGCGTCGTTCATGGGTTGAAAGGCTGCCTCCAAAAATGCGTCCATACCTGTATTTGACGCGCATCGACAAGCCCATAGGGACTCTGCTGCTCTTTTATCCCTGTGGTACGCCAAGGTCGCGTGTTTTCCAGCAACAAAATCTTATTCATGCTAGCTTGGTCGATTTCAATGGCTGCTTACGCGCTGCACACGCCGTACACCGTCCCGTTGACATTCATAAGCCTATTCGGCGCCGGCGCGTTGGTGATGAGAGGAGCGGGCTGCACTATCAACGACATGTGGGACCGAAATCTGGACAAGGCTGTTGGTGCGCCTGTCTGCTGTGCTCTCGACGCGAAACTTGATTTGTCTCAGCCAGGACACGCGAACGACCATTATCCCGGGGCGACATCTCTATGCCCCAGGCATGGTCATTTCTTGCCGCCCAACTCTCGGTAGGCTTGGCTGTCTTATTGCAGTTGAACTGGTACAGGCAAGTTGATACCTGTCTTACCCTCAAGTATCCAAAAACCCTCTTCAGTATCTTCCTCGGCGCGGCGTCGTTGTCTGTCGTAACCATATATCCCTTCATGAAGCGCGTCACCCACTGGCCCCAGGCTGTTCTGGGTTCGTGTCGGCTGAACTACCCTATTGCCTTCTTCTGAACCAAACTTACAGGACTCGCGTTCAACTGGGGAGCTCTTCTAGGCTGGTCTGCCGTAGCCGGCGTAACCGATTGGAGTATCTGTCTACCCCTCTACGCAGGCGGTGTGTGTGGACTCTGGTCTACGACACTATTTATGCACATCAGGTGAATACCTTTCCCCGGAGTATGGTGGGCCACAAATAACGCGTCCTGTAGGATAAGACAGACGACGTGACTGTGGGCATTCGCTCAACAGCGCTCCTCTTTGGCCCCCGTTCTCGTCAACTCCTTTCTGGACTGTCGGTGGCTTCCATATCACTCATTTCATACGCCGGCTTCCTGAACGCCCAGGCCCTTCCGTTCTACATCGGGGTGGGATTGGGAGCTACACAGCTGGCCCGCGTCCTTTACCAAACTGATTTTGATAGCCGGCCCAGCTGCTGGAAAGGTTTCCTAGGTTGCGGCTGGTCCGGATTTTGGATTTGGATGGGGACATTGGGTGACTATTTGTACGCGATAATGTAGACTTGGTCGTCAATTTGAACAAAATCAATTAGATGAAAATTATATGCACTCGGAGGGGTAGATATAATCAAAAACGCTTTCGCGCATAGAGAGAAGATGGATACATGATAGTAGCAGCAAGAGGCGTCGTCGCGGAGAAGGGATATCCTAAAGGAGGCGAGCATTTAAGTTTTCACATTAGCTGTAGCAACAAGATCATGAAGATTCGTGAAGACATAAGGGAAAAACGGAAGAGAAGCTGGGGATACAAATGATGCGAAGATGTAGGAACGATAAATATTAAAAATGCAACAGATTGAACGAATCAAAGATGGAAGATACTATGCTGAGCTGTGGAAAGCAGGCACTGATCTTGTTCGTGATTTTAGGTAGCCTTTGTAGCCCACGACACAGACAGTCCATGTGAAGGCCAGACAAGTGAGCGCAACGGCGACGTTGAGGAACATCATGACATCTGAGATGAAGAGGAGGTATCAGTAACAATGATCCAAGGCGTTGACGGTGTCTCGTACCATCCCTTCCCCGTCTCATCGCGGCAATTGTCAATTCCTCTGTTGAGAACATGAAACTCAAGCCGCCGCACGCGAGGAAAAAGCTTCCAAGTGCTTCCGTGGGAGGGCGAGAAGGCAACATCGACCGAGGAGGACCGAGCCACAAGAAGAAGTACGTCAAACAGCGCAGCACAGAGAACGCAACCAGAAGGTTTCCCCACAGCATGTGTATCTGGACCTAAAGGAGCGAAATCAGTGACCGAGAAATAGACATCGGACAGATGGAGAAGAAGCGTTTTGGCGGAGATAAGGCATCTCGAGTTTCTGATGAGGCATCGTCATACCTGAAAGACATACGCCTGAGCATGGGCTGCCATCGCGGCACCCGTGACACCAATGACTAGGGCCGGGAAAGGATTGTAACTCGCAATGTAGCTGGGCGGCTCAGCGATAGCCTCCCCAGAGACCGACGGGGGCAAGGCGGCGATCGTTGATCCAGCCATCCACTTTCTCACCCGCTTGGACTCGAGTGCCATTCCCACAAGTCCGGCAAACCAGAACATGACCTACACAGAGCTCCGATCAGTCATTGATCATCTCGTAAGAAACGCGCACTCCTACCGCAATGCCAATGTGCTGAATCTGCTTCGTGGTGTAGGGATCACCAGGGTGCGCTCCGAATCGTTCCATCCATGTGTTCGTAATCCCGTACAAAAATATCACGAATGACTCGACGAACTCTGCGCTCACGTAGTCGCCGTTGGGCGCCCGGTTCCAAGCCCAGCCCAGGTCAGAGTATGCGCCAAGGAAGCGTGCAAAGGTGAGCAAGCCATAGCACCAGAATATAGCGCCCTCTATCGGAAGAACGGGCATCAGCGGGGATGAAGGCAGGAATGTTGCGCCATGCTTACTGATGAGATGAGCAAGGCACCCGTTCGTGTAATTTCCTCTGCAGCCGCCTGGGCAGATATGAATCAACTAACCGATGTCGATCGGCTTTGGGGAACACTCACCAGTGTAGATGACGACTCCGAGGATTAATTGTCCGAAGCCGGCCACAACGAGGGACCTTTCCACCGTGGCGAACACACCGGTCCCAATCTGCTGAAGCAGAGATCGTTTCGAATGAGCTTTGCTCTTGAAATCCATAGCACCATCGTCCGAATGTATCGATCGTTCTCCAAACAAAGTACGGTCAGATGCAGCGGATTGTGAGAACTCGCGATGATGACGGTTCACGTTGTTCGCCCATTGCGCGGTGTCGCCATGAATAGTCGCTTCATCATAGTGTACATGGCGGTCCGAAGTCGTCGGGCTAGGCACGTCCTTCAGTGGGTCATCCAGCTCGTACTCTTCAGGCTCCTCAGTAACCAACCCAGCGTACTCTGGTGACGATCCTTTTAACCAAGCACTATCCCGACCTAGAATCGCAACATTCCAAAAGGGCTTCAGCGCGAGCCTTTCTCCGCTGCGTACAAATGAAAGGATCCGCCGAAATATCGCGAGGAGGTCGACACAAGTGAGAACAATCGCGACGAGTAAGAGCAGATAGCTCTGTGTCCCATGTACCGATCCTATGTGGAGATGGTTAATATTATGCGGGCGGAACTTCCGTCAAGATATGAGATGATACCTTCATACCTATAGGCGGAGGGTGTCAATTCATATGCCAGGCGACGTCACTGCTGATTGTTGACTTACATATTAGGTGTGAGCTTTCTATACAACGCGCTAGACGCGCAACCCAGGGCGGCCAGTACATAGAACATCACCGTCACGGCGCCATGCCAAGAATGGTTGACAGATCTCATGGCGATGCCTGGGGACGTAGTGAGAAAATTGTCACCTCGTATCGAGAAGTCAAGCCCGGGTCTCACCTACAGGTAACGCGACGAAGAACGCCAGACACATGAGGACTGCATGAGTGAACATGAGGCCGGGATGTTGATGATCAGTGGCCGGGTCATTCTCCCAATCTAACGTGTAATACGAGGGCGGAATGGGGGCGTGGTGAAGGGTGACTTCCGTCTCGTTGAGCTCAGTCATGGGAGCGCCGTGGTGGTGGTGGTGGTCATCCCGAACAGCTAGACCCCCAGACGATGACGCATCGTTGACTAGCGACGCGTAGGAAACGGATATTGAAGCTAAAACGCAGAGAGCCGCGGCGGGCAGGCCGATGGTAGACCAGCTAGAGCGCATGGCAAGACACAAGAGAAGCGGGACGTCCACAGTCCGAACAGATCTAATAGCATTTATAAAGGATCGGCTGAACTTGGGGGAGGCTTGGGAAAAAGTTGATTTGTGATAAAAGCGCGTAGGGCCGAAACACGGCAAACGCACTTTTCTGAGTCAGGAAAGCTTACAAACATGAGGCAAACCTCTGCGATTCCCCAGAAATGGAAAGTAAACAATTTGTCGAGTCAGAAGGGTCCAGGGTTAGTCCGAGGTGATTCGTCTATGATTATTCAATTGCGTTCGAAGGAGGAGAGCGTTACAGAAGTGCCATAGGCGCCAGAATAGGCGCGAGCGGGCATTAATGAAAAGAATGTGGCGCAAAATTAAATTGTCAACTTAGAACCCGCGGGTCATCCAGCGCGGGGTGAGCCGGACGCGCTGCCGAAGCCAAGCAGGAATCCGAGAATTCCGGTCAAGTTGACGAAGCCTTGATGACGACAAGTCGGCAGATGTCGCTTCCTGGCGCCTTTTTTGCGACAGGAAGACTCCGGAAAGATCAGGAACATTCTTACTTGACTGTACAAAATGTGCAGCCATCCTCACCGACTGCCGCACATGCGCCTATTGTGGCGTCGTTGACATAGTGGCAGGAGCTGAGTTGAATCAACAAGCAAAAACTCACTCACGTCATCGTCATGACGGAACGATCTTATCAACGGATCTCCCCAATCCCGATCGGCTTTTACTCGCTTTCCACAATGCGAACCAGATCTCTTGTCCTAAGGTAGGCGACACTCAGAGGTAACGTACCCTGAGGACCCTGAGTCACAGTGTGACGGTCGCACCAAATCGGGCCAATCGACCTCGCGCCCAACGATAATTCATGAACGATATGTGTTGCTCGCATTTTGGTGACTATCTAACTCCAAGAGATTGTTCTAATAGTAGTCTAAGTCTTGGATACGAGAGGGATAAGTGTGCTTTTGAGAACTGAGCGAGTAGTCCTTAAAATACTTCTAATCTATATGTCATTAAACCATTCCAGCCTGCTCAAGCTCATCTAAGATGTTCTTGGGAAGGACCCGATGTCCTCTATACTTTCTAGAAGCCCAGGCAGCTTGACGACCATTAAGGCCACGCTCATACGCATCCACAAAGCGAAACGCGCGGTTGAAGAACCTGTTGAGAAGTTAATTACTAGAGTTAAACTCGAAGATGGAAACAAACCGGCGGATTGTAACCAGAGGTATCTCCTCCAGTGCCTTCAAAGTGTTCCGTTGCAGGTCCTCTTCCTTTGATGACTCGTCGTTGAGTCGGTATAACCGTTTCACGTACCCCCAGCATTGCTCAATCGGGTTGAGTTCACAATGAAACTTCGGGAGAAAAATCACTGTAACACCACAAGCCGCACATGCCGTTTCAAGAAGCGACTGCACACCTGCAAAATCCGGCTGATTGAAGAGGATCCGACGTACACAACAATCCTTTGCAGCCTCGCCACCCGAGCACTTGAAATTCTTGCACTCTGCCCGTAATCCACCTTGCTTGATGGGAGTCGTAAGCAGCTTGTGATCAAAGCCACGCTCGATAAGAATCTGTACCATGCCTTATCACGCGCTTTAATCCGGTCCCAACAGCTTTAGAGGCTCCTTGGAAGTTGAGCAGCTTGTTTTTCTTCCATCCCTTGGAAGGAGGCTTGGTGGAATCGAGTGCAATGCGCAACGACCGCGCTGACACGGTTGTCGCGTGGTTAAAACCAAGAACTGCTCATTCGGGACTAATTTTACTACCAATCAAAATAGCGGGTCATCATTGTCAACTATTTACGCAAAATCTCTTGGAAAATTTAGAGGTCAGAAGTGCCTTGATAAAGGTAAAAGCGACGATTTCCTACTGATCCCAGGCTGATGAGGCCCGATTAGGCTGTCACACTCAGGGTCCTCAGGGTACGTTACCTCTGAGTGTCGCCTACCTTACCATCCATCCATCCTTCCGGTGCTACTCTCCTCCCCAAGTTAATGCACCTGAAACAATATGACACCACTAAGAAGTACCCAAAGGTATTCAGCTCCCTTGTACCAGACTATAGATGGTTTTGGCATTCTTGCCATGGCTAACAATAGCGAACATCGACGGATGTTGGTGCACTGAAGTGGACGCGTCAAATCGAGCACGTGCAGACGGCTTACAGCGGCAAACACGTCGGACCTTGAATAGAGCCCTGAACTGAGTATGCCCATAAGGCCCCCGCCCTTGAAACCAGTCTATAGTAGGCTGAGTTGGTTCGACTCTGGTCTCGTGCAGCCTCGGTTCAGAGGCGACCACGACCACGTAAACACAGTCTCTCTCCATGACTTTTCTATCGAAAACGAGGAGGTTTCTATGGGGAGAAGTCCCTTCCACCAGGGAGGAATCTAAACTGCTTTTCAAGATAGACTGGTTTATCCTCAGTTATTGTTGCCTCATGGTATTTTCTTGGCCGCCGAAACTCTGAATGCTTTCTAATACCCGCCTGAATAGTATTTCACAAACTGTGAGTGCTTTGTTCCGTGGGTACAGACCAGCGCTGACATCATGGGTCGGTTCGAAGATCTAGATCGTTCAAATATATCCAACGCCTACGTCTCTGGTATGAAGGAGGAGCTTAACATGCAAGGAACTGAGTTCAACGTCCGTCAATAATTGTAGTCATTCTCGCGCGCTCATGATTTCGCTGGCAGAAAATAAACACGATTTTCACCTGCGGATACATCATCGGAATGATTCCGAGTGAGTCCTTTCGCTCACATCCTTTCTCCCTTTGGTTTCACGGCCCAGTGTTGATGTTGTTCCAGACAACATGATGCTCCAGATCGTGTCGCCTCGAATTTGGCTACCTTCCATGCAGATTGTGTGGGGCGTTCTGACGTTTTGGTTCGTCCTCCTTCCCCGCTTCGTGTAGTATGAACTTGTTCTGACGGAAATGCTTCCAGTACGAGTGCGGTGCATAATGTCGAGTCGGTCAGTTATACGGTCTACCATTTACCTGCGCTAGAAATTCTCTAATAGATCTACGCAATTCGGTTCTTTCAAGCCATGGCCGAATCATCGACCTTCGTCGGCACCCATTACATCCTAGGCTCGTATGTGCTTTACGCGATCTCTTGAAAGTGCTATGCAAACACTCCCCAAGCTGGTATAAACCTGGCGAATTAGGGAAACGTTCTGGAATCTTCACGAGTTCCGGTCTGATAGGAACGCTGTAAATACTTGCATCCATTATTCATGCTGGGTAGTTAATTTTACCACGTGCAGGTTTTCAGGCGTTCTACAAGCGGCAGTATACAAGTAAGTCTTATACGTCAGCGAAGATATGATATATTGATCAGCGGTACAGACACCTGAATGGTGTATCTGGTCGCGGTGGGTGGCGTTGGTTGTAAGTTTCCAGTTCTTTCTGCGTTTTTTCATAGGTTAAGAACAGTGTAAGATTCATCATCGATGGCATCATAACCCTGCCTATCGCACTCTACGGCTTTCTTATCTTTCCCGACGTTCCTTTGACGACCAAAGCATTCTATCTTTCCATAGAGGTACGTGTATCTTTCGTAACTTCGCCGGTACTTACTCTATCCAAAGGAACGGAAATTGGCGTCGGATAGGATTCAAGCAGACATACAGGTTGCCCGAAACCCTGTTACATGGAGCACTGCGAAACGAATCCTCAGCAAATGGAGGTGGTACGGCTGTAGTCTCCTGGTAGGTTACTTCCAGTGCTGATGCTGCATACCCGTTTGATGATACTTACACACCTAGTTCGCCATATCCGGAGAAACAGAGTGCTTTGGCTCGAACAACATAATGGGACAATGGATGAAAGCCGTCGGGGGGTATTCCGTTGAGCAAATAGGTTAGTCCGCACTCGAGACTTTGATTTCATTCTATGACTATTGTTATGGCCTTTAGATTACTATCCATCAGGCGCCACAGCGTTCGCAATAGCATCGACTCTAATATGCGCCACATGGACCGATTATACACGCGTCCGATGGCCTGTCTTGGTATACATGGCTACTGCATGCATAATTTCTGCGAGTTGTTTGATTGTATGGAGTAGTCCTACCGGGCTCAAGTTCTTTGCTTTCTGTAAGTGCTTTCGTAACACCTTGTGTAAAGGCTGACCAGTCTGTCAGATATTGCCGGAGCCTCTTTTGCCGGACAGGCTACAACTTTTGCGTAAGCATCGACACTCTTTGGCATGTACTGTGAATATTCATCATGCACTAGGTGGGCCAACCAAATATGCGCAGACGATGATCAAGAGAGAGGCATCGTCCTTGCTTCGATGAAGTACGTCTGCTCCTTTCTGCTGGTTTTTAGGGCTGACAGTGTCAGTTTGTGGAACAATGTCATCAATGCATGGTGGTCTTTGGTCTTTTACCCTGCCACCGATGCGCCCAAATTCCATAAGGGCATGATTGCTATGATCTGCGCCAGTGTCGCAACCTTGGGTGCGACATGGCTTGTCTGGTACTTAGAGAAGAGAGAGAACCGGATGAAGGACGACGATTCGTGTTCTAGAAGCATACACAGCGAGGGAGGGCCAGAAACGCGAGGCGTAGATGAGAAGAAAAGGGAGACGGGTGACGAAATAAAGGTGTAATTATAAGAGACGAGTAAACGGTGTCTGTACGGTAACTTTGATGGTCTGTTGGCGGAGTAGGAATGTATGGACTCTCTAAAGAGATATACAACGATGTGTGTTTCTCGTTCACTCGCTCTACAGAAATTTCGCCTGGCAGTAGCGTGGCACGCATGTGTTTTCCTTGTGCTCGGGAGAAGCGCGGCCCTGTCGCCTCAAAAATGGGCCAATGTTTCAAGAGGCGCATGTTTTCCAGCTGCGTCTTATTCTCATGCAACGATTCCTCGTCAAAAATCCTGGAAAGATTCCCCAGGAGCTTGTCGACATCGTGCTCGACTTTCTCGACGACGACCTACCCTCTCTCATTGCCTGTGCTACTGTTTGTCGAACCTGGGCGCACACAGCTCAAGCCCGCATCCTCTCTCGCGTAATTTTGCGTAGAGACGACGGGAGAAAGCCTTCGTGGGAGCATGACGCCAAGATCCAGCCTATACGAGCTTTCTGTCATCTTATTTCGGCCAATGACCATCTGGCACCATTCATTCATTCCATTGAACTACGCTCAAAGGGCCCAGCCCTCTTTTCCATCTCGCGTAACGTGCAGTCGTGGTGGCTGCCGTTGAAGGATACCCTTGGACCTTTGATACCCACGTTCACGAGATTGAAGCGTCTAGAGCTTCGTTATGAACGCGTTTATGGATGGGAGGCGTTTCTGGCATGGGAGGGCGCTCGGAACCTCACTTTGGGATCGCCTTGCCTTCGGAAACTAGACCTCCGGAGGGTCACCTTTGAGGATTTGGGATCTTTTCTACGTCTCCTACAGAGCGTTTCTGCGCTTGACCAGCTGGCACTACAGGATATCGCTTTTATTGAAAATGAACCACCTTTGGATGCCAACGATCCTCTCCCCATTAAGGCTTCAGGCAGTAGGGTGGCGTTCAAGTCTCTTTCGATTCATGGTTTGCCTCGCCACGTCTACGAGGTTATTGTCAGTGCTTTCCTCCATCCCCAATCCCCAGTGGACACTCGTTTCCTTCGCCATTTGGAACTGCATTGGTACCATAGTCCCGAGATCATTCATGACATTAATACCGTTGCCCCGTTCTTATCATCCAACCGAGGAACATTGGAACATTTCTCGACGTGCGAGTCGTTCGGGCATGGTGAGTTGCCGCCTATACACCTGCCTGTGTTTTTTAGACTCAATCACATGTAGAACACCTTCGTCCCCTCCTCGAAACGGGGTCTCTAAAATCGCTCCAGCTGGCTGCCTTTCCGACGGTATCTGCGTGGTTAGATCGGATGAAGGACACGTTCAGCGGGATTCCGTTACATTCATTACACTCATTGACAGTTGACGTGTCTGGGCAATATTCCAAGTACTGCCTAGGCCTCGATACGATGAAGTGGGGAGCCTTGGATGTCATTTTAGCTCAGGCTGGCCTGCGCAACCTCACGATTCTCATGATACGGTCTCAGTCGCAGTACCAGCACTATTGGGACCTGGATTGGGCGGAAACGGACGATTTTTGGTCCGCTTTGCCAGCTCTTGTTGGCCTCGAAGCATTGAATATAGAGCTTGATAGTGAGTTCATCTCATCGCACTTGTCCCACTGAATGTTAAACGTTAACCAGTACTCAACATGTAACGTGGATCCTATCCCTCTTTTTGGCTTAACATTGAACAGCGCGTCATCAACGTACTTGGCACTGGAACATAATGATTGTACATTGAATATTGAATTCCTACTGCATTCCGACTAGGAGAGAAACTATCGAAGTGGTCTCCTTGAAGGAAACTGCACTGCAGTTGAAGCTTCCATAGTATACTATTTGCGATAGCAAAGCGACGACAACGAAACATAACACGTCAGAAGTAAATGAAGGCGAGCATCACGAGTGCAAAAGTAATGAAAATGTAAAGGAAAAACTCGTGAGTGGGTATGCGACTATGAGCAACAAATGCAGCTCATAGGAGCCTAGGACTAGTTAGCGACCTAGATGAGGGCTGTTAGACTTCGCATAACCGCAGAAGAAAATTCATGGAACCTTGAGGGGCGCTCCTTGCTGTCCGTCGGCGATGCTCCGCTTCTCGTCATAATCTCCGCCAAAAGTGTCCGGCAGAGGATGAGCTACAATAGGAACCTGTGTAGCAGGCGGAGGCGACGGGGATGGGCCGCGACCCGTCTGGTCGTAGTACGCCAACTGGGTGGACTGGGCATACATCTGGGGCGGGCGCGAGGCGTCATAAGCCGGATTGGGCGACCGCGGCGCGTAAGCAGGCTGTTGCGCATAGTTGTTATAGTTGGACGGCTGGCCGTAGCCAGTCTCATAGTAACCCGCCTGAACGGGGAGGGGCGGCTGCATGTACGCACCATGCGAGCCTTGGCTGCCGTTTCCGCGGTAGCTGCCGGCACTGCTGGAGCTCTTTCTTCTCTTCTCCGCCATAGCGCCCTGCTCGAGGTCGTCGCGGTAGACGGACGACGCGGGGTCGAAATTGACTGCCTCATCCATCAGCTTCTTGTTCCGCTTGCGGCGGAGGGCGAAGGTGACGATAGCGATGATAATCGCGAGGCCGACTAATCCGCAGAGGGCGAACACAAAACCAGATAACCCCTTGTTCTGGAGGAAGCCATTGTTGGTGTTCGGAGTTGTGATTGCACTTTCGGATGGCTCCGCAGCTCCAGACACGAAGGCCGTGACAGTGTGTTTCACGCCGTTGGACGTGGTTTCATAGACCGTATCAATGGGGGGCGTTGTGGACGGCGCGATAGTGGTCGACGAGGTCGTGGAGGTCGAGGACAAGGTCGAAATACTTGAGGAGCTACTCAAGATAGATGAGGAGCTGGCCGACGAAGAAGAAGAGACCGTGGAAGAAGAAGAAAGTGAAGTAATTGAAGATGAAGAAGAGGTTCTTAAATAGTAAATAAAGGTGTCATTTCAAAGTAAAATGGATATATCTCACCTACTCGAAGTACTGGAGGTCGATAATGTTGATGTTGAAGTGGTAGAGTCAGAGCTATGATAGTGAGTTACTTCCGTTCTTCAGGATGGATTGAGGTACTGACGACGTTGTCGCCGGCAAGATTGCGCTGGTCACGCCCCCGACCACGCTGGTCACTCCGCCGACAACGCCGCTTACTGCGTCGCCAACGTCGCCACTATCTGATATGTTAGTTGGCGAACATACGAAGAGCGGGAAGTGACGTACACTGCGCTCGTAAGGCCGCCTACCACTCCTCCAAGAACAGAACCGAGACCAAGGCCCTGCCTCTGCACCAAATGAACGTTGGCAATTGGTGCATCCATTACAGTGAAAGTTAAGCAAGAAAAGAGTGTGGGTGATGTGGGTGTGAGGTTATTTAGTTTTTGTGAGAGTTGAAGAGAGGAATGTCCAGTCTAGATGGCCTTCAACATGCAAATGCGAAAAGCAGATTTATGGTGAAAGGTAAAAGGAACGAGAGCCCTGTTCTTCCGAAAATAAGGGAAGCGGCACATGACAGAGTTGGAGCTTTTGTTGGACGGGTGGAGCATCATTAAGGTTGATAAAAGGTTTATCATTCCTTTCCGTTTACCTGATCCAGTATTCACCGCCTTTGCTCCATTCACATTCTCAAGGATACATATATACATTACCGAGGAGAAGACGCGTCCTCGTACATTTGTTTCCGCCCAAACCTACCAAATACGGACATTGTCCACCTCGCAAATCAAGTTGATCGTCCCGGCCCATCGATCGTGTTCCCTTGGCAACAATAGTCTAATATCGCATGGGCCTCTGGCCGGTCGGGGGCTCCAACTTCAAGTGTAAGGAAAGGAGGATGGGAGTACGTTGTGCAGGACGGGACAGGAGAACGCGATCCATTCCCATTACCTGCATAGCATAAACAGTACTGTAATACAAACAACAAACTAGACAGCAAGAGAAATTCTTTATCGATACACCAAGACAAAGCAAAGCAGAACCTGAACGCTACCAATATATGTATGCTTCCGAAATCAACCCGATGTCCGCGCGTCGCCATGGAGGGGATCATCTGCACTGCCTCGTCAGTAAGGGAAGGAGCAAGAGAATCGCGTGCGTACCAGGTTTACCGAGTAGATTTGGTGGCCATAGGCCCATAGTTTTCACCGGCCCTACGTTCCATGATGTCGCGAAGAGGCCCCAACAAACGAGTAAACGCCACAGCATCCAAAGCTGCGACCTTGAGCTTGGGCATTATGCGATCCCCTCTATTGACTGCGCTGACCGTAGCTGCCCGAGGTTCCAGAGTAAGTAGAGACAATTCTGAGCAACACGGATCAGAACAACGAGAAGAAAGCCGCCACAAATGTTACCTCCAAAATAGTCTCCCTTCTTCAGACGCCCGACAGTCAGCTCGCGAACTTCCCCGTCTTCACCCTTTTGAGACTTGGTGACGACAGCTTCGCCTTCTTCGACAAAGAAAAAAGTGTCGCCCATCTCACCTTGCCTTACAACAGCCTCTCCGTCCATGTACACTCTACTGACCAGCGCATCAGCAATCTTGCTGCGTTCGCTCGAGTCCAAAGAGGACAACAGAGTCACCGAGGACAAGAAGTACTCATACATCGTCCTTCGACGATGCGCGGCTTTCAATATGATCGTACGAAACGTTATCCTATCCAAGGCCCACAAAGTCGAGGGCTCAATAGACATAACCGTTGCCGCACGCGGATGGCCATACATCAACGCGAGTTCACCAAACGACGTGCCCGGTTTACATTCTGCGACCTTCCTCCCATAATCCGGGTGATACCCGGGTTGCACAAACTTCTCTTCGGGAGTTAGCGTTGAATCCGCCAACCACGCAGGCGGCAGCGGATCTGAGCGAATATAGCAATGGAGCAAGCCCGACTCGACAGCGTAAAAGTAGTCTCCCACATCGCCCTGGCGTATGACGACCTCGCCCGCCTTGGTCGTCTTTTCCTGCATCGCGTTGATCACGCCCGTCTCCTGCTCCTCGTCGAGATCGCGGAAAATAAAGTTGTTGGAGATGGAGGCTTTAATTCGGGCGAGCTGGTCGGGTGTTTTAGCATAAACGGGGAGTTCCTCGGGCTCCGTGCTATCGACCATGATGGACTCGGCGGAGACAGATGTGCGACGGGCGAAAATGGCAGATGTCGGCGGATGAAGGTAGTCGCCCGCACTTGTCGTGGACGCCGCTACGTCAAAGGCCGCAAATGGGCTACCAGCAGCCACAGGGGACGCGCCCATGGTCAGAGGCGATGTTGGCGTTCTCTCCTGGTGGTGTAGTTGGTAGTTGAGAGTGTCATTGTTCTCAGATAAAAGTGCATTGCCGGGGACGTCTAAAGTGCCAAATGGGCTTGGGGATATACTGTTTCTCAGGGCAGAGCGCTGGTAGCTGTTTGGGGGTGGCGTATAGCGATTTGACAGAGGCGATGGCGCCCGGTTACGCTCGACAGGGGCGTCCTGGTATATGTCGCTGGCGAGATCAGAGCTAGGGTGACGCGCAAGTGCATCGCGGGCACGGGCGCGCTGTTCCTCTAGACGGGATTGGAACCAATTGGCACAGAACTGCAAGGCGTCCTTGGGCTGAACCCGGTGCGCATCGCGAGCAAGATCCCCGACGAGCGAGTCAAACGTCGACATCACGCAGGATCAAGTGGCACGTACTGGAAGAGAAAGAACAAGGAGCAACATTTTCGGAGTCTGTCACATCACCTTCTGATACAAGCACTATCATACAAACATCTACATAAATAATCCTTAGTCTTCCACCCAGTCATTCTCAACAACATGTTGCACATATTCCTGCACCCAAGCAGGCCGACGCGCATGCCTCGCAACCAATTCTGCTCGTCGCTCATTCCTGGCCTGATTCTCAGCTCCATCACTGCCATCATCTGGAGCTCCCATAGCCGTCGCCTCAGTTCTTATCCGACCTTCCCTTTGTCTGAGTAATGTACGTCGCCGATCCCATACAGCAGGATGAAGTGTCGCAAAAAAGAGAGTGGTAAACACCTTGACTTTCTGAATCAATGACGGCCGTTCAATAACAGTGCCTTGCAATATCTCTTCTTCCTCTTGAAGATTCATGTTGGCAACCGTATCTAAAAGGGCAAGCGGGTTTTGAACTTGACGCGGGGGCGCGGCGGCGGCCGGTTGTTGATTCATCTGGTTGTGCAAGACGCCATTGTCCCCAACTAGCCGATCAACGATGGGGTTCCGTCTCGGCTGAGGCGCTGCTGCTTCCGCACGAGGTCGGATATGCCGCGTCCAGATTTCGTACAAAGCCCAACCAAGTATGAGAGCCCCCATGACGGGCTTCCTGGCAGGCGCAAAGAAGTAGAGTAGGAGAAAGATACGAAGGAGAAGGAATGTGATGGGTAATAGAAAAGGTCGCATTTGCATCTGTGGCAGATCCGGTGCAGGCATCTGGTTACGGATAGGTACCTCCATGATAGCAGCATTCTGTCCGCCCTGCCCCATATTGAGACCAGCGGGAAGATTTCTAATGCCGAGCTGTTGAAGGATGGCATGAAGTTGTGGAGAAACAGTCGTTGTTGATGCAGGTGTAGGGGAAGGAATCCGATTGATAACAGGCGGTTCGGACTTGAGGATGGCCAGCGTGTAAGAAAGAACCCGGACAGCATGTACCTGAGCGGGAGTAGGGGCTTGGGACGCATCTGCGAGACTGAGATAGCTCGACCCTCTACAAAAGAAATCAGTCAAAATCAAATAGAATTGAAGCGGCTTACTCGTGTACAATCTGAGTATATTTCACGCCGCCCGGGGTCGTGGGCGGGAACTCTTCATCCAAGATCGTCGGCCACGACCAGCCGAGACTCTCGACATAGGCCACAGCGTCCAGTCGGGAGAAAGACGGAAGAGGAGATGCCTGTGGCTCGGCGCCCTGGGAGAGGACTTGAATTGCTGTGTTGTGTCTGTGCAACACGAACGCCAATGGATCAATTGTGGACGGGGTTGGCAGCTGTGCCAGAAGGTCCTGCAATGCGGGCGAAGTCGTAGAAGGTCTACTCATCGCGGGCCTATGCTGAGCAGGCTGTGGCGCTGGCGCAGCGAGCGCAGGAGGACTGCTAGTCCACGCCGTAGGATGAACAGCTAAATGGACAATTCTGGGTTCATTAGGAAACTGTTGTACACAGACACGAATAAGATACTACAGAAAGTAGCACGGGAAAGAGATGCTAACCTGCCAAATACTGTCCAATCTCTCATCGTCACTTAGCGCCCGTCCCCGCCAAATGAGCCTCTGACCCTCTACTCGCGGTCCGCCTGCGCAGGTGGCTTCGATGCTCTGCTTGACGTCGAGCACAGTGGCGGTATTAGGCACCTGAACGTTGAAAGAGTGAGAATACGCGGGTAGCTCGACTCGGAGCACGACCAGCGCCATGGAATGAGATAAAGATGATGTCTGCTACGTGGAGACACGCTGACCGAAGCCGACGGCCCATCGGCCCGGAACCGTAAGATCTCAACCTTTGAAAAGTACTTTGACATTCTAAAGACATACTATATTCATCCGTAATTCACAGTGGCTACTACGTCGGCACTCCCTCAAAAGAAGCTGCTTAAATGTGAGATGCAGCGTTATATGACGAACCATTAATATAGAGCATCTCTTTGCTCAAAATATCGACATTGTTCTTGAGAGCCATCAACATCGTAAGATAATTGTTCCCTTCTATTCGACCCGAGAACGAGCTAACTTCCAAACGGATGACATTGACACACGAATTCCACGTAAACCGGAAAAAGACCTTATGTTCCGCATGAAATGAAGGCAGATACCTTACAGCGAGCAGTGGATCAAGACGAAGGTACCCTCCACGGGTGTAAAATCGATCTCGGGCGGCATCTGCATTCCGCTAGTGCTCGCCAAGTTGAACTGAACTTGAAGTTACGAAGTCAGGAGTGTAACCCGTGATCGGACAATCCTTTCAATCCAACCATCACGGTCGAAAGTCTCAAACAGAGCTAATTGCGCTTTCAACCCCAACGGGACAGTCCAGAGGCGCTGTTGAACTAACCAGCATTACACGCATCGTCGAAAGTTGAGATCGGCACGTCGCCGTCACCCCCAGGTCGAGAGGTAACGAGAATCATGACATAGCCATTGTTTGCTCGCGATCTAATACATACTTTACACAGTTTTTCATCGCCATCGACGCGTCTGCCTCGAGTCTCCGGAATCATCAGATGTCTCTTCGGCCTCGTGTCGATGAGATTCTTCGAACCAATGCTCGTCCCACAGAGGCGGAAATTCCGGAGATCGTCCGAATCATCGCCCAGGGAAGAGCGGATATCTTGAATCACGAGTCCCACATCCAGCGTCTGGAGGCAAGATACTCAGCGTAGCGCAGAATCGTGACCACGCATTGTGGAGCGTCAATGCTGGCAAAGCTGCTCTTCATCCCATTCGCTCCGTTCCAGACGATGTTCTGCTGGACATATTCTTTCTCTGTTCGCCTCTTCGTGATGAGAGATGGTGTGGTATCATGACGAGGTCCGACAGCTCCCTCGACGTGTGTAATGCTCCATGGTCTTTTCGCAGGTGTGTCGTAAATGGCGAAACGCCTGCTTGTCGTCGCGCCGTCTATGGTCGTTTGTGGGAGTCGATGTTGGTGGATTGGCTTACATGGGCGCTCTAGAACAGTACAGACTGCGACTGTATCTTGAACGCTCCGGAGGACTAGACCTGTTCGTCAATCTAGCCGTGGATACATTCGCATCCTACAACGCCACAAGTGATAATCTTAGGGCCATTCAAGAATCTCCGCTGCTAGACATTCTCATGGCATCAGCCCCACGATGGAAAGGCCTTCGCATTTACCTGCCTCGCATCATTTATCGAACAACCTCTCAGGGTGCTCTTTTGATCGCCTCGAGCGCCTTGTAACCGAGGAATTTCGAGTGTCTGAAATCGACGCTGTCGAGTCATTTAGTACTGCGATACACCTTCGAGACGTGTCGATCCTGAGCTACTTTGGTTCACGACCTGGTCACGCTGTACGCTGGCCGCTTCCATGGGCCCAAATCACCCGATATGCAGACGACGCTCGGATATCAACTTCTCATCTTGTAGGCATGGAAATGCTTCAGAGTCTTCATCTTCACACAAACGTTCTTGATGTGGATGGAACAAAGGCCGTGTCGAGCTGCCATCATTAACCTTCATGTTTATGTCATGTACGTTCCGCGAGCCAAGCAATGTCTTCCATTGCATCGCAACCCCATCTCTCTCTCATCTAGTAGTCGACGCTCCGTACTACTATGGCACAGGATTCGCTCTGCCGTGTCCATCTCCCCTTTACAGTCTAACGACGCTGGAGCTTATCCGCATCAACATATTTGAAGAATCGGCCACGTTGAAGGCACTTTTCGATTTTCTTCTCTCCACTCCAAATGTCACCCGTTTAACAATATCATTTCCGTTATCAAGCGAGATTTTGCAGAGACTCTCTCGCCATGAGGAATCGGAGCTAGTCCTACCGCATCTTAAGGTCTTGAATATCCGTGATATTGGCATGGTTGCCGCCATGGATGACGATATCTTGGCGATGTTGGAATCTCGATTTTCAGGCGTTGATGCCTCCTTAGAGCGCCTCGAAACATGCACAGGTTTTCTGGACGCGAAATCGCGTACAAGCTCACAGCGTTGGACTGCGGTCTGTCACGCAATCACAGTCATTCCGGTTGGAGACGATTTACAGGTTGAGGCGGCCATTAACGACGATGATTATTGCTCTGAAGATGATAGCGACTATTCTGACTCTAACCTTGCTAGGAATTTGGATAGCATCTGCTCTACAGATTCACAATCCATGTATACGACAACGATTGATATCCGTTCTTCAGAGTCGGAGACAGAAGACTCTTGGTCAGATAGTACTTAGTAGTGAGAACAAGGAGATGGAGACTTCGAAGTGCATACCTACAATTGAATAAATTATCCTAACGCGTTTGAAGTGGAGGCCGGCAACTGACGAATACTAGTCTCAATTTCCGAATTTTTTGAATATATGTGCATAAGGGGGCTGAAACACCGCATTAAAACACCAACATCCGCGCGCGCAAGTAGACGTTCATTACATTCAAGGGAGAATCCAAGGATGCAAATTGAAGCGTCCAGTTTTCGTCGGGTCTGCAAACTTGAAGCCTACAGATAGCCGCGGCGAAAGCGTCGAGGCTGTGGTACTATGTTCGTTGCCTGGCAGCGGCAAGGCACAGCGCAAGCGGCGATTGACAGGACCTCAGGCCTTAGACAGCTTGAGGCTTGAAGCTTGAGCTACTCGAAACAGGGAAAGTACATCACGGGATCGGGATCAATCACACCGTCGATCTCAACAGGCCTGTTACGTCACCGGAGAACTTGCTCACGAACCACGCTCTTAATTAGGTTCTTCAGTGTTCACGTTCCTTTCAAATCTTTCAGTATTGAGCATCCTGATGCGGACTTTCTTTGCAATCATCTTGATTCACTTGTCCATCTCTAATTCCGCGTTCGGTCAACTCTCTTTGCCAGGATCTCCGTTTTTGCCACAAAACGTGTCCAACACGCAAGTGTCTTCAGGATTCCCTAATCAGCAATGGTCAACCCTACTGGGAGACTTGCTCTACTTCTACGATGCTCAACGGAGTGGGAAGCTTCCTGATTCCAATCGCGTGTCTTGGCGGAACGACAGCTGCGAAGATGACGGGGAAGATGTTAACGTTGATTTAAGCGGTAGGGTCACCCTTTCGATGGCAAGGCTATGTTGATATTGATATCAGACTCTAGGCGGATACTATGATGCTGGCGGTACTGCTTCTGCTTCATTCGAACGATTTTTGCTCAATTTCCTCCTTCAGACTACATCAAAGCGACCTTTCCTTTGGTATGTGTTCATTTTTCATTTCAATTCAATTCTAAGGTAGTACTTAGTCTTTCACGATCATGTCAATATGTTGGGGTGCTACAGACTTCGGGCAAGGTTCGTGTCCAGATACCCGCTTTCAATTTGTTTCATGGAAATAAACATCAGGCTACAATCTTGCGAATCAGACTGCTTATTTAGACTCAGCTCTACGATGGGGACTGGATTGGTTGGTCAAGGTAATTTTGTTCAGACCCCGTTGTCTTATCTTCATGAATCCTCCGTAGGCACATCCCTCGGATAACACGCTATTTGTTCAAGTGGCAGATGGTAAGCGTTCAACCCTCAGTTCTGCCACTGCGCTTATTTTCGCTCAGCTGAAGTAGACAATGCGTACTGGGGCGGAGATCAAAATGTACCTACCCACGTCCGTCATTTCAGGTCAACAGCACTCTCCTGGTACCGATGTTGCTGCTGGAGTCTCTGCCGCTTTGTCTGCATGCTCCAACCTTTACGCTAACCGGACGTTTGGTAGCGCCTACAACTCATCGGCGTCCCTCAAGAATACAACTTACGCTGCTACCTTGCTGGCCCATGCTGACACGCTCTACTCATTCGCCGTAAATGCGTCTGGCGGACAAACGGTCTATCAATCCTCGGTTCCCGCAGTAGAGGACAGCTATGCCTCGTCATCTTACGACGATGAACTAACGATTGCCGCTTTATTCCTAGCACGAGCCAAGAATTCTTCCGACCTCTTCAAAGAAGCTACAGATTATTACACTAAATTCAATTTAGCTAACCAGGACAGCGTCTTCAACTGGGACTCCAAGACACCTGGCATCGCCGTACTCTTCGCTCAACTATCTCAATCAGACGTGCAACTTGGAGACAACCTTACTCGATGGCAAGACGTGGCTGAAGCCTATTTCGACAAGTTGATTACTTTCGATGGTCGTGCGGAGCAAACAGCCGGTATGCTCTCAAATCCTTGCGCATCCCTACTGTTTCCCGATGGTATATAGGCGGTTTACTGTTCTATGACGGTGACTCGGACAGTGCCAGTCTTAATCCCGCACTCAATGCCGCCATGCTACTCACGCGATACGCTCCTTTGGCGACCAGTATTGAGAAGCATGACTCGTACCTAGTAAGTTGCTCCGTCCCCTCCCGACTATTCGCTGCATCATATCTGGCTTTGCAGCAATTCGCGCAGAGGCAACTGGACTACGCCTTGGGCAAGAATCCGATGTCAGGTGGGAATGCTTTACGACAGCTCATGTTGTACCTGCTTTGTACTGACATCTACGGCGTTTTCACTAGTACCCTATATAGTGGGCGTAAATCCTAATTCCCCATCCAATCCCCACTCAGCTCCGGCGAGCGGCGGAAACGACATCAATAATATCGATTCCTCACCAGAGACAGAAGCATATATCTTGTACGGCGCGGTTGTCGGCGGTCCTGACAAGAAGGACCTATTTTTTGATATAAGAAGTGACTGGCCACAGACCGAGGTTTGGAACGCTTTCCCTTCGAGATGAGCGACAGATCTCACTGGCATTCAGGTCGCGCTCGATTACAACGCTCCAATGCTAACGCTCGCGGCTATGCACGTTATGAATGACACGAATGATCCTTTCTACACCTCTTTGGAAGCAGGTGCTTACGACAAAGTACGACCAGAGGGGCGACCGTGTGACTCTGCTATCTCCGATGGATGTGCCGGTCCTCAACTGAGCAAAGGAGGGAAGATTGCCATGGCTGTTGTCATTTCTGTTGTTGGCTTGGTTATTGTGGGACTGATACTCTATAACATTTGGCTAGCAGGCTTCACCAAACGGTAGAGCGTATTCCGTATGTGATTAGAGTTTACGTGTATTGGCTCAGGAAGAGACAAGTCATTAAAGTCATGGTAAAGTAGTCGTAAGTTAGTTCGTCTAAGCGTCACCTAGGTTCCTTCGGCATTTGGAGGATCTCCCAACATCTCCCTCCAGATGGCATCCATCTGATACAACGCAGAGAGATGCCCGCCCGGGACCCATTTTAGTCGGGGTAACCAGTTGGCCATATCCGGTCCCAATGCGTCATGTTCGGACGCCACAATCAACATAGGGCGCCCTTCCACGTGCTCATTGTCCAATTGATCCGGCCGGAAACCCCAGTCAGAGTGGATGACCCCGGCGCCCTCGCTAAAGCCCACTGTCGTGTTGTACATGCTCAAGAACGCGCCCGTGGCCATATCTCTTTCCAGCTCGCCCTCAGCCACGCCCTCTACCTCCCGCCACTTAGCGAACGCGTCGCGTTCGTCCTGTTGTGCTTTATCGAAGAGCTCGGCACGGATGAAACCCTCCGCTTTCTCGACCGATGTCATCTTCCCTTTGATGACTTTTGCGAGAAGGATCGTAATGAAAGGAAAGTAATACGAAGGCGGGCCAACTGAGATGTAGTTTTGCCGGTCATGGCCTTTGTATAGTCCTTGTGCCATCTGAATGGCGAGAATGGTGCGAGGAGCACGCAGCCGACGATCTTCCTGCCCAACGGGAATTGATCAAAGGGCGCGCCGTACACGATCTGCGCTGGAACAGTGCCGTAGGATCCACCGCTGATGTATATCCGAAGATCGCCATCGTTGGGATGCAGGTGGGTAATAAGCTCAGTCAAGTCTGCGAGGAGAGCGGCCGCGTATGACATGTTGGATGGACGGGGGGAGGAGTTGCCCCACCCTGAGAGCGTAGGCGCGATGTAATGAGCGTCGTGCGCCTTGAAGATAGCTGAGAGTCGCTTAGCGCGTCCGACGCCCATGAAGCCATGGAGGAAGATAACGACGAGAGAGCTAGCTGGGTTGCCATTGTGTGCATAGGCAAGAGTTCTGCCATCCGAAAGAGTTAAGAGCGTCTCGTCTTCAGTTGACATGTGCGTGCAGTCGAATTACTAGGGGGTTATACGCAGATCGCTGTCCATTTTGAAAGACTGACAAGGATCATATTCAGGACGGTCTTGGTATGTCAGTTAAACTGCGCCGATTTGTATTCCGCAGCGCACTGAGGGGCAGTTGAGTGAGAGTCTAGTGGATGGTGACGGGACACTATTCATGAGGTCGGTGAACTTAAGCGAAGCGGAGTTTTGACGCGTTACATGGATAGTACATACAAGAAACCACTTAAGCGTCGCCGCTAGCTTGTTCGACCTCTAAGCGAGCCTTCCGCTCAAACTCTACACAATCAACAACGCGCCCCTCTCTTCGACTCGCCTCGGCCGCAAACACGGTCAAATGGCTCTTCACAATCTCGTCTATGTCCGTCCTCAGCAGACGCTGATCTTCGGAACGCACTGCTTCCACAAACGTCCTAATCAGACCCATATCCCCGCCTCCATGCCCGCTGCTTCCGTCAGCCTTGGGCGCATGCTTCTTGCTCGCACCTGTGCGAAAGTCCGTCACGGTAAAGGTATGCATGTCGCCCACAATTTCTCCATGCGAAAAGTGCATACGCAGTTGACGATCGCATATCAACGACGTGAACGCGATCATGGTGAAGGACGCGGTGCTGCCGTTCGCGAATTCCATGTTGACAATCTGGTTGTCACACACGTCGTTTTCGCTCTCGTAGACGCATTTGCCGTAGGGGCCGTTCTTGAGCGCGTCGGTGATGTTTTCGATATCTGGTAAACCATCGACGAGCACTTCGGCAGGCCAATCGGTGTTTCCCTTGGATACAGGCTCCAGATAAACTGAGATAAGCAGATCAGAAATGCAAAAAAGATAACGCCAAAGATTGCCTACTTCGTTTCGCGCTGTAGGGGCACTTTTTCTCTGCAGGACAATCAAGGCAGCGGTCCACTGGACCAGCCTCTTTCGGTTTCTCTGATTTACGGAAGTGCGTTAGAGATCCGAACGATGAGACGCGTGAAGGAGCTGAAGCTGAAAGCCAGTGACATATGATGTCGATATCACTGCCAACAGATCGCGTCAGGTTCAAAGGGCAAGAAGAAACGTGCGCACTGGCAACTCTTTGTCATGAGAGAGAATGCACTCTTTCCTTCGTTACTCCAGTTTCTGAGAAGATGTCAACTCTCTTTGATAGCAGAGGTTGGACGTTCTATACGAACCCTCGCACATATGAATGGGCGTAGTGCCAATGACCGATCGGTTCAACTTGCACAATGTTGATCAATTTTCCGAGGGTACCAGATTCAACGATAGCGGATATCTCTTGACTATACGGAGAGTAGCGCATCACTAACAATAGTCAGACGTGTAACGAGCGGAATCGACGCGCCGACTGACCATGACCGAGACCAAAGATGATACCAGCTTTCTTGACAGCATTCTGCATCTTGATGCAATCGGAAAGCTTCGTGGCCATTGGCTTTTCGCAAAGAATATGATATCCTTGCTCAGCAAAGGCAACGGTGACCTCGAGATGCATATGATCTTGAACGGCAACAATGACAGCGTCGGCCAGCGCTTTCCTACAGTGCTAATGGTCTCGGCAGAGGCAGCATGTAAATCTCTCCAGGTCTGGAAGACAAGGGTATTATCCACAGAGTGAAGCTTTGCAAAGTGTTTCTGAGTTTCCGGGCGAGGCTCTGCGATCGCAACGATCTTGCAGCGATCCGGACTTTGAAGAGCATACTTTGCATAAGACTAGAACAACGCCGTTAATGAACATTTGTTGAAAAGCGGACTGCTCACCTTTCCCCGCTGTCCACAGCCAATTACGGCGATTGTGATTGGTTCGCCAGGCAGCCTCTGGGTGATCATGGTAGGGTCGTTGAAAGGGGAGTTTTTTTGCCTCCAGGACTTGGACCAGACGCTTTTAGAGGTGGTCAGCAGGCCCACCATGCGGATTTATAGATAAGTGAGGGGAGATAAGTATCCGAATCCGTTGTAGTGGCTATCAAGCCGGAAGGTCCGTTTATACGTGTATCATATACGTTGCAGACGGGCACAGGTATCGAATGAGACGTGGTATTGAACGAAGAGTCATGGTTGACAGCCTACAGACGTTGCACTGATCGTGAACACTGAAATTGTTTTGTGATCGACTGTCATGTCATGCCCCGCTTCCTGCCGCGTCTCATAAAGAGGCTCACTGAACAGCCGCTCTCAGAGCTCGTCTACTCTGGTAAAAACATAAAAAGGACGAGGAAAAGAATATCCTTCTACCGACCCATCCCCAACAATACCTCCTTCGACCACGGACGACCTCAGTCAATTTTGTTGGCGGGGCAGAATCCTATAACCAATTCGAGGAGCTATGCGCCGCACAAGCGTCTTCCACCACGGGTCTATCTCGCTAGCAGTAGGCAACACCGGACAGGCGGCCACCCCGATGCACCACGCGCCATGACCGACGAGGAACGGCAGTGGTGGTCCAGTCCATACCGTATGTACGCGCCGTGGTTTTACCCGTGAAAAGTTGACCCATCTGCTCTCAGTTCGCATGCTGGCCTCGCCTATCCGTCATTGTAGTTATACTCGAAGACATTTACCGTCTGGTACGCGTTCTCGATCACAAACGAGCCTTTACTCACTCCCCTACTAGCCTTTCTTCTACGGTTCGGTATCACACGTCCAAGTCCCGGCCTGCAAGGCAAGTCGGGGAAAGCCATGAACTGCCAACTAGTCCCGGACGGTCTCGAACACCCCAAATTCAAACGCAAGCGAGCAGGAAGAGTCCTATACCTTTTGTGTTGGAGGCGCATGCTAGAACTCTCCAATGAATGTCAGCATTACATGCTTGTATCTGCGTTTTGCTAATTCAGCGTTTTATCAGACGGCCCTCCAGTGTATCCGCGAGGTCAAATCCATCCTAATACTTTTGATCACATCGGACATCTCCTGCGCGTTCGTGTACTGCAAGAATTAGAACTACTTGCCGAACAGATGGAGAGTTGGGTGCACAAGAGTGCCCAACACTCCATCACGATTGACGGCGAACGCCATCTCCCTCCAATACTACGCCGTCTTACTCGTGACGAATTCCAGTCGGTACGCGACACCGGTGTCATTCCTTACGAAAATGCCTTAGCCGTCCTCGTCGTGCCGCCAGTCAACCGTGATCCGGAAACAAAGGAGAAACCGCAAGGATCCATGTCCACTCTTCCCATTGTCGAGAAAGTCACCAAGAGGAAGCGTCCAGATTTACCAATAACAACCCTACATCCTTCATCAGCTAAATCGCTGTCAACACCAGAGGCACCTCTAGCAGAGAACCGAATTCCTCTGTATAATGGTGCCTCGATGTTCCCTCTACGAGCCCAAAGAGCCGCGTTGCATTCCCTCCTCACTCGCATTCTGGCGGTTGAGCGTCAAGCTAGAACGTCCGTTTCCACGAGTAAACGCGCTGAGGCTGCCCAGGGAGACAAAAAAGCAAGCCATGCCTTTGTTCTCTTTTCAGACGGCGCGTCACTTTTAAGAGGAGATTCTGCTGCTGTGGCCATTGCACTATGGAGAGTACGGATATTTGAAAACTTGGACTGGGAGGATGATAACAGTGATGGTTGGCTACTACAAAAGAAGTTCCTTTCAGTAGATAAATACTGGCAGTAATCACACCGCTAAGAGTACAATATTTTGGAATGTAATACAGCTCATACTTCTACTGCCATTGGTTCTACATCATCGACCACTTTGGTTGCACCGAGAACTTCACGACCTTCCCAGAACTTGGGTAGCTGGTCCCCAGGCACGAACAACCGCTCGACCTTGTCCTCTGTGATGACGCACATTCTTATGACACCTCCAGACGAACCATCTCGCGACATTGCAAGTGACAAGGCTGTAACAAGGCTTTGTTGGATGCAAAGTAGACAAAAAAGGGGACTTACTGTTCTTGACAAAATTGACGGTTTCGTCACGACCCCAACCGTCCTGGTAAGTAGCATCGCAGTAACCGTACACATAAGTTGATCCAGAGCCTGCGATGGATGGGTATTGATCACCAGATAATAGCGAAAGCTCGTACCTCCAATAGCCCATGGTTGACGGAACATGCCACCACCGAGAGGAATGTTGTATACGCTGGGTCCATTTTCCTTGTCCCATCCAGCGACAATGATACCCGCACTCAGCCCATCTTTATTTTCGTAGCAGAGTTTCTGGAAGAGAGCAGCAGCGGTGTACACTGATGGCGGAGAACCAGATGTCTGGCTAGACGGTCGTCAAAGGGCGATGATGGGTGGGGAATTAACTGCACGCACGTATACATCTGGAGGTAGTAGTGCACAATGTCAGCGACGGCCTGTGTATCTGCTGCAGAGCCAGATCGACAACAGTATACGCGGTCGTGGACATGGGTCAGCTTGTCTGTGACACGATTGGCCTGGGATTCGATGAGCTGTGTATCATCAATGGAGGTTCATACAATGTAGCTGCCGGTCGTTGTGCGACTGTCTGCGCCGATAACGACGCCGCCTTTAAACTGGACGGCCATAATGGAGGTCTTTTGAGTACAATCAGTGAATATACTCGTCGTCACTGCGTACAACAACGCACTCCAAGGTTAACCTCGCCCGCTTTGAGCTGCTGCATGTCGACGCCAACGATTCTGTCCATGATGATGAGAGGCAAGCCTGTTGTCCGGAAATGGAAGCTGACGCGTCTGCACACGCGTCCTTACCTGACCCGCCATGTCACTCAAAGTCCTCTACGAGAATCTCCAGCGTTCATTCTCCTCGACCCCTGCGACCTCAAAAAATGTGGCTCACTGCTTTCCCAACTCAAGGCATGTCCTCGTCACCGTGCCCAGTCACAGCGAGCTCACCGCGTACTGTAGATTGGCTTGATTGAAGCCGGTCTGCTCATCCACAGGGTAGTCCAAACCTAGACGACCTCATCGTTGCCCGTCAGTGCCCTTCATCTCCTGCACTGTAGAGCTCATCCACCACAGGCGATATTCTCGAAATTGGCGCCATCTGCAGTATCCGGTCGCGAGACGAGGCATCCTTTGACAGATATTTCTCGCAGCTGCTTTCTTTCTATACAGACTATAGGTATATGACACCTTTTTTCCCGTGTACTTTGGCTGAATGGTACTATCCAGCTCGTCCCTTCCACCATCGAAACGCGAATTCCCTATTCGCGGTCTGAACCTCATCCGTCTGCTCACGCAAAACCGCATCGCAGACTTCCACACGACGCTCGAGAGTCTACCCATCCCCGCCGATGCCATTGCCGACAACCCGTATATAAGCCATCCTGTCAACCTCGAACGGTGGCTAATGGAGGGGAGCTACAGCAAAGTATGGAATGCCAGAGCGGAAGCGCCAGCAGAAGAATACAAGTACTTTGTGGATAGTTTGATGGGCACCATCCGGTAATCATTCTGCAGTTTCATTGAACATTTCATTTATGCGTTGCAGGAATGAGATTGCCAGCTGCGAGGAAGCTGCTTACCACAGTCTGCCATTGAAGGATGCCGCATTATTACTATTCTTCCCTTCCCAATCAGACCTCTTGTCTTTTGCTCAACAGGTTCGTTCCTCGGTTGTTGTTATGAGCAATACTGAACCTTGTCCATTATCCAGAGAGGGTGGCAGATAGATTTGTCCGGTAGAATGATAACATTTGCGCGCAAGGACGAGGAAAAGATGGAGATTCCGAAAGAGAAGCTTATTGCCTCCTCTCTGGCTTACGCGCGGGAGCTCGAGCAGATTGTATAGTTCTCCGCAATATTATTTTGCAGTCGAATGCTCAGAATGTCGTACTGACGTTTTGGCGGGTTCACACTCTCGAAAACTTGGAGGAATAATACATTGAATTGGATAACGTCTAATCGTCCTCGACTGCAATAGCTGCCTTCGCCGCCGCCTCTGCCTCGTCAAACAGATCCTTGGGTACGGGAAGGTGCAGTCCATTAGTCTCAGCTCCAATCCAGGACATTTCCAGCTCAAATTCTTTTTCCTTTGCATCATCATGTACAAGGTAAATTCTGCTTGCAGTTAGATAGGCCACGCTTCAGATGTGAAATGTACATACATCCGAGCAGCTTCTTTGACGGCTTGCCGCGTGGTAAGTGTGGAAAGAGAGAGCTTTTCCAACTCTGTTTTTGCGAGTTGGCGACCTTTGCCGACGGCAGCGCCGTGGTAGCCCTGTAGGCAATTGGTTGACGAGTACAGATGTGAATTGAACACGCACGTAGAAGACACCACTTGGCTCAATGACGAAGAGCGCAGGTCCGTCCTTGTCGACAGAGCCGATGATGGTGCTAATGCCAAAGGGACGGACAGATGAATACAGGGTATAGGCTTGAACATATAGTCCTAGTCGATCTGCTAACGTCTATTGAGGTCTTATGAGTGACATTTAGGCTGGAACTGGAACGGTGGACCTTGAGTGGTGGGGATTCGCGATACGTTTCGCGGTAGCTTGATGATTCGTCTCGCGCCCTGTTGGCTATGTGGCGACCATCGGCGAGGAATCCAGCTGTTGCCTGAGAGATGGATTGAGAATGTTGTTCTGCAATATCACAAGACACGCACGAGCCCAACATGTCTGTCCACGGTCTGTATCCGTCGATTGGCACCTGGAACGAGTAGCTTTGAATGTAATTGCTTTTCTACAGCAATAACAATCCCGTCTTTGACCCGTAAACCGATGGCCGTCCTGTTTGTAGCTCAATGGATGGAAAACGTTACAGAAGGAGGATCAATACCCTCCGTTTTCGACTGCCTTATTGGCGTATTCGACCTATATCCTAGTTGAATCAGTGATCACTTCATTCCGAGAAATACGGACCTGGAATATCCTGCCATCGGGCGAGTATGTGCTAGCAGAGAGATCGTAGCCTGTGCCGATGGAGGTCATGGTGGTGAATGGTAGAAATGGCAAGAACGCGCAAGCCCATGACGCGTCAGGATCGTGGGAAAACGCACTTGTGCATGGATCCCCTCGACACCCATCCCATATTCTCGCTGCCCAGGACAGCGACTGGGCCGCTTAACGATGCCCGCAACTGGCTTGAGCTGTCGACGAGCACGCTGCCCAACTTCACCCATGTCAGCCCGACCGACGACGAACCCGCGCCCTCTGGCAGAAGGCAGGTCATGGTCCTACGCGACTCGGATCTCATCGTCGCTGCTGGCAAGGAGCTCAGGATAACCCATCTTGGCGACACGAAAATAAGTCAAAGTACCCAGAAGCAGTACAAGGTGCCCAATATATGCGTCTTTCAAGGCTTGGGTTATTGATGCTTTGAGCAGACACTGCATGTTCCCAATGTGCAGTTTGACATCCACCAAATAGTTTTCAATCCCAGTGGAAAGCTTCTCGCAGTCGCAGGCGCGTTTCAAGTCGCAGTCATCGTTCTTCCGCGCCCAGGATTCTCGCGTCTTGTCCCAGACACATTGGATTGCAAGTCCGTCTTCTGGTCATTTCATTTGGCCATTCATTTGACGACGCTATAGGTCTATTCAAGTTGGCCAATACCACCATGCATCAACGTCCTCACCGCCCATCGCCAAGATAGATTGGCATCCATGGGGCGAGGCTGGCACAACACTACTGGTTATGACTATTGACGGCAAATTGAGGCTCGTGATTTCGACAACTTTCTTCCAACAGAATTACTCATTTTCGCGTTAGGGAGTACGACATAGCGGTTGATGCTGAAGATCCTCAACAACTGCTCACCTTCGTTTCTGACAAAAAGTCTGGCAAATCTTTTGTGGATGAAGACCCGGACGACCGCCAAGTTGCTTCATTTGTGCTTGGAAAAGGTCGTGCGGACTGGGGACCTTTGACCATCTATGCTGTCATGAAGTCTGGCGACATCTACTCGATATGTCCTTACATGCCACGAAATGCGCAAGTCCCATTCAATCATCGTTAACTTAGGCTAAACATTTCATAGTTCTGTGCCTGCTGCTTATGTTCACTCGCTAGAATGCTTCATCTCGGCAAAACGCGAGCTTCTCTCTCAAGGAAACACTTCTTCTGCGTCCAAGAATCTGAATATAATCTATGATCATCAACAAAAATATGTCGCAGCCCTAGTGAAACAACTACCTGCAAGCGCTATTTTCCCTACGTCCTCTCGAAATGTTTCTTTGCATGCCCCCAGCACCATAAAAGTCTCTCCGTCTCGGCAAGGGCCGTTTCTGCTTCAGCCTTCACCGCGAATATTGGAAAATAGCGAAGGCGGAGCAGCAACGGATATTGTGTACCTTTCGTTTGGTGAGGGATACGACGACGATGAGGGCTCAGAAACGGAGCACTTGGGTGTCGTGATGGTCGTATACCAAGATGGAAGAGTCGACGTCTGTCTTGACGTCGAAAAGGTAGAGGCTAGATGGGACAACAAGGTAAGCCATTTTGATCGTCGTGACTACGATGCCCTTATGTTCACTCAGGCGTTGACTACAGAGCTTCCCATGCTAGCCGTCTACGAAACCATTGATCTTGGTCTCATCTCGCAGCTCTCGTCAACATCGGCGTCAGGGGAGATGCTTGCGCTTCTTGAAGCTAACTATCCGGTGTTTATGGTTGATCCAATACATGATGACGCACTGTATATCTATCACGCGTTCGGAGTGCACGCTCTTCACCTTGGGTCTGTACTGGAAAGCCTCACTGTGGCCCTCAAAGCCGACGACAACGACGTGGATGAAGCTCTTACAAAAGCTCTCCAAAAATCATCCACCACCAATGTCCACATGATTCTGTCAACGCTGTCGGTGGAGAAGAAGTACGTACGCGGCCTCTCGTTTTTTCAAGTTTTTATTAGCTCCCCAGATGTTCAAATCCTGTCATAGCTGTGACGATACCCGACAACGTCTACCTCACGTACAGCATATTCATCCTCACCTCCGCAATGCGAATAACAACATTCAACCTCGTCCTCCGCTCCGAATCTCCCAAGTCACGACCTGTTGATCTTCCTACTATCGACGAGCCCGCGGAAAGCTCTTTGCAGGATAGAAACAAATGGTTAAAACCTTTGGAAGGGCCACCACCATTTATCTCAATCCTCAGGGACACATTCGAAATCCCAGACATACTTTCACGCCCATCTGGTTTGCCTTCCAATCCGCGGTTATCCCTACCTCAGTCTGCGAAAGGTGAATTCGTCCTGACGCCCGACAGCCTGCGGTACCTTGCGACAACGGTCACCCAGATGAGCAACCAAATTCGTGATGCACAATTCGCACACCGCGACAGTGTGAACCGTGCTTCACTTCTTCGAGAAGAGTTGAATAACATATGTCTAAAGGCGGGCGAACTGCAGCGGCGTCTCCAGCGGTTGAATGGTGCGGGTGCGATTGCTGTTAGGACAAAGATTCAGCGAACACAGGACCGGCATAAGGACTTGATGACTAGGCTTGATCGGATGTTGCAACATATGATGGACCAGGCATCACCGGAACTCAGCGAGCACGAAACGAAGTGGTTCGAGGAGCTCAAAAGGATGAAGCAAGAGCTTATCGGCTCGGGGCAGTATGATGGTGACTCGCTCGTTGCTAGAGCGGCTTTGGTGAGAACTATTTTCTTTCTCTGCTTATCCTGTACTTACAGTACTAGTTACAACGCGAATACGATCGCATACTTCCTGAGCTGAAGACATTATTAGAAAAGGAGAGATCGTGGAAGGCCAAGCACGCGCAACGAGACTCTGGTCTTGGTGTGTCCCAAGCATTCGAGATTGGGAAACGATCTACTCTTGAGTCTGTTGTATTTTCTGACTGATTTTGCGTGACGCTCATGTTCTTCTTAGGCAAGCTCGTATACATGAGCTTCAGGATAACATTACACGCCTGGCTTCCAAGTTGGAGGTTCCTTTGGGCGCACCCCCAGCTTCCGAAGCCGATTGATTGATATTGTACTTGCAATGCTCACTGTATTATATACTCTGACGTGCGATTTTTTGACGTTGAGACTTGCTTTCCAAATGGGGGATGTACGAGCTGATAACCCAATGATGCGTCATTCTCGCCCTGAAATTTGGTTCCGCGGGAGCAATGTACTATCAAGCAGGCTTTGATCATACAGGATCATACGTTAAGATAGAATTACAACCAATGATATGGTATACTCATTAGTAAACATAACGGACTGTGTACAAGGTTCGTCAGTTGTACACAGACGAGGGCTGCGAGACTTACAATCGGGATTTTCATGATCGGTGAGATCGTCAAACGCATGGCTGTGAGCAATGTTCTCGTTCGTGTCCTCTCCACTGGTTTTACTCTCGGCGACTTTCTGAGCCCGGCGCTTGAGGACGTTGAGACGCATCAGACGTGCTCTCAAGAACGCAATAGCCGCGAGCTGAAGGCCATACATGACGATGTGAGAAATCCAGGCTTTGTAGTATCTCGGCGCATCGTCTGAACGGAAGACCTGTGGACCGACGGAATTCCCTACAGCCCAGGCGCTATGTAATGTATAAGCTTAAGAGATAACACGAACGGCGTGAATTGGGCTCACACAAAGACGAGGGTTGAGCAACAACTTGCTTCGTTCGCTGCGGTATTTTGTCAGCCGTCGAATAACTCAAGGAACGGAAGAACGTACTCCCGCAATGTTGCCGGACATGACGGCCAAGTTGAGGGTCGCGACAGCGCCAAATCCTTGTGTGCAGTAGAACGCTAACAGGAGGCCGACCTTGGTCTTTGCAGACGTTTGAACAGCTACAAAAGGTTGAGTCTCGTTTCTTTGGGACTTTCAAGTAATCAGTCGTACTCATGAAGACAATCGTGCCGGCCACATTCGGAAGCGTATAAAGCTGGTCAATGGCTGATGAGCAGTCCGCTTATACAAAGACAGAGAGAACTCACGAAAGCCAGAAGAAGTTTCTGATTAAGCTTCTTCGACAAGTATGCCGCGCTGAACAGAAATAGCATGATGATGACACCTTGGTATACAAATTAGCCCGAAGCGCGTCGAAATAAAGCTGAAGCTACCTTGAGCTATAGCGAGGAGGTAAGTCTGCAGGACTGTGAAGCCCTAGCCAAGAGCCATCAGGTGACCATCACCCTAGGTAAATTGGATACTTACAAACGCGGTCAAGATAATGTTGGAGAACGCGCCAATACCACCCGTAGGAAGAGCGTTGGTAAACGATATGAGTACAATCGCCCAGACAGTCAAATCCTGGAAGGCCTCGACTGCCGTAGGATTCAGCATCCGGCACCATCAAGAGGAATGAAACCGAGTGGCATACCTGCTTGGTGCATCTTGAATTCCTTGTTCTGAATACCCGTTTCGTTCTTCCTCACACGCTCCGCAATGAGAATACGGTCTTCTTGGCTCCAACATTTTGCGCGCATCGGACTGTCGGGGAGCCAGTAGCCAACAAACAGGCCCCAAACAAAGGTGACACATCCCAGGAGCTAGACGTCTCATAAACAAATCATCGTAGCAGAAAATTTAGCGCAACTAACAGTGAACAAGATTTGCCAGTTCTTCAGTTTCGCATGATGAATCTGGGCGATTCCGTATGCAATGAGACCACCAACGCATTGCTGGAATCCATTCATCGAGTAGAAGGATCCGATGACCAATGCTTGTTCATCGCGAGTATACCACATCGTTGAGCTGTCAACGACGGTTAGAAGGCTCTTAAAACCCATAAATATGCGAAAGCACGTACAGAAAGACAAAGGCGGGCTGGCAGATACATTCGAACATGCCCAAGAGAGTTCTCACCACAACCAGGCCAGTGAAATTATTGCAAGCTGCTGTACATGCCAACACTGCTCCCCAAGCCATAATGCTATGGGGATATAGAACATACACTGAATGATTTAGAGCATACTACGTACTTGAAGGAGAGGTATTTGGCGATTGGAAGCCGTTGAAGCAGGCGGTTTGTAGGGAACTCCCAAGCAAGACTACAGAGACAATGAGTCCGAATTCCCTAACAGAGGCTGGCAAAACGCACATGGCGATATACACTGGAAAATGAGTCAAGGGTTGGTTTAAGTCTAGGCGCGCGATATCCCTTACCACAGGTTGTCAACCAAGCGTATTGTTGCCCAACAAGGCGTGCGTCTTCTTTGATGCCCATGATAGAGGCAAAGTTAATTGTCCTAAGAATTCTTATTGGGCTACAAAACTGTAGTGCAGGAAATGATGCTACCCTTTATCCAAGGTCTGTGCGACTGCTGAATGTCAGAATGGCAATGCGCGCCTTGTGCTCTGTACTCACAGTATGTCACAATCATTACAACCTGAACAACAGTTTATGAGTACTGAAAGGCATGAGGTGGGAGAAGGAAGCCTCACCAAGACGCGTTTATGAACCATCCACCGAAGACGCCTATTGGTTTCGTCGTCTATAACAATGGGCGTGGAAGATTGTGCGGCGAAAAAGTTCGCGACTTCGTCGTCGATACCAGCATGGCGAGCTATCGGGCGTCTTGAACAAGTGCGTCGCGGAACAATGAATGAAGAAAGACCCACGTTGACCGGTAGATCCACTGCGAATAGAGCCCTTTTCGTAGTCCTCCATCATCTCACTAACGTGCTTGCCCGTTTCCGTCATGGTGTCCTGTGTACCTCTGAAGGATCCGGATGGGAGCCTGAGAATCGAGGGGAAAAGAAGCCATGTCTTTATAGCTGCAAGCCGGATGGAGAATTTTGAGGTCGTGTGATGATCGCGGCTTGGCTTGTGTATTCTTCTTCCGCAACAAAATATATCACTACCCCAGGCGAGAACGGACCATGGGGAACTTCCGGATGATTTTCCCCACACCGGGCCGCTGGCGTGGCCCGGTGCAACCGTATCAATCATCAGATCAGCTTCAAAAAGCCCCGGCTTAGAGCCAAAAGCTCCGCCTTGAATTCCTTTCAACAACACCGCCAACAATGTCGGAGAGAAACATCAATCCGCGCAAAGTGTGTACGCCACGCCAACGTACATACCAGATTTTTCTCACATCCTGTATCAGGTCGCCGCTGTGAAGCACATCCGAAACTTGATCAACTGCCTTGTTAATATCAAGGATGAGACTGGCGAATTCCTTTTGACTCTCCCAGATGGCAGAATCATTGATACGAAAGGCTGGAACGATTGGGAGGTACGCAGACCAAATAACGCGCCTGTCACTTTCTGATCATCTGTCGTTACCAGTGGACGCATGGTGTCGGTCAGTCACCTCAATCTTCCGATCACCGCAGGCTCACCTGAGCTCATTGAGTATAGGGCTGTATGGCGTACTCAAATTCCACGAAATAACCGGCGATCAAGAGGCGCTTGACATCGCACTAGCCTGGTTCAAGGCGCGCTTCGAGATAGGAACGACCAAGGTACGTGATATCTAACACTGAACTTGGGCCAACGAGGTCTGAAATCCATGCGAATAGAATGTTAATACCATGTCGCCCTTGCTCACGGCTGCGTACCTACATGAAGGCAAAAAGGCGAACTATCTGGTTCATCTGGATTCATGGGCCGAGTGGGTGATGTACGAAATGCCGAGAACAGAGGAGGGTGGTCTGCAACATATCACCTATCTCACACCCAACTACCAGCAACTCTGGGATGATACTTTGATGATGACAGTGTTGCCTCTCGCAAAGATTGGATTAGTCTTGAATCGTCCTGCATATGTGGAAGAGGCGAAGCGTCAGTTCATCCTGCAGTAAGTGCCGGTACGTTCGCTTGTTGCAACGAAGCTGAAAATATCTTCAGTATAAGTACTTGCAAGACATCCAAACGGGACTCTGGTTCCATGGTGAGTAATTTGAAATGACTTGTTTCGAAAACTTACCTTCGCGTTCAGGTTGGACGTTTGACGGTCGCCATCATTTCGGACGCGCTCTGTGGGGTCGAGGCAACTGCTGGGTTACAGTAGCCATTCCAGATTTCATCGACATGCTGCAGCTTCCAGAGACTGACAGCGTCCGGCTCTTCTTTTGACTTCCCTGGTCGCGCAAATCGATGCCCTCGTGAAATGTCAGGACGAAAAGACCGGTCTATGGCACACGATCCTTGACGATCCTACCTCATATTTGGAGTCGTCGTGTACAGCCGGATTTGCGTATGGGATACTGAAGGCAATACGTTTACGACTCATTCCGAGGGAAGAGAGATACGTCAACTGCGCGAAAAAGGCAATCCAATCGATACTTGACAATATCACCAACGATGGGGAGCTGAAGTTGGTATCTTTTGGGACGCCCGTATTCGATAACCTCGACGAGTATAAGCAGATACCACTGACGAGTATGCCGTACGGCCAGAGTTTGGCGCTTCTAGCTGTGACGGAACATCTTAGAACATTCCTATAAAGTAGCAATGTAGAGAGAGCCTTTTGTTGACAGATCCGCATGTCAAGGCGGAGCGAACGAGGTACCGTGTCGCACTAGTTCTGATGCATGTCTTAAAAGACGAAAATAATGTTTTGACTCTTGAGCGGCACGTTGGAAACTGTAACCGGAGTACATGGATCGTGCTCATTCCCCCCTCACACGCAAACCATTCAAGACGCAGCTGAATCCCTCAGTCGCTCTTGGAAGGATGGGTAAAGACATCATGCAAAGTTTGATGCTGAGAGTCGAATGAGTGGTATCAAGAAATATGATATAAAAACAAACTTCAGACGAGGCCAATACCCACCCTATCAAGAAGCGCGATGGATGCAACCACGAAAGGGTTGGTCCAGTACCAAAGAGGGTTTGCCTATAGAAGAAGACAGGAGTGTCAAGGACAGATGTAGGAGAACGGATGAAGGGCTCACCGAATGACATCGTACTCCGCTCGCAGACCAAGCATAGGTGGGGGAAAGTGCCCAAGTGTCACAAGCACCAGAGCAAGCCTTTTATAGACGAGAGGGATTATCAGCTTCCAGATGGGGGTTCCAACTGCATGCCATCGATAACGAGTTTCAGAGTCCGAGGGAAAGCGGGATAAGGAAAAGGCCGGCTATTGCACCAACATGACGGACCTCATTCTTCAACATCAGGCAGGATTTCGGAAACCTCCGAGCACGAACTACACTGTACATAAGGAGCCATTTGAAGTCTTTTAACCTCTTGGGAGCACCTACTGCTGATGCTCGGCGAAAGGATAAGAAACGGCACACTAAGCTAGACGTCTCAGCGACAGGGTGTAGTGGATGCCAGAGTCCACTTACGAATGAAGCGCACTGCTCCCGCGAACCACCAATTGCCGATGTGAAAGAGAACCGCATGCTTTCAAAGCTCGAAAATAGAATGGGTGATGGATACGGAACAGTGTCTCTGTGACCTGGGGCACAAGAAGTACAACGTTTGAATGGCTCAACTGTGAAGTCAGCACGCTAGCTGATGTCAATGGGGTCGATTGTAATTGAGATGTCAAGCGCTGCCGAAAAAAACCTGGCATCCACGTGAAACGCAAGACATGAGCATCTAGGATACTCACTGAGCAATTGACGGACGATCGGGACCTTTGCGGAAGTGGCGAGCTGCGTCCAATATACATCGTTTGTAACGACAATAGCGAACGTGCATATACTAAAACGACTAGGATTTGGGACCTGGCGAGTTGCTAGCACTTGAATTGTCCATCCTGTCAGCTCTTGTCAATGGCACATGTGGTCTCAACAATACGGCTAATCGTTGGAGGCACCGACATATGCATTCCAGGATTCCTACGTTCGACGATGACCGTTGGGATACAAAGTCTTGATGTACAATGCTCAACTATCCTGTCGTTGTCCGTAGGCATGCGCATTAAGAATATTAGCTTGACTGAAAGCGGAGCATGGTATTGGGCGATTTATATGCGCACTCCGCTTTTGGCCGACATCCTGAAACTCGCATCCTTTACCGAGTTCGGTCCCAGAAAATGAGACTGGTGAATAAAACGTGGAAGAGGATGGAGTTGAAGGATGTTTGGCGGGGCTGTGGGAATTCGCAGAAGAGGATGGGACATCGTGTCACGGTCAGAGCAAGTAGATCGATAATGCAACACCACATAAAATGTCTTTGTGATGGCTCTCCTCGAGGTCCTGCCTGTCCTGGTGAGGTCGTTGGATAGCCAGATATCCTTGCCGCTTGGAAACTAAATATTGACCGATTTGGAGGGGCTAGAGCGACCCATACTGACGCTCAACATTACAGGACCAGCAAAAAGTATGAGATCACGTTCAGTAGATAAATGAGAACTCGCATTAGGGAATTAGAGACGGTTCTATGCACATCTACCCTGCTCCTAGTGTGTTTCTTCCTCTCGTGCAACAGGAAGTGGAATTTTCGTCGATAGCATCGCAGACTTTGTTTGGGGCGCAACGATGAAGTCGCCGTCGACAGCAGGCCGGCGTCAAGGCATCGAGCTATTCTTTATCACGTAAATGGAATCGGAACCCTCGGGATAGAGGCAGGTCGCCGTCGACGACGCTTAGAGGAGAGGGGATTCGGCAGTATCCGAGGGCGAAACGCGTTCAAGCTTATTTTTTTCTGAAGGAACGCGATACTGGCGATCGCTGTTAATTTCGTAGCACGAATAATCGAGAGCTAATTTACGCGTGCTCGCATGGACATGGACGCACGAGCCACCATCAGTAACGTTGTACCTGCTGAGTTTAGAAAGAAGGGAATAGCCTTGCATCACACGGCGGAGTTGGAAAGTCGAGATATCTGCTGTAGCTATCAGATAAGTAGCTATAGTTCGGAGTTGCTGATGACAGGGTATCATCAGAAGAAGCGCGCCTGATGAGTATACGACAGGCGGAGTCAGAAAAAAGGATAGTGAAAGAGCTTACATGCGGCAGGGAAACCATACGAGGCGAATATAGAAAGATGTCAACAAGTGAAGATCTCAATTGAGTGGAATAATCCAAGAGACAACATCACAAGTGTAGTAGTACAGCTCCATCAATCCCACACATGGAACCATGCTGGACGCAGTTGTTTACATGTGGGCCCTTGCCTGGATTAATAAGGACGTCGCCCAAAAGTGGGGATCTGTAAGAGACGCGTCAACGAGAGCAGGCGGCAAGACACAAGAAAGACCTACTTCAAACGAAGCCGATATTCACCCAAACAAGAAGCGCGATGCAAAGCAAACGCGCACAGGTTGGTCCGACGCTGAGAGTAAAGGACCGCACTGCCAAGACGAGTTAGAAGTGTGGCGTAGGGGGAGAAACGTATAACCTGCCTCACGAGGAATGCCTGAGCGGCGCGACCAAGTGGGGGATCGAGTCCAAGTTGCAAAAGACGCCGTAGAGGCTTTTATATGCACAAGGGCTGCAGGCTTGGTCAGCCCATCGATAACAATTCAAGGTCCGAATGATGGTCCAAGCGACGAGCTCAATGTAGGCGAGCCGTCCTGGTGGATCCTTGTGGACAGTACGGGAGATGCCGAGATCCGGCGAACCGGCTTTGCTGCTGCCAAATAGGCACCATCACCGTTGCAATTTCCTTACTCCCATCTCATTCTTCATCGTCTTGCAGGTTGTGAGGCAGTGTAGTCGTTGGTCAGTAGGCTGAGGGTGCTGTGAGGTGCATTGCTCGTTATTCTTACCAAATCCAAATTTTTTGTACTTACCCCTCAGAAGATTTAGAATGGCGTTCCAGTTTTCTAGGAAGGGTTGCTTCAAGTGCGGAAATCGTGAGTCAACTACCACCGGATTGGGCTTTTTCTTATGTTACTTCAGTCGGTCACATTGCCGAGAACTGTTCCTCCGAGCAGCGGTTGTGCTACAACTGTCGCCAACCGGGACATGAGTCCTCTGCTTGTCCTTCTCCGCGCACTGTCTCTGCGAAACAGTGCTACTCCTGCGGCGGCGTCGGACACATCCAAGGTCTGTCCTTACAATGCTTTTGGATCATTACCTATACCGACCTGGATCAGCGGAATGCCCTAGCTTGAGGATTCAACAAGGGGCAGCGGGTCAAAAGTGCTACGTATGTCTTGTCTGCTTGGTATTCCATTCAGGATTTTAAGCATATCCTGTGCAGAATTGCGGTCGCATTGGCCACATTGCACGGGCTTGCCCGACTGCAGCTGGCGGTGGTTTTGCGTCCCGCGCTCCACCTCCCGGAAGGTCGCTCAACACCTCCACATTGCCTCCGGTGAAGTGTTACAGGTGTGGTGGCCCGAACCATATGGCTAGGTATGTTCCATCTTGCTCGTTTTGCACCCCAGCATCTTAACGCCAGGCGTAGGGACTGTTTGGCTACTCCCGGAACGTTAAGCGAAGGTGCTATGGCTGCCAACAAGAACAAGACTTGCTACAAATGCCAACAAGAAGGTCACGTACGTATCCTTTTTTTCTCCCCTGAACGAATCGTCCTTAAATGAGTCTTAGATTGCGAGGGACTGCCCCGAGGCCGACACTTTTGTCGCCTAGTTATATGCTTACTGATGTATCACGCTCGTGCTTTCCGTATTTACCGCGTTCAATCTCAGTACCTACCTTTATTCGTTGTTAGGTATTTTTTATTTCGTGTAGAGCCTGTAAGTAAAAGCAGTCAGACCGAAGTGTAAATGAATTTTGTAATCGTCACTGTCTGATACCGCGAACATGCCGATCCGATTCTCATCTGCCTTTCTTGGCGAAGTATCAAAAATGATGGTTTTGAGGAACGATAGAAGTTGATGACCACGGACACATAGACATGGTTTAGTATGGTACATTTAACAAGAGTAGAGATGTAGAAGAGTTACAACTTGGACTTGGATTCTGTCAGAACTCTCACTGTAAATCCAATCCTAGGGAAGTGACATTTGAAGACACCAAATGAACTAGTTGTTTCAAGAACATATTCTTCTTGGCTAAGACCAATAAGTCTTCCTGTTGTTGGGAAGGCACGTCCTATGGAGAGGCGTCAGTCCCAATACAACGATAGGCGGAAAGCGGAGTACCCGTGTCGTCCGGTGTCACTTGGACAATCTCTCCATCTTTGAGTCCTAGGCGCATGGCTTCCACGAGATCAAAGCCTACGACAAAGTAATCCTCGTGTGTGCCAGATGCAATCCTCTTAGCAGCTTCATCACCCGTGATTTTTGTGACAGACAAAGTCGACTTCAGGTTACTCAAGTACTCTGTCGTTCTAGATAACCACTGAAAGGTGCCTGTATAAGAGTACAGTACGAGAGAATGAAGGAAACCTTGCCTTGAGGGTGCGAGGAGCTTTTTTCTCGTCAAAGACAGACTCAGTCCCCGGTGCGGCTTTGATCCAAGACAGGATGAAATGCAGCGAGACATCAGCCAAACTCGGAGATGTTGTATCAAACAACCATTCCCGCCCATCGCCAAGTTGTTCTTCCGAGAGGGCCTGAATGAATGAAGGTGATGCGTCAGTCAACAAATGATTAGCATCATTGACGCGACTTGCAATGTGAGATGCGATCAGACTTAAATTCTTGCCGCGTACATTGATCATCGATGCGGCTGAGATGGAGGGTACATTCGAAAACTTGGTGGCATCAGGAATGTTGAGTAAGAAACGAAGACTAAACTTGAATCCTTACTGCGGCGCGGTCCTGGAGGAAGACCTCTGGAAACTTTTCCCATTGCAGAAAGACGGGCCCCAGTGGGAACAGAACACTGTCGGTGTAGTGCTTGGCGTAGATCTTTATGGCGCTAGCATCTGAGCCTCCACCTTTTCGCGGGGGAAATAGAGTTCCATAGCCCTGCGAAATTGGAAACCGTCGTTCGAGGGTGGATGCAATCAGACTAAAAACAATCAGAACATGGAACGTAGGTCATTGATCCGGGCTCGCCTTGTATCGCAGTAGATGTCATTCCCGATAGCAAGGATAGGAATACGGCGGTATCCCAGCCCAAGAAAATCTGTGATTTCGGGGCGGGGGAGAAACGACTTTACCTGCGGATTGGTGGAGCATCAGAAATGTGCATATGAGTTGGAGGACACGCACATTGACGGTGTGATGAGGAATCTGCTTGATATATAGAATATGTTCGAGTTTTCGAGCGAATGGAGAGGCATCGTAGCTGATATATTGACAATCCGAGATAGATAGAAATACCGCCAATCCGATACGTCAGTAACGAGGTCCAACCATAACAACTGAGGCCATTACCGGTAGTAGATCACAGACATGGTGGTCAGCGTTCAAGAGCGCGTAAGGACATCGGGGTAGTTTTGTTCCGCTCGACGGTTGACGTCCACGTGAATGCTCGCGTATATGTAGAAGCCGGACACTGTACCGCAGCGTGTGTGGCGGTGTCCAACAGTAAATCGGGAATTACAAGAGTTCATCAAAGGGCCGAGCGCCCCGATGTAAGGCGTTGAGTGTTTCCATTGAGGCGCAATGTCTGAACTTGGTAAGACTGCGCAGGGGTCAAGCTACCGGAAGCAACGCAAAAAAAAGTCTCGCCCGCCAGCGCCTCCAAATGGACACGGAAGATGCAAAGCCGCCCACACAATTCAAAAGCGGACAACGGAGAGGGGGAGGGAGAACGCTGGGGTAGAATGCCAGGGACTTGGGTGATCGGGGGCTGCCGTGAGAATGCAGTGCTGAGAGTCATTGCCTCGTTTCGCGCAACTATATTTCAGTCGCCAGTGTGACGTGAGCCAGCTCTCTCTCTTCTCCATCAACTGGTCGTCGTCGCCGTCGTCAAGATCTCCCTTTCATCACTAAACAGCGACTAGCCATTATGGCAAACACGCCAGGACGCTCTGCCTCGCCCTACGAACAAGGCAACAATTACGGTGATCCCTTCGCTGACCGGCCACGACAGACCCAGTTTGTTGAGCAGGAGCGCCCATATCATGGCAGTCCGAACCTCATGCCGCGTCCTTTCGAGAGTTCTGCGTCTCTGCCCTCCCAAGAGTTCGGCGGACCAGGCAACTACGACGACGAAGAGATAGAAAAGCAACCGCTCAATGCTGGCGGCAGCTTCACTGGTGGATTCTATCCTCCAAGGTATGCTTTCTTTCATGGATTCTCCAAAAAGTCACTGACACTGTCTCTGCAGCGTCAACCCCGATACCTTTGGAGACCCCTATGCCGCCGGGCGCCCTTTGTCGGTCGCCACGACATCTAGCAATGGTGTTGATAGCGCATGGCGCCGTCGTCAGACCATCAAGCGCGGTGTCACTCGTAAAGTCAAATTGACAAATGGTAACTTCATTGCGGAGTATGCCGTCCCAACTCCCATCCACAGCGCCGTCGAGGCTAGGTATGCGTCGACGAACACGACTGAATTCTCGTGCGTTGCAAATCTTCTTCGTCCCACATCACATTGCTAACTTTGCCTGTCAAGCCACATGCGCTACACCGCAGCGACTTGTGATCCTGATGAATTCACGGAGGCCAATGGCTACTCCCTCCGTACCAAGATGTACAACCGTGAAACGGAGCTCTTGATCGCCGTCACCTCCTACAACGAGGACAAGACGTTGTACGCCCGTACTCTGCACGGTGTCATGTTGAATATCCGTGATATCTGCAAAACTAAGCAGTCCAAGTACTGGCGCACACAAGCCGAACAAGGCAATCCTGGATGGCAAAGGATTACCGTCGCGCTTATCGTTGACGGCCTCGAGGCAATGGACAAGAGTGTTTTGGATATTCTCGCTACCGTCGGCGTTTACCAGGACGGTGTCATGAAGAAGCAGGTTGACGGTAAAGACACCGTTGCCCATATCTTTGAGGTTAGCATCAGGTTACGTTCTCTACTCTGGATGACAAGACACTTTGGGTAGTACACCACTCAACTCTCGGTTGATGCGACGCCGCAGCTAGTTCTTCCTCAAGCCAGCGACCCGAACAATCTCGTCCCCGTTCAGATCATATTTGTTCTCAAGGCCAAGAATCAGAAGAAGATCAACTCTCACCGTTGGCTCTTTAACGCCATCGGCAAAATGCTCAACGTTCGTTCCCTCTGAATGAACTGTCCTTCTTCTTACAAACTTTCCTAGCCTGAGTCATGTGTTCTCATTGACGCTGGTACCAAACCCGGCCACAAGTCCATCTACTACCTGTGGGAGGCTTTCTACAATGACCCTAATCTGGGAGGGTGCTGTGGTACGTATTGGATTTCTGTTCATGGGCGGTCCTTTGACACCGTATAGGTGAAATTCACGCCATGATAAAGGGTGGCAAGAAGTTGTTAAACCCATTGGTTGCCGCGCAGAACTTCGAATACAAGATGTCAAACATCTTGGGTACGTAAGCTCCTTCATACACGGAGGCTCGTATATTGAGCGGCCTTTAGACAAGCCCTTGGAAAGTAGTTTTGGATATGTTTCCGTGTTGCCTGGCGCTTTCTCGGCATACCGCTACCGCGCGATCTTGGGGCGACCTCTAGACAATACTTCCACGGTGACCACTCTCTCGCAGACCGTCTGGGCGCAAAGGGTATTTATGGTATGAACATTTTCACGAAGAACATGTTCTTGGCCGAGGATCGTATCTTGTGTTTCGAGTTGGTTGCAAAGAAGAATGACAGATGGGTCCTCACCTATGTGAAGCCCTCCAAGGCCGAGACTGATGTGCCCGAGGAAGCTGTTGAGCTCATCGGGCAACGTCGTCGTTGGCTGAATGGTTCTTTCGCTGCTTCTGTGGTATGTCTCTATATTTTGTGATTCCTGTCCATCTGACGTTTTAAGTACGCTCTGGTCAATTTCTTCAATTTCTACCGGTCGGGTCATGGCATCTTTCGCATGTTCTTCCTTCACATTCAAGCACTGGTAGTATCTACCATCATGAAACTTGCAACATCTTTCAACCCAGCTCTAGTATAACATCTTCTCACTGGTCTTCTCATGGTTCGCTCTAGCCAACATGTGGCTTACGTTCAGTATTATCATCGATTTGCTTCCGGATCAAGAATCTCATCTTTGGTACTGGGCTGTCGTGAGTAGCAAAAGATCGTTTACGCAACAAGGAAGCGTTAACGGTTTCCAGACACATTGGGTTAACTTGGCCTTCAAATGGATCTATCTGGCTTTCCTTGCGCTACAGTTCATCTTAGCGCTTGGCAATCGGCCGAAAGGTGAACGAGCAGCGTATTCGATAACTCTCTGGTTTGATGATAGATTTTCCTCTTTTTGCGCCTTCTAACTGTTGTATAGGGTTTATGCCTTTTTATCGTTGTATCTCCTGGTTTGCTCATTCTGGTTAACTGCGAAGGCGTTTTCGGTATGCATGGGACCGGACTCATTTCCTGATCTAACCAAGTGTCCAGAACATTGGTACCCAGCTCAAGGACAAAACCAGCGGCGAAGTTGTCAAAGCCTTCTTCCAGCCGCCCATTGGTGCCCTTATAGCGGCTATGTTTTCGACGTTCGGTACGTTCTGACTTTCGTTGACGGAGTATGCATTAAGGAGTTGTTCAGGTATTACTTCATCGCGTCATTCCTTTATCGTGACCCATGGCACATGTTCTCGAGTTTCATTCAATATCTCCTCATCGCGCCTAGTTTTACCAACGTGCTCAACGTGTACGCTTTCTGCAACTTGCACGATGTACGCACTCATCCTCATAACAATTGTGTACTAACAATGCTGTCAAGGTATCATGGGGAACGAAAGGCAGCGACAAAGCGGAAGCCCTACCATCAGTATCTTCCAAGAAGAGCAAGGATGCCGATGCTCCCGCCGTCGAAGATACAGTCAAGACGCAGGAGGATGTCGACGACGCTTTCAAGGAAACTGTGACACGTGCTGTACCAAAGTTCAAACCAAGGAGGAGGTCGAAAAGCCCACATGGATGATCAAAACAAGACTTTCCGAACCCGACTGTCAGTCTCTGGATGCTGTCGAACGCGACACTAGCTATTGCCATCGAGAATATCAATGGGTTACCGAACAATGACGATCCAGCAGCAGATGAGCAAGCCTGCGGGATAAGCAGAATACTTATTTCTCGATCATCTTATACTCGACTGCTGGTTTGGCTGCAGTACGGTTCACTGGGGTAAGCCGCTTCATTGCCTGCTGTAGAATTCGGCTAAGTCTTGCCTAGTGTCTGTTCTACTTCTTCAAACGGAATTTGTTCCGATGCTGCCGTCGTAACTAGGTGGTAACTTGCTCCACTATTGCTGGAATGGACATTTTGTTACTTGGCTCTTGGTTGAATAACTCCTATTCTGCTTCGACGCTTACCTTAACGCTTTATTGACTATCGATAGTCGGCGATGAACAAAATATTTATATTAGGATTCGTCGTAGTACGTTGTATGCATAAGTTCACGATACCACAACAGCATTCGCCGGACTGGAAAGATCATGAGTACATGCCGGCATATTCGTCTCTATCGCGGCCCGAGGGGGTTATGGGATGCAGAGTTCAATCGAAAGAACGAGTCGAGTTCAGATATTTCGACTGGACTAATGACATCTTCGGCAGCGTGCCCGGGTTGCCCGACACCATCAGGAAAGATGGACGAAAATAGACCAGGCATCTGATCATTCAAGCGAGATATGGCATCTCGGACCTGTGGAGGCAGCGTGTTGAGGTTCACTGGAGGGACCTCGCGCGTCGGAGTTGGTGTGACGGCTGGGAATTTGTCGGAGACCGTTCCAACAGTGCTCGACGACATGTCGGACAAGAGTCGTGCTTTGATTGCATGTCAATGGACACAGTCCACGCTGTAATGAAGAGAGGTACTTACGGATCATGGATCCAGCGGGAAATACTGTGGAGGGGCTGTATCAGAGCACAAACCTATGGCTACAGGAGCAACGCACTCGCGGCGGCAGAAAAGATGGCCACATTGCCATTTTGCGCCAGCCTTGCTACGCCCAGCTCCTCTATGGGATGGGCGGGCGAGTCCATGGCGATGGCCATTTCCTCTTCGGCGAGAAGCGCCATAAGCGGGGTCAAGCATATTGGACATATCGCATCTATGTATGGAATGAGCAACCAAGGCAAAGAGACATTAGGACTCGACCTTTTTGGCCAAGTTCAATGACTTGCTTCTCTGTTAGACGTGGAAGACTGTCTACGAGGTCTTGTATCTGCCTATCAAGCCTTCAGGAAACCGAATAGAAACCAACAGTACGACATACGTTGAGGTCAAGTGATTGCTGTTGCCAGGAACAAGAGCATCGAGTCGCTGGAGGATCGCCTCGCGAAGGTCGTCACGAAAATCGTCAAAAGCACCGGGATCCATCTTGAGGTTGTAGGTAACCGCAGAAAGCGGATGCATGAAACATCAGCAAAACGCGCGATGGTCACGTGTACGGAGGCAATTATTGATTTCAATCACAAAGTGGTAGTACAAACAACGAGAATAGAAGATGGCATGCATGCAGACAGCGAGATGGCGAGAGATAGCAGTGGACAATGAGAGAAACGGAGAACCAGCCTGCCCTGTATATACAACGCCGCTAGAACGGGTTCTCATCGTCGTCGTTCGTCTTGTTCTCCTTCTCCGTAGACTGAGGACGCCCTTCAATGTCCATCTCACTGTCGCTGTCTGTCGATTCTTCCTTCTGCGCAAACAGCTGGACTGGTTTGGGTCCCCTGAAAGATAGCAATGGGTACAAGTTGTCAGAGAGATGATTACAATACGCACTTTGTAAAATGCTTCTTCTTGGTATCGGATAGCTTCTGGCTGCATGGGGTCATCATTTTGTCTGTTGGCGAGACAAACGACGGTTTACTGGCACGTTGTCAACTAACGCGATGAGCTAAATAGATGCCACTCACAGGCCTTTCGCCATCTTCTTTGCCAGCAGAGCCTTTGCACCCAATCCCGGCGCCTGGTTGCCTAAATTTCCTAGCGGCGCTTGTGGGTGGACGATTTTGGCGGCCTGGGATGGGTTATGGAGTGGCTGGATGGGTGTGCCACTAGGCGAGTCATTGGGGGTGGACATAGTTGAAGACATGGCAGACAGCGAGCTCGGTGGTGGCAGCGACGACGACGATAGAAGACTGAGGTAGTGGTTGATGGTGGTTGAGAGGCAAACACGTAACGCACTTTTTTACCGTTTCGAATCGACCAACGTCACGTGGTCGAGGTCTCGGCCCGAGTGGCCGATTAAGACGACTCTTCCTCCTGCATCCAGCATGGCGGATAGCTTGAATGAAGCCTGCACGCCGCTAAAGCGCGCTTATGATTCATGTTTCAATACCTGGTTTGAAGGATACTTGGAGCCGGCCGTTGCCGCGACCTCCGAAGCCCAGAGGGAGGCGTATTCTAAAGAAAAGGCTGAGGAATTCAAGGCCAAGTGTGGCAAGATGTGGATCGAGTACAAGACTTGTGTTCAGGTCAGTATGGGATGCGTAGCAGATAAATGGGCTGAAAGTACTCTACTAGAACTCTCTCAAAGATAAAGGATTAGTGCCTTTATTGGAGCAAGCGCGGGAAGAGCATCCTATGAAGGAGGCTCCGCCGCCACTGTCGACAGACTAGTTAGTGCCTTTAGGTGGGTTTTTCCCGCAATGACAAGCGTTCGTGACCTATGTGAACTTAGTATGGCTAACTCGGATGTCAATACTGCGCATTGCTGCCCAGTTTCTTCTACTCGTAAGGCAGATCATTGTACGCATCCTCGGAGAAATTACAAGTCGCTGACTCCGTATGCCTACTTGACTCCCAGGCCAATTCCTTTAGACCTCGGGTCATATTTACAATCCAGTCAAGGGGGGACCATGAATCACCCGCCACATGAAAGGTTCTAGGGCATTTGTACGTTTCGCGGGCAGGTGTACGACCCCGGCTACCTTCCGTCTATTGCTCTCGGTATACCGCGGGCTTAATGACCGCCGTGCAGCTAATAACCAGGTGTTACGATGATCACATGTGGCAGGAGATTGAGCGCTATTGAGCGCGCATCGCAGACTTTACGTAGTGGAATTACTGTCACAAGACATGTAGGACTCACCAGGAGGAGTTGTTGCCAAATCGAGCCAACCACTCCTTCCAATCCCTTTCGCGGCTCCCGCTTGTAGAAAATGCCCATATAAATACTCAAATCCCCGTCTTTTCTGGTCTCGCACTATTATCCAATGGCCCCATCTGAAACTATCAAAAAACGCAAGTTCGCCGTACTGGGAGCACGGTCGGTCGGTGAGCGCGTGTTGCCGCTTGTCCTTGTCGTCAGCGGCTGACAGCGAATAGGCAAGTCATCGCTCATCTACCAGTTCGTCGAGGGCCACTTCAACGAAAACTACTATCCGACCATCGAAAACTCGTGCAACAAGAGTCTACATTTCAGGGGCACAGAGTTCAACTGCCAGATAATAGACACCGCAGGACAGGTGCGCTCACCAACGACGGCTGAGGCAGTGCCTATTGACCCTCTGCGTAGGACGAGTATTCCATCTTGAATTCAAAACACGCGATTGGCATCCACGGATATGTTTTAGTGTACTCGGTCACCTCACGGAGCTCGTTCGAGATGATCCAAGTCATCTATGATAAAATCGTCGACTTTTGTGGTGTTTCGGACATTCCCTGTGTTATTGTCGGCTCCAAAGTGGATCTTAAAATGAGGTCAGTCCCGCCCCCAGTTCATCCATCTATCTGACTTTGACTTTTCACAGGCAGGTGGCAGAGGCGGAGGGTCAGGCGCTTGCACACTCACTCAAGGCTGCCTGGGTAGAAACCAGTGCAAAGACCAACTTTAACGTTTGTGAGTCGTGGCTATCGTTCTCTGTGACGTGAGCATCATACTCATGTTCTTGCAGCCAAGGTCTTCGACCTGTGCCTCGGCGAGGTCGAGAAGCATTCGCCGTCAATGCAGGAGCCTCCCGCGAGCCGTTGTATCATGATGTAACCCTTCACCTATGCCTATTCGCCCCTCGAATACGTACTCTATGTGTTCACGTCACCTATTTTGTAAACAGGCCACGACGCCAAAACCACCGCCACACATGTTCTTATAGTCTCTGTCTGTGTTGTGTCTGTCTTCAGTAAGTTATCAACCTGTTATACATTGTGTTTAATCCTAGAGTTACATTTCGTTTGTTTACACTTCTCCTTCAGGCCGTTCCATCTCCCAAGAACCTCATCTTAACCGGTCGCCCATTCAAACCAATTGCCTTCACAAACTGCGGATCACCGGGTACTAAGTCGATGGCTTGGTCGCTCCATTTGACGAATTCGCCTTCCGCATCCAGGACGACTCCCTTCACAGGCTTGTTTGTGGACAGCATGACAGATATTCCATCTGCAGAAACTTCTGCCTTCAGGCCCACCTCCGCGATCTCAGGGAACGTTATGAACTTGAAGGGCTCGGGCCTAACACATGTCGATTATATCAGACAATTATCAGCACTATTGCATGTATGCACCCACCAATTCGAGTACCGCGCCAACACATTTCCGCCGTCATCGATTAAGCGTGCGGAGACGATGATGACCCTTGGAAGTTCGCTCCTTTTCGTCCTCCTCGGCTGTCCTGGCACTTCGCCTTGGAAGAGTTCTGTACTCGCATTCGGCGCCAGTACCACCGCCTTGGACCAATTCTCGACCCAGTCGGAGTTAAGGTCGAAGGAAGACACGTCGAGGGTCACCGTTTTCTCAGCAAGCGTGCTGTTCGTACCCCAGATTTCCAATGTTGTATCGATAAGACATTCGCGGCAGATCGATAGTCTGGGTAGGTTTCCTTTTCCTTCCGTGTCATACCTACCGTGAAGGGACGAAGCTCGCGCGCAATCGCAAAGTACGCCGGTTTGGGACGCAGATAGTAGTCAATGATTGCCCATGATGTCGTCGGCCAACAGTCGTTGATCTATGAATAGCGTCAAAGGAGTGAAAGGAGGCCATGTTGGGCTCGCACCTGCCAAACAAGGGCGCCAGCGGTATATTGCTTGCCTTTACCCTTCCAGTTACGTCGCCATAACCGATATGCGGAAGCCAACGTCTCCGCTTGCATGATTTGCGTGTAGTACACGTAGCTTTAATTGATTGTCTGAGTAATGTGGCGTACTACGATCTCAGCGACATACCTCTCCATTTCGAAAGAGTGTTTGAAGTTCTCAACAAGATAGAGCTGCCACTGGCGGTAAGAGAATCGACCTTGTGAAAAACTCAAGTATACCTCGAGGCGCCTTTCAAATCCATCAGCCTTGTTGTGGTTCTGCATGAGTCTGGGAAGATGTGAGAGACAACCCGTGATAGTGAGCACTGGCGTACTTAGACTGGGGATATCTTTGTGACTTGTCACCGCCAAGCCAGGCGTCAACAGTGCGGATGTCGGGGTACCCTTCCCTGTGCCCACGCCCGTCAGATAGGAATCGACAGAGTAGAGATTGCATGCCAACATTCCAAATTCACTTACGAATCGCCCAGCAAGAATATCCCAATTTTTCCAGGGCTCTTGATTTCCGTGCCAGACATTCCCTTTCATTAAATCAGCGTGAGACTGCATCGAATGATACGAAGATCTACATTGATGAAGGTCCCCGTATTGATGGTTTCTTGTGTCCTTACCAAATCCACTGTATGGTGAAGAACGATGGTAGAAAACATCCGAGTACTCCTCCACGACTGACGGCAGAAGACGTTCGTAAATGTGGCGTGCAGGGAAATTTGTGTCACGGAAGTCAGACTTCTCGTCCGAATAGTCGAGCTCTAGCTTCAGAGACTCGGCAATTTGGTAGTCTACCGGACGATAATGTTAGTAGAGAAATACGGGTACGACAGCCATTACCTTCGTTATTACCGGCTATGAACGATAGCTAGGTTAGGAGGGTCAGACATTGAGATAAAATGCACACCAAAGATCACAATGGAGGGATGGTTCCGAATTCGCTTGACGTTTTGCACGGCTTCCTCTTTGACCAGACTCAGAAAAGAGTCATAGGCTGGGTACTGAGAGCTGTCAGCTGGGAATGAAAAAGCTGAATAGACGCGCACCTGTCCACAACCGAACATGAAGTCCTGCCATACCATGATCCCGAATTCTAGGACGGAGATGAATGTTCATAACTATGGACATAGAAAGTGCCTTACCATCGCAGATGTCGTAGAAGCTGTCATACTCGTAGATGCCTCCTCCCCAGACGCGAATCATGTTCTGGTTTCCGTCGATTAGAAGTTGCAACCACGCTCTGTATCGTTCTACGGTCATGCTGTATATTTGATGAACGACCGAGGAGCATAAACGAAACGAGTTCGACCGACGTTGTGAGAAAAGAGTCTGCAGGAATCCAGTTCGATCCTAGTTACATAGTTTCAGAGAGTAAAGCTTTGCGCCACATAACTCACCACCGCAGAAGATTCTGACGTTATTGATCTCGAACAAAAAAGACCTTCCTTCTTGTTCTTCAAGTGGTTCCTGGACTACTTGTACCCTGCGGAACGCAATCTTCTGTGTCTTGGAATCAAGGATGTTACCCTCCGCGTCAGTTATTTCGGTTTCCACGGTGTAAAGAGGCTGCGCGCCATAGTGGACTGGGTACCAAAGCTTGACCTGACCTGGACTGAACTGAAAAGAGACCTTGTAATGGCCAGCGTCCGTTGGAATTTTGTTGGAAGAAGCTTCGATGATTCCATCTGGATTTTTCAAGACAAATGACGCAAACCCTGCGGTCTTGTCCGACAATGTACCGGTGGCTGAGAGTTCTGCAGACAAGGATTCGGATACGACGGCCTTTACAAACGAGTCAGCGATGCGAGTGTGGTATGTTTGGAGGTAGATTGGTTTCCACGGGCCAATTGTCATGAGAAGGGGACCTGAGAGTTACTCAGCAATGGAGTACCAACGCGTCAACTGACACCACGCACCCCAATCCCACCCATAACTTTAGAACAACGTAAGTATGATGAAGCACGAGACAAACATATGGCGCCAACGAACTTGTATTGGGCTTTCCTGACATGAAGACGACTGGAATCTCCATTCCAAAGCCCGAATTTGCCATGTTCTTTCTCAATCTCTCTCCCCTGGAATGCTGTTTGGGGGACAATTTTACTATTGATGGGCTAAGATATACCTTGATGAATGCGCTCTCGAAATCTAGAGTCAACGTGTTTGCTCCAACGTTGAGTAGTGACTTGACCGGAACACGATACGAGACAAACTGGTTCTCAGTCCTGGGATCGCTTAGGCCGCAAGTACGGTATGAAATGAGAAAAAACGTACGAAAGTATCTTTGAACCGTTCTAGATGACGAGGTCAGAACGAATAACACTAGAACGCGATGAAACAGACCAAATTGACTGAAGAGAAGGTGTCAACTCCATCAAACACGATATCGATGTTAACGGATTTGAGTTGCTCTTCAGTCACTTCGAAAACAGTCTTGAACGACCATGCGCTCTCTCCGATCCCTGTGAACGTACAGTATCAGCACTGTTTCTACTGGAGCGACGTCACAGTACATTGCACATCCCACTCGTGCAAGCCGATGAACTGGATATATTTTCAGAAGATGATGCCAGGGGAACGCGCTATTGAACCCACAGGATCCGGGATCTTTTTCAGTTCGAGCAGCTCGACATGGACGGTCGTAGGGAACGACGAGGCTTGCAACCATTCGCCGTCTTTGGTGCCTTGGCCGCCTCCAATCTGAGTGAACGACCAGTCTTCCAATAGGCGGGTGGTGGACATGGTCGGGAGAAGAACGAGAAGATCTGTCCAAGTCCACCATTTTAACTAAAATGACGGTCACCTGAAAGCCGCAAATGCCGGTAAATGTCCGCGTTATCTTATCTACGATTTATCGGCCCGGGCGTTCGTCCATCCCGAGATACAAAAGATACACAGAAGTGCATGATTCTAGATCTGTATTAAATTCGCATTCATAGTGTATATCTGTAGCCTTTGGCCGCTCCAGCGCGCAGCTCACGTTCGATCTCTCGTTCGTTCAACAACACCAAGTGTTGCCTAAAGACCCAGCACATGCACAAGCCCAAGACACTAGCCACTATGCACACGGCGAAGGATTTCGAATAGGTCGGACCCCATGATAATGGGAATACATATCTGGAGAGATACAATCAGTAGTAGTAGATGAAGACAACGACTTGGCACATACGATCCAAATACATTTCCAAGAGATGAGACAGTGTTGATAAGGGCTAAGCCGACGGCTCGTTTAGCGGGTGGTTGTGAGATGGAGCCACTCGCCCATGCCAGGAAGCAGATGAAGCCAGCATATGACTGTGCTTGGAGGAACCTATCATTGAAGTTTGAAACTGTAGCCCTCGAAACCAGGGGGAAACATACAGAGACACATAGCGAACAGCGACATTCATCGTCGACATAGCCATTACGAAGCCCAGGATTCCTAACAAAAATGATGCTGTAATGTGCTTGAAGCGTTCCCCACGACGATCAGAATGGCTGGAAAATATATGAATAGTGAGTAATTCTGAAGTTGTGTTTAATTACCGTGATAGAAAAAGAGCAACCAAGGTCGCAAATGCCCATGGCGGTGCACACAACAAGAGTGTAATCTTGGTAGAGTACCCCATGGTTGCCATCAGTGTCGGAAAGTACGCGTTGTACGACAACGAACAGACGAGGCTTGTCAACGTCAACGCAAGCCACCATACTTTGCCGTCAGATACGGCAATTGCGAGCCCAGAGATCTGCTGGGACACAGAAGTGTCCTTGTCATAAAAACCGGTATCTTCCTGTATTCTCCTTATGGCCAATGCTTGCTCAGAGATGGTCAGCCAGCCCGAGGAGGTGTGAGGGAAGTCGGGAAGGATGAATATCGCAATAACAGCAACCAAGATGGTCAATCCGCCTTCCACAAAGAAAAGCCATCTGGAATACGTCAACGAAGGTGAAGGCGAAACGTAGTCGAATCTCCCAACCTCCAGGCTGCGTAACCCCACGCCCCTTCCATAGCATCGAGAATAGCAGATGCAATCAATGAGCCGAATGCGTTACTGATAAGGCTGCCACAGGAGAGTAACGCGATTCTCTGAGAGAGTTCAGTGCGTTTGTACCATCGCGAGATTAGAAACTGTCGCTCCGTGAGATACTTTCTGTGCGGAAGAGTATGGAAATACCAGGGCACCAGGAAAGAATGCAGCTTCTACGAATCCTAGAAAGAACCGCGTAGCAACGGCGCCGACAAAGCTATCAAAGCTGTTCGACTCAAACAAGGTGGCGATTAAGAAGAGACGAACTTGGTCGTAAACCCTTGTTAGGAAGGGTGTCAACTGGCGATTGAGACACGGAACGAGGGCAAGCACCTGTAGACACCGATATAGCGCCCCAAATTACCATGCACAGAGGTAAATACATTGATGGTTTGCCAATGTATGCCAAAAACATGTTTCTAAACATAGACTAGTTAGAAGAGTCGTGATGGTGACACTGCTGAAATCAGTAACGAACGATGGAATTTGCATGATGAGGTAGCCGACATATAAGACTGATAGGATGCTTGCGAACTGAGAGCCTTCTAGGTTGAGGTCCTTTTCGAAGCCACGTAACCGAGCTGCACTGACGACCTATAGGTTAGACGATATCGGCGTAGAAAATTTCAACTCACGCTGCATTATTCCGGTCAATGTCTACCTAGAAGAATCAGAACCTGTCAAATGGGAGACGCGCGAGAAATGGCACGCACAGTTGAGTATGTATATCAAGACCAAGATGGACATGCGCCTATCCAGCTTGCGCAAAAGACGATTTTCGAGGCGTTTTCTTGCTTCTGGCCCGCCAAACGCGATATCGGGGTCTGTCGAGGTCAACGACGCGCTTTCATCGTCATGGTCTCTACGACGTTAGCTTTAATACAACACGGATAGATGAGGACGATACCAGACAGTGGCTGCAAGAGAGGCGCATCTTCTTCGCTGGTCATGGTCTGGTGGCGCGCTCAACGTTGAGGAGTAAGTGACCCTAGGCACTGCCAGCAGCATGGTAGTGAGGCGATAAGATGGCCGGCAGTTAGCGGCAAGCGGCAAGTTAACCTGACTCCGTTCTATCATCATGGCTGCCTCTGCTTTGCTCGTTGCACCTACGACACCTCTAGATTATCATAGAATAATTTCACCTACATTGCTCGTGAATCCAGATCCAAAGATCCCCACCCCAGTTGGTATTCTAGCTTGTCAAAGTTCGTCATCCAAATTCTTGATTCGCTAAATGACTCACTCTTGTATTCTGTAGGAGACCCACTTCTTCGCGAACTTGAAACTAATGTTATCAACTGTATTGTATCACAACCTCCACCAGGGCCTGTGGGCAAGAAAGTAAAGAAATCTGTCATAGCGCCGACTTTACCGGATGGTCCTATTCTTGAAGTTATCCTCAAGGATACCGTCATCTTCCCAGAAGGAGGCGGTCAGCCAACAGACACTGGAATCATCAAGACTACTGATAGTACCGTCTGGGAAGTTATCCAAGCGAAACGGCATGGTGGGCATGCCGTGCACTACGTTCGCGTTCCCACCACCACTCCTACAGAGGATGCACTCATGAGCTTCTCTCCAGGAGAAAAAGTGGTTACATCACTAGATCAAGTTGGTTGGGATAGGCGCTATGACCATGTAATCTTTCGACGCGCCAACTATCTAGTTTTCACTAATTGAGCTTCTAGATGTCAATGCACACGTCGCAACATTTGTTGTCGGCATTGATGGAGACGCGACTCAATCTACCCACGCTCTCGTGGTCCTTGACAAGCTATCCCGCCCCTTGTTATGTCGAAGTGCCTCGAGGAATGACGCTGAAGGAGATCACCTCCATTCAAGCCGAAGCCAATCGCCTGGTCTTTGAAGGCAGAAACATTCATATTGAAGTCGAAGAGCTGGTTCAAGAAGGGGACCATAGCAAGGTCGTGACCCTAGAAAGCGGGCGCACGGTGGGAAAAAGTCTTCCCGAAGACTATACCGGCGGTGTGAAGCGTGTTGTTGTCATAGATGGCGTCGACAGCAATCCGTAAGTGTTACCGCCTTCATGTCGAGCGAATTTCGTCACAAATTTATCCTGTAGATGCTGTGGCACCCATCTACCCTCTATAAAAAACCTCCAGCTTTTCCTTGTACCGCATACGGAAGCTTTGTCGAGATCTAGCACGACGTCGGCACGTTTGTATTTCTTATCTGGTCCCCGGCTCATTACATATCTCGCATCGACTCATGGCTTCTTGACAAGTACATCGTCCATACTCAGCTGCGGGGCGCCTTTGGTTCCCGAAAGGGTGTCCCAGCTGGTAGACGAGCGACGAAAGGCAGACAAACGTGCACAGGATGTTGAAAGCGAGCTCGCCAGTCTGCATGTACAGGCTCTGATTTCGGAAGCATCTCATTCAGACGGCCTGTTCAAGAAACACATACACCGTGTCGATGATTCAGGCAATGTTCTTGGTTTCCTGTCAATGATTGGGCTTCTCTTCGCGGATCAGCTCAAGGCGCAGGCAGTTACAATCGATTACCTGTTGATTTTCTCTTCATCTCCCTCTGCACAAACCCAGAGCTCTACGAGTGTGGTGGTCATTTTTGGATCTAAAGATGAGTTGGTCAAGCAAGGAGGAGACGCGCTGAAAGCGAAACAGGGCGTTAAGGGAGGCGGGAAAGGCGCGAGATGGAGCGGTAAGGCAATGGGTGTTTGGAAAGAATCTAACAACGCGTCGATAGCTGAAATTTTAGCCACTTTGTAAGTCTGCGACATTGTAGACTAGTACGATTGTCAATATTTTTACTCAGCAGCTACTGAACCCCTGAGCCGTTGGCCGTTGCCCTGAGCTCGGCCTACTCTTGCTTTCGCTTCCTGCCTCCTGCCAGCACAGTTGTTGTCGCGACACCGGCTACCTATGCCCGCCTTGATCCCGTGTTCTCTTATGCGATAGAGTCGCTACTCGCTGTCGAACGGGCCTTCTACACTCTGCCCGGCTCAGCCATTATCGAGCGCTATGTTCGTAGTTCTCACCAAAATGACCCAGGACGCACCCTTCTACAGCTCATTCTATTCGCAATGGTCGGTATGTTTTGCATTGGCACAACCGACGCGATTCTTAGCGTTTGGCTTGCAGGAGATAGATGAGCTCGTCGCGGACTGGAACCCCGAGGCACTTACAGTGCCATTGGATGCGAAGACCCAACATGAACTTGACTCTGTACCTGTCGTCGTCGGCCAGAACGGACCAAAGCCAATCATTCGAGACAATGGTCAGGTCATGAATCTGTCCAGTCTTAATTTCACTGGTCTTTCTGGGAACGCGCGCATGAAGGAAAGAGGCATCGCTGCTTTGCGCCAATATGCCGTTGGTAGCTGCGGACCAATGCAATTCTATGGTGCTGTTGGTACGTGATTGACATTATGATATTCACTCAACTCGTTGACCCGATGCATGTAGATGCTCATTATATCACCGAGATGGACATAGCCGAATTCTTGGTGCTGAAGCTGCTTTTGTCTATTCACAAGGCATGGCTAATATCACATCTGTCCTTCCCGCTTTCTGCAAACGCGGCGACATCGTTGTCGCGGACCGTGGCATCAGTTTTCCCATTCAGAAGGGTATTGAAATCTCACGCTGCACTGTACGGTAGTATGACCACAACGACATCAACAGCTTAGAAGAGGTGTTGAAAAGTGTCGAGAAAGAACGTCGCAAGAAAGGAGGGAAAGTTACCCGTCAATTCATCGTGACAGAAGGTCTATTTGAGAAGGACGGTCAGATCTCGGATTTACCCAAACTGGTGACTGCATATTTGTATTCTCTTCGTTCTGCAGCTCAATGCCATGCAGATCGAGCTGAAGAAAAAGTACAAGTACCGTCTCATTCTTGAAGAGTCTTACTCGTTCGGTGTTCTTGGTCGTACCGGTCGTGGCTTGACTGAATTATATAACGTCCCAGTAAGCTCATACCATCCAATTTGGTGGCACAATCAATAAGCGTGTTACAGGCTACGGAGGTAGACATCTTGGTAGGTTGTATGTGCGTCGGCTTGTGTGCTGGCGGAGGTTTATGTGCTGGCTCCAAGTTCGTTATTGCGCACCAGGTACTCGTGTCGCTTCGTGTTCAACGGACATTCCTTACCTTTGATCTAGCGTGTCAACGGTGCTGGTCTAATTTTCTCTGCTTCGATTCCTCCCCTTCTTGCATGTGCTACATCTGAAGCTATCGACATTCTCCGCTCGAGTCCATCGCTTTTCGAATGGCTGCAAGAGAATGTCCGAACCGCCCGTACTATACTCGACAGAATTGATTGCATCACTATCCCTTCGCATCCAGCCTCGCCGATGATTCACATTCAGATCACAAACTCGCGGTCTTCACTGCTCCCCTCTGCGGCCGACCGGGCTGCGTCGAAGGCATCCAATCCAGCGTCAATCAGAGATGCAAGCCCTCGGGATTGGGATATTGAAGAAGAAGAGAATCTTCTACAAGCAGTCGTTGAAGAAGCTCCTTCGCAAGGGGTCTTCATCATGAAGGCGAAGCGATTGAGAGATATGGAGTGTTGAGGCGAAGCCGAGTATTCGCTTGGCTCTGACCAGCGCCTTGACTCGTAAGGAAACTGAGAAGGCCGTTGGTATTGTCAAGGCTGCACTCGTCAAGGTACTTGTAAAGAGGAGACTCTGATCTATGTCTTGTATACCGCATAGAATATCTAATTTGCTCGGATGTTTTTTGCTCGCCCCAATTCGGCATTCAACGCCACAGATGAAAAGTTGTATCTGGCCTTGCAACTGCTTGAAGCTGCACTTGAGATATGAGAAGGTCCTGGCATCCGACATAATAGGCAGAGCTTCGTGAATATACGCGAGGGCCGATAGGTGTTCCCATAGATCGGGCCATGCCATGGTGTTATCAAAGAACGTCATTGAGGGTATGACCGACAGAGCGTATGAGGAGGAGAACACAGTAAGTCCGGCCATAATTTGTTTAGACTGTGTAACGCATAACACCTGTGATGCTTACCTATGACCGTATTATCTTTCTTCCTCCTGCTCTGCCACTGCTCAGATAGTCAATGATGAAGCGACGAACATTAGACACGGAGGATCTCTGGCGGCGCCCAACAAAGCGCACAAAATCTTCACATACTAGCGACGAATCTGACGCTGAACTGGGTAGCGATAACGACGAGGACAACGAGCAAATGAACGAGCCGAGGCAGTCTCTAAGCCAGGACCATGCTCTATCCGATCTCTCGCGGTTCAAGTCTAAAATGACATACAACGCACTTCCTGAAGTGCCCAAGTCACGACAACCCACCTCTTTCGCGGACTTGGGAATATCGACACCCTTACAGACAGCGCTTGAACGCATGTCTATACGGTCACCGACTGAAGTGCAGACGTCATGCATACCAGTGTTATTAGCGGGTGCGTTTAGATTTCTTCATTGTTAGTAGCTTATTTACGAGAAGCAGGCAGAGACTGTATAGGTAATGCCAAGACAGGATCTGGGAAAACTATTGCATTCGCCATACCTATTCTTCAAAAGCTCTCGGTCGATCCCTATGGTATCTTTGCATTAGTGCTTACACCGACTAGGTAAATTGTCGTGATTTGATGCTGTACATTGACTCATATGTTTTCAGAGAATTGGCCTTTCAAATATCTGAGCAATTCGCAGTTCTTGGTGCTCCCTTGAACATTCGTACCTCTGTTATTGTGGGGGGTATGGATATGATGAGCCAAAGTCTTGAACTTGGGAACCGTCCTCATGTCGTGGTAGCCACCCCCGGTAGATTAGTAGATCACCTCAATAGTAGTATCGGAGAGTGGGATCTCTCTCGAGTCAAATTCTTGGTACGTGTGACTTTCCGCGAGACAATTTCAGTTTACTTGAATCAAGGAATAGGTCCTCGACGAGGCGGATCGTCTGCTCACCCCGACCTTCGCACCGGCGCTTGCTCGGTTATTCGGTGTCCTTCCTCGACTGAGACAGACATGCCTTTTTACAGCGACAATAACAGAGTCTATCGAGAATATTGCTGCGGCTACCCCCCAGCCTGGAAAACAGAAACCGTTTATTCATAGGATGACAGAGACGTTAGTGCACGTTCAACTTGACTGCTTCTCCTAAGTGTTCATGATAGTGCAGCATAGAGACGGTTTCGACTCTAAAGCAGCTATATCTCCTTGTCCCCTCGCATGTCAGAGAGTCGTATCTCTTCTATTTGTTGTGTAACCCACCGGAAGAGACTCTCTCAATGCGGCGCGCCCCGCCGGAACCCGCTGAGCGATCGCGGAAAGTGCAGAAGAACAGGCAGGAAAAGAAGAAAGGGACAACAGAAGACGCCCTTCCAGAGCAGCCGCCACCGACCATTATTTTCTGTAATCGACCACGCACAGCGGCCTATTTGACACTGGTGCTGAAGACAATGTCGATCCGAAGTACAGCACTACATTCTCGGTTAACACAGCGGGAACGGCTGTCATCGCTGTCGCTTTTTCGGGCTTCCGTCGTTCCCGTTCTCATTTCAACAGATGTTGGAGGACGAGGGCTCGATATCGAGGATGTTGCAATGGTCATAAATTGGGACATACCTCAGGAGCCAGAAGAGTATACACATAGGGTAGGTCGTACTGCGCGCGCAGGGAAGAGTGGTGTGGCCATCAGCTTCGTAACGGAACGCGATGAGGAGCGCGTACTAAAGATAGAGGGCAGAATCAGTGAGTGGTGTGCTTTTGTTAAGATCCGGGCAGCCAATTGTTCCCGGCAGACACCAAACTTGTGGAAATGACGCTACCAGAAAGTAAAGTGTTGGCGAATCTGAACGCAGTATCGACAGCCAAGCGGCTCGCAACGATGGTGAGAATAGGCAGTACAGGAAGCTATTACGACTGACGTCATGGTAGGAACTACACGACACAAACTTTGGAAAGAGAGAACAGGTGAACCAGGCAAAACGGCAGTAGGCCGACTCGGGGTGGGTGTGATCGGGTAGAATGAGACACACACTGGAGTTCATGCCGAAAAAGGAAAGGTCGGCTTGTGGCTTACATACACATCACGACACGCGATACTCGCTTTAGGGCAGCAATTCAAAACCTCCCACTCCACCTTCGCCTTCCCCCATCATCCTCTTTAATACAACTTTTCATTATTTTTCGCCCTTTCCTCGCGCTGTGCACATACACGAAGACGATCCTTGTCGCAATCGTCACTGAAAGCTCGTTTATTCACTCTGGTTCACATGGATATGCAAGAATGGGACACGACTATCCCTTTCTCACCAGATTCGTACGATTCAGACGGCCAGGATGGGCTGCCTTCCGCGAAACGTTCAAGTTATCGCGCGCGAAGACAGCCTGTTACGCAGGTGCCGACACCACCCGTAAGTCTCTCCTCATATTCACCTGCGAGTAATGGTCCCAACTCAAATCGTTCAGGATTCCATGAATAATTCACCCGTTTGCGATGATTCCAGCAACAGCAGCGACGATAGCATGTTTGTTTCGGTGTCGACGACTTTTTATCCTGGCGCGCAAAATCATTCTCTTCCGCCCGACGTCACGCTCCTCACCCAGGATAATGTCTTCTTCTATGTACATTCCCCAGTCTTGCTCGCAGCATCCACGAACTGCTTCAGATCCCTCATTCCAGTCGTCCCAGTATCCGTTAAAGAGCACGGACCGATCGTTCATGTAGCGGAATCCTCGCCCATCATGAACATCATTCTCCACACCGTTTACGACATGTCATGTACCCACTACACACCTTCCTTCGACACGCTCGCCACCGCTGTAAAACAATTTCCTGCCTATGGCCTCGACCTTAAAACTTATGTGACGCCTCAGAGGCCTCTCTTCACCCATCTATTATCGCAAGCTCCGTTATATCCCATCGAACTGTACGCGTTGGCGTCATATTTCAACCTGTACGACCTTGCGGTCTCCACTTCGTCACATCTTCTTTCATACCAGCTTTCAGGGCTCAGCGATGAGCTTGTTGACCGCATTGGACCCCGCTATCTCAAACGTCTCTTCTTCCTCCACATAGGACGGGCTGATGCACTCAAGAGGATACTGCTTCCCCCTCCTCCGCCACATCCTCCTACCCCGTGGTGTGGTTTCGAAGAGCAAAAGAAGTTAACTCGGGCTTGGGCCCTTGCTTCAGCCTATCTAGCATGGGACGCAAGACCTGGTACGTTCAACGTTGCGTCATTCTTTCCTTGCAGTCCGTACTGAGTACTCCCTAGATCTGTCCGTCGGTAGCGTGGAATCCGCTCTTAGCCCTCTAGCAGATCACATAACCTGCCAGCTCTGCAAGGCATCTCTCAATGAACGAGTGAAAAATCTGGTTGTGCAGTGGTCTGTCGTCAAAGTAAGCAGCATGCTCGCCTCTTCTTACTCGATCTCATCCAATTTTAGCGTACAATTTGACTCGCCATCCATACCTGCGATCTCCGTTGTTCGCACATGCTCTGCGCTTCTGCCCGCTGCTCTCGCGTTTTTCTCATAGATTTTCGGGTCTCAACCCCTGCATCACATTGTATCAACACATCTCTCTTTCCTTTTGCTCTCGTGCCCCTGTCATTCACGCATCGCACAATTGCCATTCATCTCCTGCATTCACGATACCGAAACTGTATACTATCCGCACATATCCGGAACCGGGCTTCTGCCAAATTTCTCCTCTGGTTCATTAGGGTATACGGGGCATCCACTCGCATTATGAGTTATTTTGTTGTAACATTACCATTCTTCACGCATCCATACACGCATTACACATGTAGCCTCCTCGACTTAGCACACGAATGAAATATGTCCAACCGCCAGCATGGCCTTCATTTCTCTGGGATTATATTGTATATGAGGAGAGGGTATATTTGTTCTGTTTTGTTGGTCACTATCTTGATTTATCTTCGGCCAAGATGGCCTCATTGAGCTCATCTAAAGGTGCCAGTTCCTTCTTGTCAACGAGATCAAACTACGGAGACCAACGTGAGTGAAAATTCTGTCAGTAGTGGATCTGTCAACGTACCTCGTTGATGAATAGGAAAAAATGCCGATAGCTTGTATTGAGATGGGCTAGATGAAGCGTCATTTATGACAATGGTAATGAGATTGAAATACACACCTTCAATTCCCAGGGCGCATATATGGTCAAAGTGGTTACTGTATATATGGGCATAGACGCGGAACAGTCGCCTGACGATAGTGCGCACGGTGTCTCTGAAGTTCTTCGGAAATGGTACGCCTAGCAACTGGTGAGCAAGGGACGCAACAGAAGGGGACCATTCAAACCAATTTTGTTTGGGAAAACGGCTTCGTTCTCGAGAAGATTCTGTGCCCAGTTCATGAGTGCGTCGACATACTCAGGGGCAGGGAGTTTAGTCGGTCGTTTATACTTGTCGCCATCTTCCCATAGATATTCGTATCTGCGTGATGTATACTTTAGGCAGGCAAGTGGTGTTTGTGGCAACGCGCATACCGTGGACCAGCAGACATGATGGGACACTGTGCTTTGATGTGAATGATACCGATTGGGACAAGGCGCTACGTACTTCTTCGCGGGTACAGAACTCGGTTACGGTCCCATATAGCATGTTCAGGTGGTTGAAAAAGTCGACCGCTAGACAGACGAGGTGGGCGGCGAGTTGAGTAATCTATGAGAGGGACATACTGTGCACGGCAAGCCATTCATTGGTGTCTTCCCCTTCCGGTAGCTGCACAGCAAGTCTGAGGTTGCCGGATCCCTGCTCGGGTGTGAGATTTATGACTACATCCAACCGTACTGTGGCGCACCAGTGTAGCTTCGGCATACTTCCGAAGTTGATACTGTTTCGTTCCCTCCGGAACGTCCTTTCTAGGCTTGAAGGTGCGAGTTTTGCCGCTGGATAGGGATTAGATTTGTGATGATAGTCAGTGACTTTCTGTTTCTTACAGGCCAAAGAAGGAAGACATGGGATAGAAAGCTTAAGGAGAGAGTGGTTTCATGAAAGATCTGATCACGCGGTCAGGTAAGCCGTGGGAAAGTTGGGTGACATACGTTCTCCTCTCATCCCGCCTCGCGTGAATGTCATTCAATTTGGAATCTGCGTCTGTATCCCACGTCTTCTCTCAGCCCGCAATCTCACTCCATGTTTCCCATGAGATCGACTGTCGTATTCAGGTGCCTCAAGTTTGTCTTTGTGTATGGTAGGTGCCTCCTCAATTAAATGGTCTTGAGGTCGCAGCCGACGCCACAATCTAAGCAACCTGTGACTCGTCGCAACCTGCACAGCCGCGTACGCTTTCACGCATGATCACGAGTGATCGAGCGCAAAGACCAGCATCTTTATTGTCAGTGTTCTATTGTTTTTGGTGGTAGGGTACTCTCCGCTTGTCACCATGCCCCTTACCCGAGCGCTGGAGGAGAGCAGAAATCTCCTGCTTTATGCTTATTACTCCCTAAGCGCCCGCCACACATGCTGGCTCTTCATGTATCATACCGGAAGGTGAGTGGCACATGTTGTGTGTCCCATAGGGTCCAATGATCTGCAGGGTCTACCTTTCAACTTCGGCGTTCGCTGTTCATTATCTTGTTCTTTTCCGAGAACAATAACATGCAGGCACGATCAACCCTAGGTGACAAGGTATCCAGGCGCATTGGAGACAAGACTATAAGGCCATCGACTTAATTGTCTCAAGGACCTGTAATTGTTCTTGTTCGTCGCTTATTAAATGAAGACAAGGAGTTGTCGGTCCTTGTTCTTCCTCGCCCATTATAATCTTGACGATTGTTCTCCTTGTCGAAAACAACAATGCCAATGAACCTCCGTAGCCGCGACAACGAAGGTGATTATTGTTTAGCGCCCACCACAACATACTAATCCTTCACATTCCAGGACGGAGTACCCTCATGCCCCCGATCTGCTCGCCCACACCGAGACAAGCTAATTTCAGCTTCCCCGAAAGGCATAACCTCAACGATAGTCCATTCTCCACACCATCCGTCTCCCCATTCCAGCCCGAGCGCTATCCTACCCCCGACGACTTTCGACCTACTGCCAAGTCACACACGAAGAAAGCCGACGATGGGCACATCAAAAGGCCCGAGAACGCCTTCATCCTCTTCCGTCGTGATATGTGCCACAAAATCAACGCCGCTAAAGCAGAAGGCGCGAAGCCCAACCGGGAGGCTGATCTTTCCAAGACGATCAGTGAGCAGTGGCGCGCTCTTTCCGAGGACGAGAAAATGAAATGGAAGAGTCTCGCCGAGCAGAAGAAACAAGAGCATAGAGTGGCGTTCCCGCATTACAAGTACCGTCCCCAGCGCAAAAGCGGGAAGAATAAGAAGAGGGGCGACTCGGATGTCGACGAAGAGGAGCATGATCAGGATCCTGACGCGGAGTATCAACCGTTGAGAAGCGGGCGCGGGTCCACAAGGAGTAGGAAGAGGAGCAATGAATTCGACGAGGGGGTGGCCCTTGTCAGACCTCGCGGCGAACTCGTTCGCCCAGCGTCTGCACCCAACGAAACCTCATACGCTCTCTACCAAGAGATATACGTTCCAAACATGCATCTCGCTCCATCGTGTCCCAGCTCTCCGACACCAATGCCCCGCAACTTGCCTAATTTTGATTACCTCGTCAACGAAGGTTTATATGGCGGATACGATAATGGTTTCCCGGTATGTCGGCCTCTGTTCTGGGTGTACACACACTGAGTCTGCTGTCTGCCTTAAGCACTTTTACCCAGATATCTTCGACACGGTCTCAACATATGGTTCGACGCCCGGCAGCTCGTGCCCGTCATCACCGATGCTTGGCTCGCCCAACCTGCATCCATTTAGTGCAGATACGGAATACATCAACATCGACCCACGCCTCTTGGAGGCAGAGATGGACCTGGACGCCCATCTCCGGAATACTTTGAGTATTCACAACGACATGTACGGATGGGGTGAAATGGATGGCATGATCTCCAACTCGGATTTTGACATCAGAAACCTTTCTCCCATCGACATGGAACGCAGCAACATGATCTCGATATCTAGTTTGCTGAACGGTGATGAATATGAAGATGGGAAAGACAGCGGCGTTAACGAAGTATGAAAGTAATGAACCCTCCTCCACTTGGAACTATGTATGATTCACGTTATTATTGCTGCTATCCCGTCTTGCTATCGTTGAATCTATGTGTACGGTTTGCTGATTTCCAGTGTAGTCAGAAATGAATCCAAAAATATCTCGTTGCTAGCCGCAGCATGGGAATCAAGTATAAATGTACTCCTGGGTAGTCGTGGTAATATTATACGGGTTCTCATGCCACGCCCACGACCGCTGTATTTCGCCTATGGGTCGAACCTGTCCGTGACGCAGATGATAGCGCGTTGTCAGTATAATCCATCCGTGTCCGCCAAGCCCCTTGCTGTCGCCCATCTCCCCAATTGGACGTGGATCATTAATCAACGAGGGTATGCAAACGTCGTGCCTCCAAGCCTTCAGCTCGATTCGCTACTCTCAGAGGCAACCACGACAAACGACGTTCTCCCCTCGACTGGCGTCTATGGCTTGCTATACGCCATGGATCCGGAAGATGAGCAGAGTCTCGATATATATGAGGGTGTAGATGTGCAGAGACGACCGAGTAGCGTTTCAGAATCGGGTCTGCCTTTGCATATGCGGCCGACAGAGCAAGGGCTCGGCGCATACAACAAGTGGTACATCACTGTCCGGGTGGTCAAGGTCTTGGACGCGACAGTTGCAGTTGATGACATTGAACGAGTTTTGGTTTACGTCGACGAGTTGCGGATAAAGGAGAGTCTTCCGAGGGACGAGTACGTGCTCCGTATGAACAAAGGAATTCAATAGGCGATGGTGTTGGGACTACCAGAGGGTTGGGTGGACAAAGTCATGCGGCCATTTATACCAGCAGCTGTAATACCGTAGGCGGATTGGTCGAGGCTGATTTTCGATTATCAGATTTTTGATTTCGGGTTAGAGGTAGGGCCAGGTAGGGTTCAACGTTCAGCAGCAGACGAGAAAAGTAGATTTGAGTAATGTCGTAGAAAAATGGGGGCCAACTCATCTGGTCGCCGTGGGAAGGTCGTACCACGTGTTCTGCTTCACCACTGCAAGTCCCGAGTCCCGACCCGAGAATGCACGTGCTGGCGCGTCGAGTAACGCGTTTGTGACGGTGTCACTTCCTCCTCTTCTCAACCACACATGCGAATCAAGGAACTCGTAATTGAGGGTAAACACGACTATTCTCTTCCGGTGAGATGCTCAAAATGTTGTAGGGTTCAAATCGTACCCAGTACGCACTGTTATATCCGGCTGGGACCCCTCTTTCAACGCGATCACTGGTCTCAATGGTTCGGGCAAGTCGAACATCCTCGATGCCATTGCCTTTGTGCTTGGTATCACGAACATGTCGGTGGTACGTGCCTATTGCCTATGTGAGGTAAACTAGTAGACAGTCTGTCCCAGATGCGCGCGTCTAATCAGCAGGACCTCATCTACAAGCGCGGCCAGGCTGGTGTCACCAAGGCCAATGTCACCATCGTCTTCGACAATTCAGATCCGTCCCGAGGACCACCGCTTTACAAGGACTATCCAGAAATCACCGTTACCCGTCAGGTACGGTTTGTTAACTCCACTGAATGTCGCTCATCTGTTGGCAGGTCGCCCTTCCAAACGTCTCAAAGTACCTTCTCAATGGACGCAAATCGGACCTCAACACCATCCAGAACATCTTTCAATCTGTTCAGCTCAATATCAACAACCCCAACTTCGTCATCATGCAAGGTCGCATCACGAAGGTACTTAGCATGCGGCCACAAGAGATTCTCGGCATGGTCGAGGAGGCCGCGGGGACACGAATGTTCGAAGAGAAAAAAACCAAAGCCAAACGTACAATGGTGAAAAAGGAGAAACGCGTAAACGAAATCACGTCACTTATAGACGAGGATATCACTCCCAAATTAGAGAAGCTACGCAAGGAGAAGCAGTCATTCATCCAGTTCCAGAAGAACGAAAACGATCTTCAAGTGAAGACTAAAAAGCTTCTTGCTCTTGACTGGACGGGGTTGCAGAAGAAAGCCGCGACCAAGGCAGCGGAGGTCGCGAATAGGAGAGAAGAGTTATCGGGGGTGAACGACGCGTCCAAGGCCGGGAAGGGTAAAATAAAGGAGGCTGAAGCGCAAATGGCAGCTTTGGAGCAACGGAGGGACAAGGAGTTGCAGAAGGGAGGAAAGATCAATCAGCTGAAGGAACATTGGAATCCATCGGTCTGCAGTTGGCCGGCGTCGAAGAGAAGGTTTCTATCCAATCCGCGACTATCAAGGAGGAAGACAACTCCGTCGAGGACAAACGATCTACCATTACTCAGGTGAAGTACTGCACGAACGACGTAGTTTCATTGACCAATACCTCTTCCAGCTCGAAGCATCACTGGCGGAGAAGAAGTTAGAAGTCGAAAAGCTTCAAGCCTCCCACAAGTCGATCAAGGAAGAGCACGATGCCAGCCAACAGAAATTGGCCTCAGATGACAGTCTCCTTCAATCTTTGCTTACCGGCCTCACGTCCAAGGGCGATAACACCAGTGGCGGAGGTTATATGGGACAGATAACGCAGGCAAAAACTCGAATTACTCAAGCCGACACAGAAGAGGAACAGCTTCGCACCAAGCTAGCCATGAAACAAAAGGAGGCTGACGAGCTCCAGAAGCGATGGGCAGCCGAAGAACGCTCTGCGGGCGATGGAAAGAAGAAGGTCGAATTTCTCAAGAAAGAGTTGGCCAATCTCCAGGAGAATCTTAGTAGATGCGGATGGACCAATGAGCAAGAGGAATCATTAGTCGAACAGATCAGGAATCTGCGCTTGGAAGTCAGAAACTTCGCTGAGGTAACCATTCTTTCGTTTCGTTGGCCAACACGCTCATTCTTCACCCAGCAACGGGACCGCGAGAGGAGCAGTATCTCTTCTCTTGACTTCAACTACACCGCACCGCACAACTTTGATCGCGGAAAGGTCAAAGGCACCGTTGGTTCCCTCGTATCGCTAGACGAAGGAAATTACGATAAAGCCGCTGCTCTTGAGGCTGCTGCGGGCGGAAAGCTGTACCAAGTCATTATCGAAGACGAGCGTGTTGGAAAAACTCTCCTCAATAAGGAATTGTGCCAACTCCCGAGACGCGTTACCTTCATCCCACTGAATAAAGTGGACTCAAAGACTGCTAGTCAGGTGAGTAGCCGTATCTTGTCATTTCTCAATGTCTCCCTGGCTGATTGCAACACAGAAAGAGCAAGCCGTAGCTCGCGAGACAGGCGGCAAAGGGCACCTTGCGTTGTCCATGGTTGGTTATCCCGAAGAGCTTTACAACGCTATGGCATATGCGTTTGGCAACACGTTCATCTGCGACGACGCTGAAGCCGCCAAGAAGGCTACCTTTTCATCCGCAAGGGTGCGTTCTGTAACGCTTGATGGGGATGTCTATGAACCTTCAGGCACCTTGTCGGGAGGCTCTGCTGCTAAAGGCTCGGGAATTCTCGTGAAAGTTCAAGCCGTGCTTAACGCTGAGCGGCAGCTGGCGGAGGCCAAACAGAAGTTGGCCGCAGCAGAGGCGTACAGCGAGAAGATGAAGCAGAAGAGAGACACCTGGACTGCTCTAAGCCGTCAAGTTGACATGAAGAAACATGAGCTGCGTCTTCTCGAAGAACAGATCGAAGGAAGCAGTGGCGCCCGCGTAGGTTACTCATTTTTATCTATTCGCACGATCTGAGCGTTATTGACAGATCGAGACGGACCTGACCGCCGTAAAAAAGACTATCGCTGAGATGACGGACAATATCAAGGCGGCTCAAGAGAAGAAGAAAGCTGCTCAGGCTGAGGTTAAAAAGCTTGAACGTGATATGAACGAATTCCAGGATAACAAAGAAGGGAAAATCGAGGAGCTCCGTGTACGTCTAATGCCCTCTCATCTATATCCACCTCCGATGTTAACGCCCCTCCAGGCGAGTATTAACAAGCAGAAGAGCAAGATTCAGAAGCACTCGGTGACTGTCAAGACGCAACAGAAAGAGCTCCAGACCGCAACGCTTCTACTCGGTATGTTCCAGTCACTCCTCGTTACGTTTGGGGTCACTGATGAATTGTGTAGAACAAATTGAGCAGGATATCGAGAAGGCAAAAGGGGAAGTTACAGCAAGTGTCTCCGGCTTGGAGAAAGCGAGAAAAAATTTGCAGAAGGTAATCGACGAAAAGGCTCGGCTGGAGGTATGTAAGGCGTGCTTCTTTCCTTCGCACTCCTCATGGTCAATTTCAGAATGCCCAATCTGATGCGCAGAAGAACCTGGACAAGGAGAAGGAGACTGTCTCCAAGTACGACAAAGAGTTGAATCGTCTTCGCTCCCAGGTCAAGAAGGAAAAAGATGCCGAAGCCGATCGAGCTGCACAGGTGGTGAAACTTGAAGAGGCGATTTTGAACTTGGACAAAGAACGCAACACTGCTATCGAGAGGGCCAGCCAATTGGAGGAAAAGTATGATTGGATTCGGCGTGATTATGAGTACGTGATTCCCCAACTCATCAGACCTCCTCTCAATCGCAGCGATATAGATCCTTTGGCCAAGGCGAATACGATTTCTCAGGTTTGGACCTAGAAACTTTGAGGAAGGAGATCAGCAAACTGGAGAGAATTTGAAGTCGCTTAAGAAGAAGGTCAATGCCAAGGCCGCCCACATGATCACCGAGTGCGTGTCTCATCGTCCAAATCCTCTCTCGAAACTCACCTCGACGATAGTGTGGAGAAGCGTGAAGAGGCCTTGCAACAGAATCTCAAGACCGTTCTTGCGGACAAGGAGAAGATCGAAGTCACCATTGAAGAGATCGATAACTACAAGCGCGAAGCCTTGGAAAAGACATGGACCAAGGTCTCCAAGTAAGTTTGATACCTCGGCGTATGCGCACAGTGCTTCTGAACCAATGTCCAGGGATTTCGGAGATATCTTTGCAGAATTGTTACCGGGCAATTTCGCCAATTGCAGCCACCCGAAGGTCAAGATATGATGAATGGTTTGGAAGTCAAGGTACAGCTCGGCACTGTCTGGAAACAAAGCTTGACAGAGCTGAGTGGTGGACAACGGTAGCTATATTCTTTCACGAAACTCTGCGCGCGCTGATGGTTGAACAGATCGTTAATTGCGCTGTCACTCATAATGGCCCTTCTCCAATTCAAGCCTGCCCCAATGTATATTCTGGATGAGATCGACGCTGCGTTGGATTTATCTCACACGCAGCACATCGGACATCTCTTCAGAACGCGGTTCAAAGGCTCGCAGTTTATAGTCGTTTCACTCAAGGAAGGCCTCTTTACCAATGCGAACGTCCTGTTCAAGGCGCGTTTCCGTGATGGCACGTCTATCGTCGAGCGAACGGCTGCAAGAACGCGATGAGGAGAACTTTCCGGGTTCGGTTTCGTCCAGTGTAATTGTATGGACACATAATAATTCGCATTTACATTTGTTGTACGATTTAATTTTAATTTATACACACTGACGAGTACTTTCGAGGTGAAGAACCTCTACACATACATCTGGGGAAATGGTACATTGAAAATATTGTCCATGTGAATGGAACAAGGATCCGAAAGGAAATGGAGCTGGCTATACAGTGGTGGGTGCATGGAACTAATAATGAAACAATCTGGAGAGGGTAAGGGTATCGAACAGTTGGAGTGCAAGTATAATAGGCGTAGCAGACAACGAATAGAGCAATGTGCGATAGGGATACAAGAACACCGAGGATCAGGTTAGACGATGTCGCGAAGGCTGAGGGAACTTCAGGCTGTAGACAAGGATGAGAGCAAGCACAAAAACATTTGACAACACAACTTACACATTTAATTCTGGAGAGATAAGGCATATTAGCAAGCGCACGCGAACGTAAAGGAATTGACATTACTTATGGAAACACTCGATAGATCGAAGCATCTCGACGTCGCCACCAGTAGCGGTCACAAAATTAATTATGACCCCACCGCGAGTGTAGTTATTAGGTGCCACAGCCGGAGCAGTACTAATCGGACATCAGCAAAAGAATACAAACCTGTTGAGATACTCACCGGTGCGTATACTCTTCGACGGCTTTCGGTAAATCTACATATGAGATTAGCATGTATCAATCGTTTGCAGTGTAGGGACTCGCCGTAATTTATAATCAGAGGAATCTGGGATACTTCCTGGACATGAACATCGTAAATAACAAGGACTTTCATCGGAGCCTGTCGCATGACGACAGAAGGATTCGTCTTGAATTGCTGAGCGCTGATAACTTCGTCGCCGAACTCATATCGCCATGCTTACGGGAGGGTGAGAAAAATCGTTCAACGTATTGACAAAATGCTCACCAACGGAATAGCTTCAAGACCCCTGCTAGCAAGTTTATAGACCACAGCGTCCAAAGCGTTGACTCCACCGACATGAACGATCGCCTGCGATACCTCGACATCGTCAAGAATGTCCGCAAGGGCATCCAGCTTCCATTCTCTGGCTTGGATGCTTTCTGCGCTAGAAGTACTTCTTCCAGAACCAATGATACCCAGGCCACCTTCAGGGTCGGCCCGGACTCCAGTTCCAGCAGTGAATGCAAGATACAAGTAGAATTGACGAAGCCCCCGGAAATTAGGCGATGTTTCTATGTTAGTGACAGTGCCATCTCTACGCACAAGAACACGAACAGGATCCCTCAGCTGGATCACCGTCGCAAGGTTAAGAACATCTTGTGGCACTGTGTTGGAGAATAACGCAGACTGACGCTCGATTGAGCTAGTCAACCGCTTCTCTTCTTGAGGAGGGCTAGAGCTCCCATTGGACTCACTAGATCGCGGGGTTCCTATGGCCGACATCTTCCTCACCGGGCCGGGGACGGAAGAATCGGTGGAAGATAATCCATTGGGAGGGGAACCGGACGCAGGAGGACGAGGGCGCGAAGTCGGGATGAGCCTGACGATGGCGAAGACAAACTCGTGCATGTTTCGAGCAATCAACTGATCTACTTCGTCCAAGACAAGGAAACGCACGTCAGAACCATTTACACCGACGGGTGCCGTGAAGAACGAATGCAGTTTCTGGGGAGTGCCACAGACGATGTGAGGTTTGCCCTTGAGAAGTACTTGTATCTCAGAATTATAGTCAACCATGGAGCCCACGACAAGAGCAGATCTGACACCAATGGTTGAGCCCAAGTCACGGATCATGCGGTGCGCTTGTGTAGCCTGGTCTACGGTGGTAGAAATGATGAGCACCACGGGGTTGACGGCATCCCGATAGGTCAAGGCTGTTTGAATGGCAGGAATCACATAGGCAGCGATACGTTCTTGTGTCGGAGGAGCTTGTGCAATGATGTCCGACCCACGGAGTAAGAAGGGCAGCGCGCGCTGTTGAATCTTATTGGGCGGGCCCACACTACGATGACATGTAAGTCGTGGACACCATCAAAATCGGAAAATCCACGAACCCAAAAGTGTTGAGTGAGACTTGAAGCTCCGGGGCCAATGAAAGCTGCTCCCATTTAGTTATCACAGGCCCACCATCACGACCCACACCCGTGTCATCAGATGCACCCATAGTCTGGCCATGTGGATCAGAAAAGGTTTAAGAGGAATAGATGCGAAACATACGCTCGCAGAATCACGCCGCATCAACCCGGAGACAGAACGACGTTTGTCACGAGGAAAGCCATCTTGACGACCCATACTGGCATCTAATGGTGGTCGAATGGATAAAAAGTTATCGGAACGACCAAGGTTGTCTGGAGGTCGCATTGGGAGATCAATTGTGCCAGTTGACCAAGTGCGCATGGGTGGATTGGGAAGACGTGGAGAGGGCCGCATGTCAGGACGATTAGGATGACCTCGTCCTATGGCGGAAGGATTCCCGAGTGATTGTGCAGGAAGGTAATCGAGGTTGGGCGTCGAAGTCTTGGGTCCTAAGAGACCGTTATTCGTGACATTGGGAAGACCGGAGATTGGAGTGAGTGTGGGTGTCTGGACTTGTTGGGTCTGAAGAGCTAGAAGCTGCCCGACGGACGACGTGAGAGTGTTTAATCGTTGTGAGATGGACGTTATGTCGTCTGATGGTGCTGGCTGGTTAGGGGCGACATTACCGATTGAAGGGCGAGGGCCCATGTTCCCGCCAGGAGTGAAGCTCCCGCGACGGAGAGCATTGCCAGAGAACGGGTCCTTGAATTCGGGTTGAGTACCGTTACTACCATTGTTGTTGGTTAGGGAGCGCTCCAGAAGAACATTGACTTTTCGATGAAGTTCACCGAGATCGCGCTGAATTTCTCTGGTCGAATACTCGCAACGAATGAGACGATCCAGAAGATCATGGATCATAGGAGAGGCCTTGATCTGTGCTTCAAAGTCGGAGGTAGAATTAAAATGGCTACCAGACGAGGATGAGACGGGCGACGAAGATGTAGGGTGACCGTTAGGACCAGACTGTGCTGGAGGAGTGGCAAACCGCTCTCTAGACTGTTGAATAGGAAAGAACGGCGAGCCTATAGACGCGCTGGTGTCTGTCATACGGGGCCCAGGGGTCGTAGCATTATCCTCGCCCTCTGGCAGGGACTCAAGACTGCCGAGCATGCTCGCCTCGCGCGGAACACGGGCCTCGATGGGCGGGTACGGCCTGGTCGCATCTACCTGGCGAAACGACGGCGAACGTCGTGGGGCATCAAAGGGGGACTTGAAGGCAGGCATATCCTCCTGAGGCGGGCTCGGCGACGAGCGGGCGGTACGATAGTCTGAGGGGGATATCGAGATGGATGAGACGGAGGTTCGCTGGACGTCGTCGGAGCGGAGTGTGCGATTGTGATGCCGAAAGGAGAAGTCGGGTTCGTCGTCGGGGGAACGAATGGCACCGGGAAAGAATGGCATCGATGCTGGGTTCAGCGCTGCGCTCCTCGCCATGCTTTGCTGGCTTTCGGTCGTCAGTGACGCTTGTTCTAGAGCAATCAACCGGTCAGTAAATTTCGTGGGGATCCCAGGTTGGTAAGCGATATGTCGTTGAGGACGATATATGCTCGGGAACGTGGCAACCTCACCTCTTGTCGTCGTCGTTATCGTCAGGGTTGCTAGCCAGATCCCATGCAGTTCGCAATGGAATGCTGCTCGACGCCGGTAATGTCGCACGAAATTCAAGACAAGATGGTGGAGGACACGAGCCTGTGACAATGCGGCACGCTCGGATCCTTTGTTGTCCGCGTGCGGAGACTCCTGTGGCTGATTTTGCATCATGTTCATCTCAAAAGAACAACATCTAAAGGCTAACGAGTGGACGCGTTTGATATAGTACCAGCTAAGTATATAACTTAAAGAAAGAGAAATCTACTCTACGCAGTTATAGTGCTGCACCTAAGTCTGAAATGTATCCTCGCGTCGAATGTTCCTGATACGAGAGTCAGTGACCAGCACGTCGCTTTCATCTAGACACTTACGACGAAAGACGTAGTACGTTTCCTGCTGCAGTGCCTTCATTGGCTGCTCCTAAGGAAAGGTGAGAAATTAGTACAAGTAAGATGCAAGACACGCACTCTCTTGGGACTCCCTTGTCGTGGGATTCATGTAAGGGGATGGGGAAATCTATGAAGATTGAGGATAAACGATAATCGGCAGAACATGATACGTACAGACAGTAGGTAGCCACAAAGCTGAGGCGACTTGATTCTCATGGCCAATTCCACGGACCCGAAACGGAGAAAGCGCACAACAGCAATCATTTGCGCGCGCGGCAAATTGGTGAACGGACTCCATTCGGCACTTCCACCCAGTATGCGGAATTCCACGCCAGCCACATCTCCGCATCGACTCGACAAGTAATTACGGAGTATAGCCTCATCAATGGGATATCCAAGCTGTTGCAGGCATGTTTGTTTCCTATCCCTTCATATAAAGTTTGTCATAAACGTACATTCGAAATATAGACGAGATATCCATGAGGATCCACTCGCATAGATGAATCCTCGCCCGCTTCCATTGTTTCCCCAGGGGTAGTCCCATCGTCATCCATTCTCCATGGGCTCGGGAGTGGATGGTGCTGTGTGATATGACGCTTCTGAGCCCTGCGAGGAATGTCAGAGAGACCACCCAACGACTCAATTTGAGATGCAGGCGTTGCCGGCTCTAGCTCCATATCATCGTTTCCTGGAGGTCCAGCATCATTGTATTGCGAGAGTGGGGTCATTGAACGTTGTGATTGTAGGGCGTTTTGGGATGCCCTAGCAAGCCGCGCGGATCGACGAAGGACGGGCAGTGAATGACTGGAGCGAACAGATGGACCCTGGATGGGCGGACGCCTTCTTGATGTTCTTCTGCGATGCGTTCTCAAGAGACTGGGCAACGGAAATACCATGGACAGAGGATAGGCTAGCACTTCGAGATGAGGCAGACGAGGAGCTGCTGGAAGACGAGAGATTGAAGAGTTCGAAGACGAGGCACTCCCGCCAGATTGGACAGACGCAGTTGGACGAGGAGCAGCACCATGATAGAGCGTCGGGCCAGCGCGCTATCGGCATGACATTGAGCACGCGGTCGACGAGCCAGACAACAGAACCTACCTGGAGTACACGTTCTGCCACGGTGTCGATGCGGCCCATGTATGATGAGTTACGGGGGAGACGAGATAGTTTGAGGTTCGAAGGCATTGGATGAACAGAATAGCATTTTATAGCGTCCACACCAGGGACAAATAGCAATTGCCCAATTCAGGTATGTGGACGCTGCCATTGTTCATCGACGTGTTGGTCCAAAGGCAAAGGGCGTGACAAAGTCACTCATATCAATGACATCCTCCGCCCATCTCATTGCTCGCACATACCGCTCTGTTCTGCGTGAGCTAAGGAATTCGGTGAATGCCATCTTATTGCCCATTGCGCCGTTTGTTGACCATCATAGTCGCCCAAGAAAACTGGCGTGGTAACGCCGTTGTCCTCGAGTTTCCGGCTGGTATTGGAGCAGGCCCGTGATACTAGTCCTGAACGCGTCGTAGAGCGCGTTCAGACGGCGGTGTCTTTCCTGGAGGCGCAGAGAAAACACAAAGTGGGCTGACCAGTTGCCGGTTGGGACAAGAACTGACTACGACTCTGACAGGAACTGTTGGACAGGTATAACCCTCTTGTCGACTTGACAGCAGACGAGAGAATCCACGCAACTGCCCGGAGAGTAGGTCTCGACATGCCTGTAACCCATCAGCCAGAGTAGATTTTCCCCGCCTTGCCCGCCCCCCGTGACAAACATAGACAAACTTGCAACAGACTTTTCATGACCGCTGCATTATTGAGATCAACTCCAAGACTGTCCAGAATGGCCGCCAACTCTACAAAAGTACTTTTATGTGATCCATCGGCCATCTCCTTCCCGTTGACGTCCGACGAACCCACCATAACCTGTCCAGCTACACTACATTCCCTGCATCAGGCTGCTAATCAACTTCGTGACCTGCACCCAGTCGCTTTTCCGACCGAGACGGTATACGGTCTTGGTGCTCTAGCTCTGGATCCTCTCGCCTCAGCCCGAATATTCACCACCAAGGGACGGCCGTCGGATAATCCTCTCATCGTACATGTCTCCTCATTCAGCATGCTCCATTCCATCGTCCCTTCCACTTTCACCCTTCCCAATACATACGAGGTCTTAATGCAACACTTCTGGCCAGGCCCGTTAACACTTTTATTCCCTAGTCATCCCACAATCATCCCGTCTATCATCACTGCAAATCAGCCCACTGTGGCCATAAGAATGCCATCTCATCCTGTTGCAAGAGCCCTCATAGCGATTACCAAGGCTCCTCTTGCTGCACCCAGTGCCAACTCTTCCGGCAAACCCAGTCCCACCCGCGCTGACCATGTTTTCCGTGATCTCAACGGAAAACTAGGGATCATCCTTGATGGTGGCGCTTGCGATGTCGGGCTTGAGAGTACAGTCGTCGACGGCTTACAACCCGATGGCAATATCCGAGTGCTGCGTCCTGGTGGGGTCACCGTTGAAGATATTACGCGAGTTCTTCGTCAGGACATGTCTATTAGTGGCACGCCCAAAGTCCTAGTACATCGGCGTGACTATGCGGACGAGCAGATGGAAATAGCGCCCACCACACCCGGTATGAAATACAGACATTACTCTCCTGCAGTTCCGGTGACTCTGCTTTTAACTGTATCGCCACCTTCTGCTGGCACTCAAAGTCTACATATCACATCGTACCTCGAATCTCTTCGAACCAAATACGCATCTTGCCCCCTCAAGATCGGTGTGCTCACGCCCACCGACTCACCCTTGGGCCGACGCGACTTAACCATAAAGGGAGTTGAGTGCCAACGGTTCTTCCTAGGAGCTACTAGCGACCCCTCGGTCACTGCACAGCGCCTTTTCGATGGGTTCCTTACATTAGAACAAGCCGGCGTTCACCTCATTCTCATAGAAGAAATAAACGAGGTTAAGGAGGGGTTGGCCGTCATGAACCGTGTGAGGAAAGCCGCTAGTGAAGAGATATATGTTCGCTGTTGAAAGGCGCCTTTGTAAGTAACACTTGCAGTGAGTATTGATTTCACTGAACTAATCATGATCATATCCTAGGGTTAATGCGCACCGTGGAGGGTGCGTGTTCGGGCACGAGTCACGAAGGGTTTTGGATTGGGAATTTTTGGCGAGCAATGGCGTCCACCACCACACGTGTATGCTGCGTGTTCGCGCAGTTTGCCGGGCGTTGACCAGGCAATGTCCTTTCCTTTGTGATGTCACATGACCAATGTACGGAATTTTGCAATCAAGCTCGTTCTTGTCCCGAAAACCCCCAAGGGGGCGGCCTCGTTGTCGGCATCAGGCTATGTCTCCCTTCGCAGAATCACTATCATTTTCTGCGGAGAACGTTCCCTATATTAGCCAAAACTCATAAATATCTAGCTCTATGGGCCGCATCCTAATCAAACCTCTTGTAACTGTGCATGTACTGCTGCGACGCTGTCGTGACATTTTCTTCAATGGCAAATAGTGAGTGACCCATTTATGCTTACTGTCGTCTGAGCTGACTTGGTTTTGATATAGCTCACTCCAGCGTACCTTCGCCACCTTCACGAAACGTAACGCCAGATTCTTCTTCAAACTCTTTCACCAACTGGCCTACAAGGGCATCCTCTCCTTCGGACCAACAACTCCCACTATCACCTATATCAAAATACTCCACGACATCTCACCAAATCGACTCTCCGGAGCGACTCCCCAGCTCTCCAGAGATTGACTCATCAAATTCGGTCGCTGCACGCTATGGCTCAACGCCATCTCCTACACCCCCCGTTTTCTCTCCCACCACTCCATATGAGCAGCCTTGCACACCGGTTCGCTGTCGCCCTGAGCCGATCCCTACACCTGTTGTTTCGCCAGCCATCTACTCTCATCGCATCCCACGCCCGCCGAACGCGTTCATGCTCTTTCGCTCGGACTGCATCGCTCGAATACGCGCTCAACTCAAAGAGAGAGGTGGCGAGAAGCGTCAACAGATTTTCAGTCGCGTCGCTGGGGAGGCTTGGCACTTACTGAAGCCCGAGGAGCGTTTAGTATGGCAGGAGAAGGCAGCAGCGGCTTTGGCAACACATCAGGCGAAATATCCCGGCTACAAGTTCGCGCCTATTTCCAAGGGGTCATCGCGCAAAGGGAAGACCCCCGTGACGGCAGAGACTGAGGAATTGTCGGTGGCTGATATACGGGCAAGGTATCTTGGTCTTCCGGGCACGGCTGTCAAAAACCCAACGCCAAGGAGAAGGAGGAAGACTCGCAAAGTCCATTCACCGGACGAGTCACCTACCAATCCTTTTCCTAAGCTTGCTCCCGAAGCGGCTTCTCCTGTTGTCCCACCTCGCGATCCTCCGCCACTCACCTCCGCTTACCCACTGGAGCTTGCTTCTCCTTTCGATTACACGTCGTTGCCATATTCATCGCCGTCGTCCGATGTCGGCGCTTGGGATCATCTCTATGGCCCGCCTCAGGTGGATTCCAATTTGCCGACATTCTTTCCCAATCCTTCCGTTCCTCATTATCTCGGTCAAGCTCAGCTGGGCATTCCCATGTCTAGTTTCGAAGCGCAGCATTCTACTTCCAGTTCTATAACCGCCTCACGTTCTACTGTTGTAAGCTTTCACTTGGTCTACATTTTCCACTTACTAAACGTCTCTTAGTATCCCTGTGATGACGACTTGGTTTCGAACCAACTATTCAATCAACTTTCCTACTTCGACAATTCGTTCGTCGGGGAGTCCGTGTACTCGTACATGGAATACGACTATAGCCAGATGGCTACCTCATTCGCCAACGATGGTCCCACACTTTACACTGTCGGCGCCGCAGTTCAAAACTAAAAAAGCCTTCTTAGGCCAGTATTGTACATATTATTGTATATATATCATCCATTCACATTTGTATCGCTAGTAAAAGTACCTGTATCCTTGTATTTGTATCCAACCATCGGCTTCGTCTTCACTATATATAGCAATCGCATCCGCTGTACATGTCCTTATTTGAGCTCGGTTTCAGTCACTTTGACGATCAACCTCTCAAGCTTTTCGTCGAGATTTTCCGCAGCAGCTCTAAGCACGTCGTTATCGCCGTCAATGACGATAACAGAGGACGGCAGATGGTAAATGACCTCCGTTCCTTCCGTCCCAACCCGTTCTTTGATTAGAATACGCGGTGGGACGTAGTAGGCGGCTCGCATGTCATGTTGCATCATGGTCTGCGCGACGAGAGGGTTCCCAATTGTGTAGACGACCGTCTTGGGTGCATCTTTGTCGTAGAGGCGCATCCACGATGTATGGTCCATCTGCAGGAAGAAGCTAAAGAATGCTTTGATAAGAAACACGAGTGCGTTCAGCTCAGATAGATCGACTGACATGAAATTGTTTCCTCTGGTCATTTCAATCATGCCTCTTTGAAGGTCCTCCTTCGTTTCGGAGGTCCTGAGCAAAGGAAAGAGCCCTCCAGCATTATCCCGATTAACCTCTCGGTCAAGTCGCTCGAGGACTTGGGATATGGGCGCAGTTGTAGTAAACGTTACGAGCTGAGCATTCAGAGGCGTGATAGACTTGGTCATGGTGGTTAGCGAGATAGCACGAATCCGAGAAGCTAGGTATTTGTATTCGACGTCTAACTCAGTTTGGAAACGCCACAGGACAGACGCCGGAGAGATAGTTCGAATTATAGCGGTAAGGGTCGTACACTCCATGCGTTGACGATTCAATGACAAAGGAAATGGCAAATGAACGTTAAGATACTGGTCAGGTGTTCGGCATCGGCCAATTCTCTGACATTGCTCTGTAACCCCGACCTTGCTTAGTACATCCTACCTTCATGTCTGACAACGAACGTCCTCAATCTGGAAGCAAGAAGCGTCGGCTTCAAGGGGCTTGCGGTAAGTTCGGATAGCATCAACGTTGCGACACTTCTTACCATCCCAAAGACCTTTGCAGGCAAAAGAAAAGTGGGTCATGTACGAATGCCTGTTGAACGGACTTAATCTCTCATATCTGTTTGCCAGTAAAATGTGTCTCATTATCCTGCCATTCAATCCAACGCGGTTCTTAACCAATCTACAGGTGACAGTGCCAAGATGCCTGATAATAGATGCTCCAACTGCGTCGCTTTCAATTCTGATTGCACGCATGTGGCAGCTCTTTCAAAGAAGGTACAAACATTGTATTGACTTGCATTCCTTCGAATAATCTGAGGCTATCTAGCCAGGTAGATGGCACAAGGGTCATGTGTCAGAGACGCCAATCGCGCCGAAAGAAGACATCCAAGTTCACATAAAGTCCATTCTCTCGACTTCGGTGCCGTACGTCGTTCCAAAGGACCAGGCCATTGTCCGTGCGGTCCTCGTTGATCTTGCACGTTACGCGCGTCTTCTAGAGGCCGAAATCGCGTCGTTGAATGCCACCGCTGAACACCAAAAACATACGTGACTGATTCCGATTCCGACCTCGATGAAAATTCTGTGCATCTCACCAGTCCTTTGCGCCACCTAACCGTGAACGAACATCCCAACCGACACTATGGCAAGTCTAGTACTATTTTGCTCGTACGAAACGCCATAGAAGTCAAGAAGCTCGTCTACCCGTCGATACCCCCGCCGTCTGGCGCCCGTCGAGAAGAGTTCTGGACTGTCTTTCCTTGGCAGCGTCTTCAGCGTGATCCCGACCCTCCACACCATTTCCCTCCTTCAGATCTCTTAGACAGCCTCGTAGACATCTACCTGTCAAATCTAAATGACTATTTCGGTCACATTCATGGTCCCACTTTCAAACGAGAAATAGCCGCCGGAACACATCATATATCTCATACATTTGGCAACCTCGTTCTGTGTGTCTGTGCTGTGGCTTCTCGTTATTCGTCCGATCCTCGGGTAGGGCTTGGACACGAAGCGGGATGGGCATGGTATCGACAGGTACGGGTGAATCGCCCAACAGAGCGTACTAAGCCTCCTTGTCTTTGGGAGCTTCAAGTCTACCCGCTGATGGCGGTGTTTTTGTTTGGCTCCGCGGCGCCAGAGCCTTGTTGGACGTTGGTTGGAGCAGGGGTGCGATTATGCCAGGATGTCGGTGCGCATCGCAGACGGCCAATGGATCCACAGCGATGGACATGCGAGGACGAACAATGGAAACGAACGTTTTGGGCGCACGTAACCGTTGATATACTCACGAGTTCAATTACTGGGCGGCCTAGGGCAATCACTTCAGAACAGTACGTTCGTTCAGCATCAAGATCTTGTAAAGCTGACGTGTCTTTTTAAGTTATGATTTGGAGTTGCCGCTTGAAGTAGACGACGATTACTGGCCAGGCGAGGCTCACGCTGACCCCAAGAAACCGTGGACTCAACCGGCTGGCGTACAGACATCATCCACGGCACTGATATTGCATTTGAAGTTGCTGGAAATTCTTGGTTTTGCGCAAAACACTATTGTAAGCCTAGTACAGCCTGGAGTCATGTTTGCCCTGATGCAGCTCTGCCTAGTATGCCTTAAACCGCCCAGTCTATTGGGATGCAATGTCCGCGCCCGAATGGGACCACAAGCTTGTTGTTCATCTCGATTCCGCACTCAACAAATGGGTAGACTCTTTACCTGAGCATCGCAAGTAGCTTCTGCTTTAACACCTGCCGCCATTTGACTCAAAGTTTCTGTAGTTCGCTGGGATGATAACATACCAAACGATCGGCACTTCAATCAGTCGGCGATATTGTATACATCGTATTTCTGGGTCCAAACTCACATTCATCGACCGTTTATGCCTCGGGTGAAGGCAAATGCGACTTGTGGGAAAACAGGGTTATCTCGAGGATTCCCTTCCATAGTAATATGCAGCAATGCTGCGCGCTTCTGCTGTCACGTCCTCTATTCTCACTCGCAACGGGGGATAATGCCCCTGCCTCATATGCTCGTCGCTGTCTTCCATTCTGCTGTCCTGATATCACTCACTTCTTGGGGAGGGAAGCATGTAAATTTACAAGGGAGCTTGGCTCGAAATGCGGAAGATATAAGGAAGTGCATGTTCGTCCTTGCTCACTACGAAACAAGGTACCAAATTGCGGGTAGATACCAGTTGAGTCCACCTTGGAGCTCTTGGCTCACTTTGCTGACCATGAGAATAGTGATGTGCTCCGTGAATTAGTCGAGGGTACACAGTCAGAAGTCGAGGGCACTACGGCCCGGAAACGTCCCTTCGAAGAAACCGATATCAATACTGAAGATAACGGTTTTCGTTCTATGGCGGCCCCAGCCGAACAGAACACAGCATTCCCCGAATTCCCGCTTCACACCGACGACTTGCTTGCCGGCTGGAACCCAGATAGTGTACCTTTGGACACAAGTTCGCTGGATGAGTTCTTGAGTGCTCTATTGATGCAAGATGGTACGACTGGGTGGAACTCTTTTGACGATCAGGCGCTTTGGCTGAATTCAAGATAGATTCGTCGTGGCTGCAAGCCCTTGGAGACACCTACGGCGATTACAGTTTCTCGCAGAATAACTGATGCTCCAAACGTACCCAGTGTCTCCGATTTCCTGGACGGAAGTAGCTGATCCTCGTTTGTATAGTAGTAGATGTAATTTCTGAAACAACAACGAGAGCATCGAAAGAATGTCGGGAGGATGCGGTGGTACATATAAGTGTAAATGGTTTGTTACAGATGCGAATAAGTGCGGAATAAATTAAAGGGCAGAGCGAACTTTACTTCGTCTCTTCCTCTTCAGTCGCACGTCCGAGATCACTAGGTATACTCTCAGCCCCTTCGTTATCACTTTCAACGATGTCGACGTCGTCCGCTGAAGTATGATACTCGTCAGAGCCACCCTATATCGAGAGGGACGGAATGTACCTATAACAGCGTTGTCGCCGTCGTTCCAGCTCATGTCGCCTTCAGAAGGCGACGACTCCGATTCACCGTCGGTCAGACCCCCCATGTCTTCTTGATCTTGCCATTCCCAATCTCGATAATCATCCAAGTCTATAGGCTCCAAGTCACCGACGCCTCCGAAGGAATCATCAACATCTTCAAAATCGTCAATCTCCATTTCGTCGGTTCCCATGAAGAAATCTTCGTCGTCGTCCTCTGGAATGTATTCACCTCCGTCGGAAGACTCGTCGTCAGATTCCGAAGGTGGACGAATGCTCAAGAAGACATTCCGACATGTAGGACAACTACCGTGCTGTGATTTCGTTTACAAGTAGTTCGAGAGAGCTTTATGGTGGGACTTGCCATGGTGCGAATCCATTCTGTCAGACTAATAAGGCATGAATGAATGTGTTGAGTGAGATTGAGTGAAATGACCTACTCCTTCCTACAGAAAATGTGTCCGCAACCATCGAGCTTGGTGATACCGGAATCCGAGCCAGAGTCTTCGTCAAAGAAATCGGAAAAGGGCAGCAGACATATGGACACGAGTCCTGTATAGGAATCTGGTCTTTCCCAAGACAAGGGAGACTGTCAATTAGCGCGTTGACCTCCTGTTGATGGTGGTCCATATTCAACATCGTCACGTGTATTGATCGAGCTTGCCATTTCCAATTTCGCGCAGGTTTCCTTCTTGCCATCATTTCATCAACTTTGTCGCATGGCCATTGGCCAACATACTTAACCCCACATTTCCGCTTTCCCCGCAGGCATGTAGTAGTATAAAAAGGAAACGTCACTGTTTGTCACCTGAGCTTTGTGGCTTCTCTTTCCCATCATGTCCGTCCACGAAAAATCAGATCCGGAGGACGTTCAAGAGTTCGACGATAAACACGTTTATGAAGATCCCGACGCCAAGTATGGTGGCCATGAAGCTCGACTCAAGCTCGAGAAGAAGCTTCTCTTGAAAGTCGACATTCGAATGAGTATCTTGATCTTCATCTACATCCTGAACTATGTGGGTTCTCTTTTTCCAAGCGCGCACACTTTCTAATAAATTGTACAGATCGACCGAAACAATGCTGGGTCGGTGACATGCCATTCGACGCTCTGTCCCCCTTCTCATTCTGCCTTTACAGTGCTGCGCGGGTTCACGGGTTTGAGGAAGACTTGCACCTCCAAGGACAAGAGTTCGCAACTCTACTCTCCATTCTCTATGTTGGCTACATCATCATGCAAATTCCGTCGTGAGCATCTCTTCATCGCCGCAGCCGTGTTGCCTACCGCATCTGATCTGGAACAGCAACATGTTCCTCAATTGGGTCGGAAAGCCGTCTCTTTACCTCCCTGCGTGTATGATCGTGTGGGGTACCATCTCCTGCCTGACCGGTGCGCTCACTTGGCGTATTCTAAGCAAGAAAGGTACTGACTTCAACCAAAAGGGATTACGACGAAGCGAGTATTCTCCGGGACTGATCCAGTTATCGTATGCTTACCTGGTTTTCTTTTAGCTTCGTCGGAGCGCTTCTGACGCGTTTCTTCTTGGGGTTTGTTGAGGCTGCCTTTTTCCCTGGCGCGTTATTCCTTATCTCAAAGGTATGCAGCTTTTGTAAACCTGATTGACCTGCTGACCTTCCCAACCTAGTGGTACAAGCGGGATGAAATAGGTCTACGGACCGCGATTCTGTATTGCGGAAACATTATTAGTAATGCCTTTGGGTCCTTAATGGCGTCCGGAATTCTGAGCGGTATGAATGGTAAACTCGGACATTCAGCGTGGCGGTCAGTCCTCCCATTTCATTGTCCCGCTTTCGCTAATAATTGCCTTATAGATGGTTGTTCTATATCGAGGGAGCCCTCACCATTTTTATCGCTGTTATAGCGATCTTTGTACTGCCAGATTTCCCCGCCACAACCAAATGGCTCTCACCACTCGAACGAGAGTTGGCAATGCAGCGCATGGAGGAGGATGTCGGCGTCGGTGACCAGGGCGAAACGGAGGAAGGTGGCCAAATACGCGGCTTAATACTCGCCATCAAAGATTGGAAAGTTTGGTGGATGTCGCTGGCGTTAACCGCTCAGGTCATCGGTCTTTCATTCAACGCGTATTTCCCGACGCTCAGTCAGACTATGGGATACAGCTATACCATTTCGTTGGTCTTATGTGCCCCGCCGTTTATTTTCACGACGATCATGGCTTTCATCGTGTCCAGGTATGTCTTCTTTCGTAATCGAATGTTTCTCTAATTTCTGGCAGACATTCAGATAAGACGGGTGAACGTTTCTATCATATAATAACTCCCTTCGTATTTGGGATTCTTGGATACATCATCGCCATTTCGACGATGAACACTGCTGCACGTTATGTCTCATTGTGAGTCGATATGTATTCCAATTTTCTGCCTTGAATGAAGCAGTACAGATTCTTGATGGCTCAAAGTTATGCTGGCTTCGTTTGCATGTATGCCTGGATGAGCAACTCATTCCCTCGGCCACCCTCGAAGCGTGCTGTCGCACTGGCATTGATGAATGCGTTCTCCCAGCTAGGGAATGTGGCTGGATCGTAAGCTACATTCGCAGTCTCGCCTGTCGTATGAATTGACTGGCGGCGTTCCAGATATATCTGGCCCAAGACGTGGGGACCCTCATACAGATACTCTTATGCGATTTGTATCTCAAACTTTGGCCTATCGATCGTCATGTTGTGGATATTCCGCCAACATCTGATATCGCTTAACAAGAAGCTTGACGAAGAGGATGAAAGGAAGGGAGTGGAAGAGAAAGGGTTTAGATACCTCATATGACTGTTGTCTGTACGTTACAGATTGACAATCCTGAAATCAACAATGGCTCGACTCGAGGCAGTGGTCTGATTACGGAGGACGGAAGAGGTGACTGTAGGTGGTATCACGAGTTGGGCCGATTTTGGCTAGACACGCCGGCGCCAATTCCAGACGCCAGGTTGCGGGATTCTGGGGCATCCTCCAGGACTTATATTCGAGATGCGGGCAGCAGGAAGGTAATGCAATGAACCCTATACTGTATCACAACTTTCATCGTTTCCCCCTTGGCCATATTCAAGGCATCAAAGGGCGTCCTATATCCACTGGACTTGTAACTTGTGCGGGAGCCACGGTGCTTGCATATGTAAGTAACATGACCAGTTGTACGGATTCGCATAGCTGATTTTGTCAGACTGTATACAGCGTGTGGAGAGACGAACACCGGAGGAGAGCCGTTGTGCAGGTCAAGTGAGTGATTTAGTGTACAGCGGAGATGGCATCTGACTGGTGGATCCGCAGACACGAAACCAAGGTAGCGAAAACGTTGGGGAAGAACAAGGAAATAGATGAAGATTGTTTTGACAGCGTTGAATGGTGTATATTATATGACTGAAATGCACGGGATTGAAATCACACGCGAATTGCTTAATTTAGCACCGACGCCAGCGGCATTTTGCGATAATAATCCCTCACGCATCTTGCCCCAAGCCATCACGCCGCCGGTATAATTGGCAGATTTGCTGTCATTTTCCGGCCACGCCTTTCGGTCGAGCTCGTCGTCGCCGGCAATGAACTCGCTTGCATATCTGTCGCGGCAGTTCGACGTCGTGGCCTCACGGACGCCGCCATCGACGCCGACGACCGACCGCCACTCTTACAATCCTGACCGCCGCAGGAATACCGCTTCAGAGTCGCCGCTGCCGCGCGTACAGACCTGGTCCACTAAATCTTTCCTATTTTCTCCCCAGTCCAGGCCCGGAACCCCAGCTAACGTTCCCATTCCTCTCCGTCCGATTTCATTACCATCGCCAAGCAGGCTGCTCACTCGCTGCCAGACGAGTCCCCGCCCTCAACGCCAGAACTTCAGGTTATGCCCAAGGACGTCGACAATCTCCATTCCCTTCTCAAGCGCATATTCTTTGTACGGGTACTCTCGCTCGCCTGGGACGCACTACAGACCGCGTGGATGTCGCTAACGGGGTGGTATCCGGTCAACGGCAAGGTAGCTGTCCCAGTGATGGTACGCGACAAGGAGGTTACTGACGACGAGACTACCGACGAATCATTACCACCCTCGCCACTTCACTTGTCATCACAACAGGTCCCGCAACCTCAGTCGGTTCATCGTTCATTCACGGATCCTCTAGTACAAGGTCATAAACCGCCAATATCACCTCAAGACGTCCCCGGCTCTCGCGCATCCACGCCCGGTGCCCCCCCACGTCGCACGCCGTTTCATCTCCCCAAAACGCTAGTTCTTGACCTTGACGAAACGCTGATTCACTCCACGTCGCGCCCTATGCCTTCATCGTCAACCGGCTCGGGATTCTTTGGTTTGGGAGCGCTTACGAGACAGAAGCAGGGCCCGGGACATGTGGTAGAGGTCGTACTCGGAGGGCGGAGCACGTTGTATCATGTATACAAACGTCCATTTGTTGATTTTTTCTTGCGGACAGTACGTGTCGCTGTTTCATCGCGTATGCTCAAGCTCATCCCTGTATCAGGTCTCGGGATGGTACACGTTGGTGATATTTACGGCGTCGATGCAGGAGTACGCGGATCCGGTGATAGACTGGTTAGACCAAGGGCGAGGGATACTCACGAATCGGTTATTCAGAGATGTAAGTCGCATGTGGTCTCTTTGATACGTGTTTCTCACATCGATCTAGTCCTGTACGCAGCTACCTAATGGGACATATACGAAAGATCTTTCCGTGGTGGAGAATGATTTGGCTCGGGTCTGTCTGATTGACAACTCCCCCGTCAGTTATCGCGTCAATGAAGGTTGGAATCCCTGTATTCGCGGCTGCTGGCCATATCTGATCTTTTGCAGCCAACGGCATTCCAATAGAAGGGTGGACGCACGATCCTTCAGACGAGGCCCTGCTGGATCTGTTGCCGGTGCTAGACTCTCTACGGTTCACGTCGGATGTTCGACGTGTTTTGGGCCTACGTTGTGCAGGGGGTTCATCATAGCGTTATAATTCATATTTCCTTGTAGACATAGTATTATCGGGCTGCTACTCTAGCTTTCTTTGCATCTCATTCCGTAGCTTATTACTGGGGCATCGCTGACAATCATTATTGATACCAATGTATATTCAATGTATCCGCTTCGTGCTCGTCGTTCAACCGCCAACTCTCGTTCACTACAGTATACAATATGTAACAGAAATCAGGAAGAAACTACAAAGGGCCCGTGAAAGTATGAGTGAGTAGCATTAGCGGTGACGTGTGGATGAGAGAAAGAAGAAAACAGGGAGGTGAACGCGTTACATTGCAAGTTCCGCTTGCAATTGCCGCAGTTGGGCCTCCTCGTCGTCCTCTACAGCGACAGGACCTATTCGATAGATGTGAGTCACCGTGAGTCAGTACCGATTGCATGACTGCGTACCCATCTTGTGAGCCATTGGGGGAGCGTGGGCTGGCGCATGGTCTGCCATTAGGCGCTCGTTTAGCTCTTCCTGTTCCAGTGCGTCCAGCTCTTCAAGTAGTTCGTCCTAGAAACAATGAGACCAACGAGCCAATCTATGTATCAGCATACTCACCTCGTCCATCTGCTCGCCCACAGGTGCTGATATGACATCTGAAATCTCGTCCGCCACCTGTCGTTGCTCGTTGACCTGATCCATTACCTCGTTGACCTGGTCGACGTTCCTGTCGAGTCCCATGAGCGGAATACGGAGGCACAGCGAGCGAGATGTGACATACATATTGCCGTGGATGACTTTGAGAGCGTCCGAGCCCTTCTTCATTGCGAGCATGGTTTCGGCGTTCAGGTTGGCCTCCTCCAGGGTATGTATCTGCATCTCGAGTTGCATGCGGGTGCCGTTGACCCGCTCGAGCTCCTTCTCGCTCCGGTTCTTGCGCTTGAGCGCCATCGTCGCCACTGCGAAGCGCGGTGAAAGGCATGTCACAGGCAGCGAGCCCAGCACACGTACCAGCCTTGTTCGTCACCACATTCGCCTTGGCCTTTTTCAGGTCCTCCTCAATGTTCTTGGCCAGGTACTCTTCCTTCTTCTCAATCATCGCCAGCTGCGCTCGTAGACTGACTATTGCATCTCTCGCCGACTGCTTGGGATCCTTGCGAGGCGCAAAGTAGCTCATGAATGAAGCCATCATGGATGTCGGCAAGAATAACGGCGAAAAACAGAATAACTGCGGGACAAGCCCTCTAAGAGTGGTTGGGTGAGTTGACTGTAAAGCGCAGGATGCGGCCCGATAAAGCAGTTGGCGTGCGTCACACTGCGTGACTCACTATGTCTTTTCCACTAACTATTTACAATACGCCTCATATAACAGAATAAATCACTCTATGTGTCCTGTAGATAATCGAAGCGCCAACAAGAAAAGTCCATGACCCTACTCCTCCTTTGCCTCTGATTCTGTCTCACCGAAACTATAGGCAAGATTAGCACATCGTTCAAGTGGGATATTAAGCACGCACTCTTCATCATCGCTGCGACTGTCTGACGCGCCTACTCCCATTACTACGTTCCATGCAACGCGACATATAGTTGCAAACCATGCCACTTGCAGGAGCTGTTCAAAATGGTCAGCAAGTGTGGCGCATCTAGAGTTGATGGAATACCTGTAAAGCGATAAGACACGCCAAAAACACGTTGAGAGAACCTCTGCTCAGATAGTGCCCAGTCTCGGGATTCCACTGGAGCTTAACTATTTTCGGGGAGTCCCACGTCGACCTGATAGCTAACAAGAACAATATGTGTCGTGTAACGAACCATGACACCATGAAAAGAGCAAACAACGTGTCGCACAGCATTTGAACGACTTCGAGATAGCGTAACATCTTTGCGAGCTGTCAATCTGTAATCAATATCCTTAACTCCGTGATGGTGATGTGTGGCGTACCGGAAGGATGATGTCGCAAAAGTCCATAAGCACCATAATTAGACATCCGATGCGAGTCAAGTTGTAATAGTAGCTCGCGCCCATGAGGAATACCGTTATGACGTGGTGGGTCATCATTTGCCAATGGTCCTTGCGACGGGCCTCGGCGTTGATAATTAAAATTTGGTGCGTATAGAACGCGGTTTCGATTATATAATATAACTTGAGGGGACCGGCCAGCGTCCGGTGGGGGTAATCGAGCCATAGCTGCGTGGGGTTGAGTACAGCGGTGGGGACATTACGGTGAATATACTGTTGAAAGTCAGTTTCGACATGGACAGGAGACGCGACGAAAAAGCATACAAAGCCATAGGACCAGAGGGTGGTATAATAGACAAACTGCCAGCCTTGCTCTGCGAAGCGCAACACGCTCCTGTGAATTTTTCTCTGCTCTTTGCGACGAGACAAGGGCGCGACGTGTCCATTTCCGTTGGCGACGCCATTTCCGTTAGGAATGCCGTTTCCGTTGGCGACACCGTTCGCGTGGCCGTTGTGGACAAGTTTGTACTGTTCGCGTTTGGCCTGGTATGACCTTGTGAGGACCCAACGCGCAAAAGGCTCAAAGAGACAGAGCCTGAGCGTGTCGCGAAGCACGGCCATTACGGCAATGCAACTTATCATTAACCACAGGTCATTCGGGCCAGTTTTATAGTAGGTAGAGTCGGGAAATGAGTCTGGGTGACTTGGGGTATCTGTAGGGTAGGACAGGGAGATGAATGGGGTGAGATATGGGGCCAGCCATCCCACGTCGGCAAGCGAAGGCATTAGGGAGGAGAGAATGGGGGCAACGAGCAACAACTAGGATAGGGTTTGGGTCAACGTGCACAGTTGATTTAATTGCGGAATCGGCCCACGTTGGTTGCCAAAAAGGGGAAACGAGCGACGAGGAGCAGCAGAGACTGTCTTGGGCCGACGAGGGTGGTACTGGGTCGTAAAGGCGCGTGTGATAGTCGCGGTAAGAGCGCGAATTATTTTTTAAGCAATTACGGGACTTGACCCGTGGGAAATCTGTCTTTTCCTCTCTTCCATGTCGACCCAACCCCAGGCGACGCTTTACCTCAACAATCTCAATGAAAAAATACACAAGGATGAGCTCAGAATACAGCTCTATGCTCTTTTCACCACGTATGGCAAGATAATCGACATCATCGCCTCCAAGAGCCCCGCCATGCGCGGCCAGGCCTTTCTCGTCTTTAGTGATCTCACAGGCGCGACTTCGGCCCTCAGAGCCTGCGACGGCATGGTATTCTACGATAAGCCCATGGTGAGCACCATCCGAGCCTTATCTGCGCCCTCTCTGACCCAAGCAGCGCATCGCATACGCCAAGAACAAGTCGTACGCGACGTCGAAGCGCGAAGACCCCAACTTTGTGCCGCCCAACTCTGCCAATGCCAGTGCACTCGTCCAGAACGGTGTTCTCAAACGACGGCGCGACGACTCGCCGGATGCGCGCGAGGCGAAACGCAAGGCTGATGAGCAGAGCGATGAGGAGATGGAGATTGACGACGATGACGATGAATCGGATCCGCCGGCGCCTACATACTCTTGTACGTCGTATTCCTGCATAATATACATTGGCTTCACATTCTTTCCATCCAAAGCGGAAATCTTTCCTCCTCAAGTCCATCACCCAACAGCTCGTCTATTATGTACAAATCTTCCTCAGGAAGTCTCCAACGATGTGCTTTCCGTCCTCTTCCAACCGTGCGTCAACTTGCTCCCCCACTGGCTCTGTCTTTGACTTTTGTACAGACACAATGGCTTTATATCGACCCGTGTCGTGGAATCGCCGAATCCGAGTTCGACTGGCGAAAAAACCAAAGTTGCTCAGACACTTTTCAAGAATGCAGAGCTTGCTACGGCAGCAAGGGAAGCTCTCAATGGATTCACGTTAAAAAAGGGCTGGAGCATGACCGTTGTGTACATTTAGTGTAAAGTCTTTGATTCGTACGTGTTACAACATATTGTACAAACTTTGCGTCTCTGCTTATTTCTGGAATGCCTCCAAGATTGTCTTTCCAAGCGGTCCAGCTGAGGCAGGGTTTTGACCAGTGTAGAGATGGCCATCCACGACGACCTTGGGCTGATTCGATGGTGAGATTGCCGAACTCGAACGGCAGCATAACACACTGACCTGCCATGGCTCAGCCTTGCTGTATTTTCCACCCTTCTTCTGGAGCTCATCCTCGAGAGAGAATGGAACAGCTTTGACGGCATCAACCTGCACCTCTTCAACGTTGGAGAAGCCGGTAAATTCCTTCCCAGCAAAGATGGATTTGCCCTCCGCATCAACGGCGTTCAGAAGCGCGCTATCGCAAGTGATGAATAATGTGGCGCGGCGATAATATCGATCGCGACTTACGCAGGTCCGTGGCAAACAGCTGCGGTGATCTTTCCAGCTTGGTAAAACTGCAAGAGGATAAGCTTAAGCTTAGGTCGTCCAACAGAAAACATACATCAGACGCGAGTTTACTGTTATCCGGGTCGACGGGCAAATCGATGACCGGTCCGTGTCCGCCAACATAGAAGATGGCATCATAGTCCTTGGCGCTTACTTCCGAGATCTTTTTGGCGTTTGCAAGTTTCTTCTGGACCGTCTCGTCGCTGAGGAACTTGACGCTCTCCGTATCTTTGAACATCTTGGGCAGTGATCAGTACGCGTAGGAACGAGCCACACAGAAATTCACCTGCACACTGCCCTCATCGACTGGCGGGTTGGGCCCTTTGGGTGAGGCAAAGTCGATGGTGAATGTCGGTGCTAAGATATAGTACGGGTGCGCCGCTTCTGGGAGATACCATCCCTTCGGTACAAAGTGAGATGGCACTCATCATCCACACAAGCAACGTACTGTCTGTTTTCCGAGGAGATTCGTGTCGCAGGAGGTGAATACAAACAGAATAGAAGACATTGTGGGCGGATGAGAAAGAGAATGACGAACTACTGGTGATCATCCGAGTCCTCTTATAGCCGGCAACAAACATACCCGGACCTCAAGGAATTTTGTTGAAGAGGAACAATCAGCAATTCGAACAGCGCTGACTAGCGCCAGACTCTGCATATGCTTTCAAATCTCTTACACATCTGTCGTTCCCACTGGTCTGAAACGTAGTGCCGAGTCGACGCGTACGACGACGACGACGACGTCCTTTCATCTCAGGCCTGAGCTGAAGATAAGTATATGAGGAAACGTCAACGTCGAGATATTTACTGTATTTCTCCATACTTGCAGTCCGAGCTGTTCCTATATCGTACTCAAGATACTTGTTGCTCAGTGCTATCTCGAAATTCGAATTCCTCACTGTGCCATTTTCAAACAATCTACCGGATTTGCGGGTACAAGCCCATTTCAGATTGACACGATCAGCCACCATTTTTGTGCGCGAATTTCGAGGCTCTTCGAGAGTCAGTTGGGTGTTACGCGTACGAGCCAATCGATCTAATGATCAGGCGCCGTATGTCAGTGCGTCTATTGTCAAATTTTCCCGTGTTATACTAACGAGCGTTCCCAGATTCGAAGGACAGGAGAGATAATGCTGTGAAATGAGATCTGGTCCCTACTAGCAGGGGAGATACTAGCTCCCACGGCGACTATCTTATAATCGAGAAGACAAGACTCCGATACAAACTTCATATTCATTCCTTGACACCCACTAGCGCAAGTATGAAGTAAGTTAATTCGTGAGCTAGGGTAACCAATAAACATAGTATAAACAGATGTCCGTACTTAACAAATAACACAAGAAGATTCTTTGTCCGGCTTGACGAGTTTCATCTCGAGCCGTGCTCTGAGCGTCTCGTCGACGGAAATGTACGCGCTTCCCCTGATGGTGTCAATGATGAACAAGTTTGCCAATGTCTGGAGACTTACTCTCCCAACAAACTCGTACTATCCGGGTTATTGAGTGGGACCTCAATAGCATTCTTTTGCCCTCTAGACGGTTTTGTGCCACGCGGAACCAGCTCGCATTGTGAGCTCAACACGATGACGATATCTGGCAGCGGCTTTGATGTAGACCCAGAGGTTGGTGATAGAAGTTTGGAGGAAACGACCGGGTATGGCGAGGCGTCGAGCACATGGAGCTCTGCATCAGCGAATGTAGGCGGACTGAGCTCCAGTAAATGCAAGGATATTTGCCACGGTCCAGTTTTATGTTTGGAATCTGAAGAAAATGCCAAACGCCACACACGAGCTAAGATCATGAAATAAGCAGTATAATGATAGTGATGAACAACGGCTCTTCACCCTTGGCAATAAAGTCTAACGTTATTTCATGAGACAGATGTATGCGTTTCATGAACTTGATGATCTCAAAGTTCGCCGTAAACCCAGCAGAATTGGACTCTTCAACTGTGATGCTGTCTGGACGGAAATCCTCGCCGAGCAACATAATTCCACCTGATGGCAAAGGAGTATATGCTTCCATAGAACGGATGTGGCCGAAGAGTGCCTGATTCTTTGTTAATAAACAACCCGACCGTATTTCGAGGCGAGAGGTTTCGTCAAGCGGAAGAGAGTGACGCAAAATACCACTGATAAGCCGCGAAGGTGTATGTCGATCAGAATCGGCATCGTGAGTGACAATGGCCCAGTATATAGGCGCATGCCCTTCTACGGATGTTTCCTGGACCAAGGAAGTAAACGAGAGAGATGCGGATTCACAAGCAGTTGCACAGTTGGCGAGCATAGATTCAACGGGTTCTGCGTCTGGGTCATTGAGGTGTTTCCCATAGTTGCGCACAAGGCTGCCAAGGACCTGAAGCACTGCTGCGCGGACTTCTTTGGCTGTGCGTTTCTTTGTATGGAACCATTTGCCCTTGCCACTGTCCAGTGCTTGCGCCAAGGTATTGACGGATGTAGAGGAGCGCAAGGAAGTTCGGGAAGTAGAGGAAAGATGGATGTAGGCACATCAAGGTGGCTAGAGGGTGACGTGGGTGGTGGAGATGGAGGGGAAGAAGAGAATCTGTAGCAGGACTGTCCGGAACGATAGCCGGCGGTTTCGAGTCTGTGAACGCTTGGACCAATGGACTTGGCGTTGGGTCGACTGCCGACTCGTCAACCTCAATGTAAGGGGGCGGTGGGGCGTCCTTCCGCGTAGACTGGCCTCGTTCAATGATCATAGTGTTCTGCAAGATGGGTGGCTGTGATCAGTCAAACCTTTACCAATTGCCTGCCGTGATGCCCGTCGCACGTGGGAATATGACTTCATCGTCTGTACTACGAGCAGCGCCTCGTTTGGCGCGTGTCCCGCACCGCTCCTTTCTGTCCTTATTTGGCTCGCAGGCTCCCGAGTTTTTGAATGGGGTTCTCGCCACGCCAATACGCGAACCGCGACGTCCAGGCTTTTCCACCGTCTTGAACGCTCAGGTGCATTTGTCATCAGTGCTTGCTTGACAGAAATCTCAGTCCAGCAGGGCAGAGTGCTCTATGATATATTTCTTTTCGCACAAAAAGACGACAAGGGAAAGCCCGGATACATACTGGAATTCGATTCCCGGCCCTCAGAGGCCACACCACTTCTCGAGCTACTCAAACGATATGTTCTCCGAAGTAAAGTCAAAATCCGCGATGTCTCCGAGGAATACGATCTTTGGGCCGCCTGGGGACAAAACCAGTCACATTGGGAAACAAGCGTAGCTGGCAATGGGCTCAAAGTGGCGCCGTGGAACCCATTTGGTCTCCCGAAGGGGAATGGCCTTGGGGCACGCAAGATGGCGTGATACGCGACAGAAGAGCTGTTGGTATGGGGAAGAGAATACTTGCAAGGCAGGGCGATAAACGTTGGTCCTTTTCCTTGCTCAAGTATCCTCGTTGACGCGTCGCAGCTCGCGAGAGCCAAGATCATGACCTCGTCGACAGTTACACGGCACACCGACTAAGGTTAGGCGTTCCTGAAGGACAAGTCGACATACCCCCACACAAGCATTTCCAATGGATTGCAACTTGGATATGATGGGAGGCCTCGACTTTCGCAAAGGATGCTACGTCGGACAAGAGCTAACTGTCCGAACGTACCATACTGGTGTCCTGCGTAAACGGATATACCCCGTTCAACTTGAAAAAGAAAACGATTCGTAGGTGTATTTCGAACGTGCAATGACTCGGTTCTCATTTCATGGCTATAGTTTTACATCTGGTTCTTTATCTCCAGGCTTCTATCACATCGGGTGGACGTCGCCCTACCGGAAAGCTACTAACGTCGGAGGACGGGCGTGGGTTGGCGCTTCTACGGATCGAACTTGTCGACGCACAGGCCCAGTTCCAGGTGAAAGATGAAGCTGGGGGTGTGTGGAACGTGAAACCGACTCGACCTGATTGGTGGCCTCAATCTACTACCCCGTCTGATACATCCATAGGTTGAAAATCCAAATATTATTCTTCTTTTGCCATGCTATGACAGAAGCCATTACATATTCTCCGTCGTGCGAAACCGACGCGAATAAAGCACCGACGACGCTCCGTTTGTCTGTGGTAAGACGCAGACATGGTTTACTTCCTACATAATCCCCGCCGAAAGTTAAATCTTTCCACGTTGGTTTAATTACGGGGTACAGCGCCTTGTACGCAGCTTCTTTCACTGCCCATCTGAAGTCGTTGATCAGTTAAAGTCGACTAACAAGTCGGGTGAAAAACATACCGCACTGCAAGAAATCGTACACGAGCAGGCTCGTCGTGTTCTGACGGCAATAGCGTGTTTCTTGAGGACTCAGTATCCTCGAAGCTAGTTTTTGCGAGCCACGGCGCTGAATGAGAGCGGCAATACGCGGAACGAAGACGAGGTCGACGCCCAGGCCAAGGATCATGAAAGCATAAGCGGAAGAGTGATCGGCCGATCCTTCCACCTACCATTATCATGGCAGAGGCAGCTAATGTCTACATATCCGCCGCTACAAACCGATTCACACAGGCAGCAGCCGTATCACCTTCTGGATCGTTGATTGCTTTTGGAAGCTCGAATCTCGTTGCTCTTTGGAATTTAGAGGTATTCCAGCCCAAAATTTTAGGTGTGGTTTGTACTAATAATTAGCCTCTAGACATTGCCAAATCCTGGCGTGTACAAAACTCTGTTTGGCCATGAAGCAGCAGTGACATGTGTGGATTTTGTTGACGATGATTCGTTTGTCTCGGGCGACGAAAAGGGAGCAGTCCTTCACTGGCTTTTGCAGGGAGACAAGGTGTGTATTTTGTTGGCAACAGATAGGCTTGGATGGTGACTGATTTGCGTGTAGTGGACTTGCACGCGATTACATGCTCATTCAAAGGGCATCTCAGCACTTTGTGTGCACTCAAATTCTCACATTCTAGCCACAGGCTCATCCGATGCTTCAACGAAAGTCTGGGACCTGATAGCCACGCAGGTATGCGGCAATCCCACTTCAGTATATCATATAATAACACCGTAGCTCAGAACTTCAGTCTCTTTCTCTTGGTGGAAGATATCCACTGTCCATGAAAGCAAATTTTCTCCCTGGTTCCAAAAGTTTGTTTTCGGTGCAGCCCACCGCGAGTTGCTAGTCTCACGCACCTCAGATATCATGTTGGCCATCGCTACCACAGATAGAAGTATTCAAATCTGGACTAAAGCTGAAGGCGCCACCTCACCAGTTAGTATCACAATCCCTCCTCTTTTTTGTCCATCTGAGCCATTTCTAGTTCGTAAAATCAGCGTCCCTCTCTGGCCATGATGACTGGGTGCGGTGTCTTGCCTTCCGCGAGCCACCTGAAGAGAGAGATGTCTTGATACTCGCTTCAGGGTCGCATGACTCGACCATTCGTCTCTGGAAAATCGAACCTTTCAAGCAAACCGAGTCAGACGGATCCACCGACGCGTTACTAGATGCATTTGAAGCTTCGCTCGGTGAAGTAATAGACGAAGGCGGTGGCGGGCGGCAGGTTTCTCTGAAGAGACACATCGTGACAGTCAAATCCAAAGAGCTGTAAGTGGGTCGGTTTCTGTGCTGGATGTATCATACTGAAAAACGTACCAGCTCACAACAGTATTCGATAACTTTGATGCACTTCTCATCGGTCACGAAGCAGGCGTGACATCCTTGACGTGGCGTCCGACGTCTGTTCCGACGCTTTTGTCTACATCTACAGATTCTTCGGCGATTCTGTGGTCTCCCTCTACCATCATTTCCAATGATCAAGACGAACAGTCTGCGATTTGGATCAACATTCAGCGCTTTGGCGATATTGGTGGGCAACGTCTTGGAGGGTTTATTGGCGGGCTGTGGGGATGTCAAGGCGGGGAAGCGCTTGCATGGGGCTGGTCGGGCGGCTGGCGTCGGTGGAAGAGTTCTGATGGAGGCAAATCAGAGAAGTGGGCTGAGACACATGCCATTAGTGGGCACAGTGGTCCAGTGAAAGGACTTGCCTGGAGTCCGAATGGCAGATTTTTGGCTTCTACAGGGTATGGTGGTTATCTCTGCAGCGGCAAGATGTTAATATATGCTAGATTGGATCAAACGACGCGATTGCATGCTCCTCTGACGGATACAACTACCGGTGTTACTACTTGGCATGAACTTGCACGCCCACAGGTTCATGGCTTTGACCTGTTGTCTGTCTGCTTCTTGAACAACCTCAAGTTTGTGAGCATTGGCGATGAGAAGGTAGCGAGGGTGTTTGAAGCACCAAAGAGTTTTGTTGACGTTGTGACTACTCTTAATGTGGCAAGTTTCGATGAAGATGAGATTCAGGATCGGCCTATGAGGGCTAGCGTGCCTCCTCTTGGGCTGTCAAATAAAGCTACGAGCGAAGGTGAGCGGTGTCTGTAAACTGATCAGTCAGAGGCTGAGGTCTGTTTTAGGTCCTCAGGAGATATCAGAGATGCTATCGACAACACGTCCTTTGGAAGGAGAATTAGCAGCATCAACGCTCTGGCCTGAAGTGGAGAAGGTCTTTGGTCATGGTTACGAGTCGATAACTCTAGCCACATCTCATGCCCGCGACATCGTAGCCTCTGCGTGTAAGTCGACATCTGCGGAACATGCTGTTATTCGATTATGGGATGTCAAGACGTGGCAACCGACAGGGGAGCCGCTGGCTGGACACGCATTGACAGTGACGCGGATAGCATTCAGTCCGGATGACAAGCTTGTTCTCTCCGTGTCTCGAGATCGGACATGGCGATTGTTTGAGCGCGAAGGTGACGCGAAACGTGAGATATCTATACCCACTTTGACGCGTACTGACCGGTACTTCAGAGTACAAACCAATCGGTGCTGACAAGAGCCACGCGCGCATAATATGGGACTGTGCGTGGTCACATGAGGGCGATATTTTCGCGACTGCATCTAGAGATAAGACGGTACGAAACTGTCTTGGTTGAGACTGCGTATATATTCACGATATCGCAGGTGAAGATATGGAAGGCATCGGACGCAGACAATAAATGGAGCGCGACGACACTGAAGCTTCCTGAAGCTGCTACAACCGTCGACTTTTCACCAGCTTGCATTGAGAATAAAAGGTTCGGCCCAGATATACTGATCTACTAGTCAAGAGGCTGATTGTTATCATTAGGCGCTATCTGGCGATTGGGCTGGAGACAGGAGAGATTCTGGTCTACTCTGGTCTGATAGCACAGCCCACAGTCTGGAGCCAGGACATGTCTATTCCTCGAGGGTACGATGGTTTATGCACTGATAAATCTTCTACTGACTACGCGTCCGTATAGGGTCGCACATGTGAATCAAGTTTATCGCCTGAGCTGGCGTCCTGGAGGCGCTGAGTTGGCGAGCTGTAGTGAAGACGGTAGTCTACGTATATTGAGAATACGATGATATCCTAGGCATTGATCGCCAGTGTGACGTGATGTAACACGAACCTTTTTCTCCTGCCATCACTGTCAAGATGGTGGATTCGCAGCGTACACGCGAAGATCAACGTTTTACTCTCCCGCTTCGTCCACAAGTATTTCGTCAAGGCTCAGTACATGATTCGGACGCTCCTGTCAAAATGTCAAGGAGACGAAAGGCAGCGGTCGAGCGTGGACGAGGAGGCGCTCGCGCTCCTGGGGCATCGCGTACAGCGGCAGCGCCAACTGCGAGCTCATCCAATTTGCCGCCTTTGGCAAACCGATTCCACTCTCGCCCGCGGTCCCAGAGCAACAGTCGCAGTCGCAGTCGCTCCCGCAGCCCCCCTTATTACCCCCGTTCTCCTTTGAGTCGACGACTTGCCTCGCCATATAGACGGTTTAGACGCTCACCATCTAGCCGATACGGGACCCCGCGTCCATGGTCCCCGCCCCCGCGGCGGTTCAATTCACCTCCTTCAAGGTATCGCAGGCGCAGATCCAGATCGCGCTCCAGAGCTCGATCTCCAGTGCGCAGGGGTCGGACCAGGTCGCGTTCTCAACCAACTACACAAGATGCTCGTTCAGATACGCTGGCCACCGCATCATCAGCCAATCCCACTTCTTCCATCCCTATCGGTTCCCCACGTCCCGCTCCTTCCAACCAAGAACAAGGCCCTGCATTGAAGCCAGAAACAGAGGAATCAGAGTCGTCCCGCAAAGAGCGACTCCGGGTGCGCCTTGAAAAAGAACGCGAGCTAGCCATGGTCCCGGAGGATCCTTTTGAGCGTTTGGAGGCAGAGGCTCGGCAACGGAAAGCATCTATGGCGTCGCGCATGCAGAGCAAAGCGTCCGATGTTAGTTCAAAGGCGATTCAGAAAACAACAGACGGCGAAGGTAATCACCATCGCCAAGTCTCGGAGACGGCAGCGCGTGCTGGGAGAGAAGGCAAAGAAGGCAAGGAACCCGACCGGAATCGTCGACAGGCAAGTGAGCACCATCTGGAAGCACTAGGCCCAGCACGACGACGCGATAATGTCCATTCGGATGCAGGACGCATAGAAGAACGGGTGCTTCAAGCCCAACGTCAGCGTGTCGCTCCAGAAGAAACCCGCAGTTCTGCTGGTGATGCTCCGAACTATGAAGCCGTTCTTAACGGGAAACCAGAGGCTGCAAAGAAACAAGAAGACCCATATGAGCAAGTTGATGGAAGCAAGACTGGCTCCCGTTTGAAGGGTCCAAACGAATTATCAGACATGGAAATGGATTCGGACGAAGACGGGGACAAGGGGAAGGTGAGTTCCAAGGTAGCGAAGCCCGATGACGACGCCGATGAAAACGATGTTGTGGTTAGTCGAGTATCTCTTAAATGAAGCACTCGGCTCATTACACGTTGCAGATTGTACACAAGAAGGAAGAGGACAATGAGGAAGACGAGGTGAGTTCTCCTTTGCATTCTTCTACTTCGTCACAATATTTGTTTGTTCTCGCTCGTCAGATTGAAATTGTGGAATATACACCGAAGAAGGAAGAAATTGATCAAGAGGAGGATGGGATTGTTATCGTCGCACCGAACGACGTTCATGTGGCAGTAAGTCGACTTCTGGGTGATCACTGTTTTTCTGACTGCTGGCAGGTTGGGCTTTCAAATCCGCTGAAACGCAAGAAGGAAGAAGATTCCGATGATGAAGTCAAGGTACCGTACCAAGACACTTTCGTTCCCGCGCGTTGATCATTCGCAGCCTCTTCGTAAGCAGAGGAATACAGGTGCGTTATCGTATCCTGTCCATTCTTCACATATGAATTCATATCTAGGTCCCCGGAATCTTGAACAACTCCACAAAGCTTTGCGTCGAGAGCCGTTACCTCCGCAAAGGGACTTGTTACAGGCGCGTCGAGAGCCTTTCCCTCCGCGTCCTGTGGTACCGCTACTAGCAAGACAACCACCGGCCCCACCACGACGGTTTCCTGCACGAATTTTCCAATCAGGTCGACAACCAGCAGCGCAAGGACCAGCAAATGGACCAGCACATGTACAGCAGCGACAAGCACCTATACAACAGCCACAAGCACCTGTACAGCAGCCACAGGCCCCTGCTCCTGCCACGGCACCGGCCCAGCAGATGCAACAACAGAACATACAGGCGGCTCCTCTCAATCAGGAGCAATGGTTGCAGAGGGTACGAGGCCAGGAGGTCGAACCTCGCAATGGCGCGGTACGCACTGCCGTGCTTAGTTTGATAAATCAGCGTGACGTGATAAATGCTCAACTGAAAGGGCTTTATGAGGAGTTTGGGAGGGAGGGCCGCTAGAACGTTGGCATTTGATCATCGTCTTGTACGCAATTTTACTCCGCCGTCACACGTATCTCGGTTCTGAATACCACTTTTATCTTCCATTGAGTCGTACTTCCGAAAATGCGGAATATTGCCCATATGCGCATATCCATGATTTGCACGATTTGCGGTTTGAACTGAATTCTGCTGAGAAATATGGACAGCGCCGATTCGGGAATTGATCCGATCCGCTGTTTCCAACCTTCACCATACCCAAAGAGCTGTGATACTGCACGTTACTCGCTCGTTATGACTTCTTCTCCATGAATCTAGTCCGGTTTATTTACTACTGCCCTATTGTCTCCGCCTACCCGACCGCCGACTTGGAGACGCGGTTCCTTCGACGACTTCAACCAGATTTTCTTCCCGAGTCGGCCCAATCACACAGTCACTGACTCACTGGCACTGGCGATTCAATTCAATCGGCTAATGCAACACAACCAGATGGTTCCTATGCTCAGCTGTCGTGCGCTACTACCCTGGGTCTTCATCGTGTATATAAATCCGCACATTTTCATATTGTATTCAACACCACTGTCCATCCTTTGAACGTTTCTGCAATGGCGACCCAAGGTGATATCTCTGAGACTACGACTATTGACATTCATGAGCCCGAGGCGGTGATTTTGTCGGGGGCGTTGGAACGGCAGCCGACGCAGGAAACTGTGCGCGAGGCCATGCAGCAGCCCGACCCCGTCCCGACGGCGTTGCCGTACTCCTTATGCTTCACGGACCCGTCGTTGAAGGAGGCGCGCAAGATATTCTTCAAGACGTTTGCGTTTGGCTCGTTCTTGATCGTTCTTATAATATATTGCGTCTTGGCGATATACTGGGGCGCACTTTGGAAGATCCCAGCGAACAAATTGGATGGGTGGCTTGTGGTATGTGGTTTCTAGGAGCACGGTGGGGAGGTTTCTGATGATGTTTTGTTGGACAGGACTTTGATGGGTCAACGCTGGGTAGCGCTGTGGTGCAAGGTCTTACTCGCGATACCAGCCCGGAAGCACGTGTAACCTGGAAGGTGATGGACGCTGCGCAATTTAGCGGTCCGGACGAGGTTGCACATCTCGTGGTAGAACAGAAGACTTGGGTTGCAGTTGTGGGTATGTTTGCAGCGTCCCGCGTTATGTGTTTTTTTTCTTGACGGTGGCTGATAACTTGTTTTAGTGCACGCTGACGCCACAAGTAACTTGACGTCCGCGATCAATAATCAGGACGCTTCTTACAATGGCTCGCAGGCAGTAACGTTCTTCGCCGTTGAAGCTAGAAATGAAAACGCATTGTAGGTTTCGTTTACTGTTGTCTTCTGAGTGAATACTTATGTCGCTAGTCGTGTGATCCTTCGACCTTATGTGCAGTCATTCTTGGACGCGACATGCCACTCGTTTGCGCAAACATTCGCCGCACAGTTGGCCTCTACAGACACGGACGTCGCGGCGTTATTGGATGCGGCTCCTCAAGTGATAACGCAGCCACTGGCCTATACGATAGACAACCTTCGTCCCTTCGATGTCCCAGTGTATGCCTATCCTTGCGACATTGTTTCCTCGCTCTAATGTCTCTCCAGTGCGAGCGCCGTCACGTTCATTGGCCTTATTTACCTACTCGTCATTTGCTTCTTCATCGTGGTATGTAAACAACGGCTGGACTCTCTTGTAATGTAACTGAATGTTGTCTCTAGCTTATCGGGGCTTCCGCTCGAATGCTCTCGGGCATCGAGCCCAAGTTGACAACTGTATCTCTCATCAAGATGCGCCTCACGACTATATTCATATGCTACTTTGTCCTGTCACTTTTCTATTCTGCCCTGAGTAGTGCATTCCAGGTAGACTTTGGCATAAAGTGAGTCCGGTCTGCCTGCGTGTGTTTTGCGGTTATTGAATTTTGGTTTCTGCAGGTTCGGCAATAGCGGTTTCCTCGTGCTTTGGGCACTCAACTTTGTCGGCATGTTGGCAGTTGGGCTCGCACTGGAAGCCATGTTCACGATTCTCACGCACCGTTTCATGCCTTATTTCATGATTACTTGGATTATTGGTGGGTCTCATGTTTGTGTTGATGGTCCTAAGCTAACTGGTCGTTTGTCTAGTCAATGTTTCTGTCAGCTTCCAACCGATTGAAGTACTACCTTCGCTTTACAAATACGGACGCGCGTTTCCTTTCTACAACATCGGAGGCGCCATAAGAACCATCATATTCAGTACGAAGAACGAACGTAAGCCATACATCTTACCGTACTTATTCATGTGCCTTTGCTCATCCAAAGCGCAGTTGGACTGCATTTCGGCATCCTGATTATCTGGATGGTAGCTTCGATGGTTACCCTGCCGCTGTTTACTTGGTACACACGCAGAGGGCCAATGAAACAGGCCAGAGCAGCGGCCGCGGCAGCTGCAGCATCGTCAAAGAATTGAGTAGTTGGTGATCATTTCCTCCATCATCCTAGACACAGTATATACCTCCATTAATCACCTGTATCCCTTCTTGCAATAACTTAAGTGTAGTACTTGCTTTTCCGCCGTGCGGGTGACAGTCGTCATGGCACGAGATGTGACTGGACGTACAGTTTCTGAAAGGGGTGAATTTCAGGGTCTGCAAAGCGCGTCCATGGATAAGCTCATGTCGTCTCCCAACGTGCAGATCAACGAGGATACATTTCTCGAACTCGCCCAGATGGCGATTGTACCACTGGGCATCAAATGCGAGTGCTGTCCCAGCCTGCTATCCTGTTGGCATGCTCTCGGCCGCGTATGTACTATCCTTTCACATGGCCCATCACTGACTGCTATACAGCATCAAGTAATGCACCACAAAACGACAAAGGCTAAGGGTAAAGGCTCTGTAAGTAGCTCGTCCTAACCACCATAACTCGACTCACGACTAGGGCAGCGCATTGAGTATTCCTGCCGACTCCCAAGGTGCACTTCACAGGCCCAGATATACCCCAGAAAAGAGGACCTTCACGAGCATATCAAGAACACCCATCTCCCCCATCACCGCGCCCTCGTATGTCCCCTCAAGGCGTGCAATTTCACTGCTGCCAGAAAGAATCAGCTCATCACCCACTTTCACGAATATCACCAGTCCCTAGACGGCCAGACGATTGCGAGAAACTCAAATCTCTTGTCGCCATCGTGGCTGCCACTCCGCGTCGCAGATATGCCAGAGCCACCGCCGCTTCCGCGCGACATCCCCATCGGCACCCTTCTCGTGCCAGTAGCCAGTGGGCAGCGAAAGAGAGCACCAGCTCCTTCCTCACAGTCCTCTGGCACACGGATCAAAAAGACGACCTCAGTGCAGCAATTGCCATCTGCGCGAAAACGGGCCAGTCCTCCTTCCGAGTCGGCCAACGAGAAGAAAAGGCTGGTTTTCGAAGATCTGGAGCCTTTTGTACTGGCAAAGGCCGGCGATGGAGAGTTGTCTCTGTTCAAGGACTACGAAGTATGGCAACGGCCTGCGGAACTGCAGAAAGACGTCGCTCGGCCGCAGGCTATCATGGACCCAAGGACGATCCGTTCACATTCTCCACCTGTATCCATCCACTTTGATGTTTTCCACCAAAAAGTGCAGTTGATAGTCGACGAAGGAGGAAAGAAGCCATAACTTCTATACTTTATCTCGCGCTACATGACAGAGAGCATCGTTCGTCGCTACATTAATAATCGCATAGTACACCACATCTCGTATTTTACTTTCGTTAGGCAGTATAAACAAAATACATATTCCTAGTTAACAGTCGTCATCAGCCGTTTGGAGAGTAGATTTGAATACAACCCACTGTTTGTCAGTCATGTCCATGAAAGCGTTTCGATCTCTTTCTTTCTGGATATCGGCATCCGTCCACTTATGCTTCGCCTTTTCTTCAGCAATCAATACTTGCTTCTTTTTGTTTAGCCTCAGGTTGACCCAACGAAGAAGGAAGGTAACGAAGAGCTGCACGGTGAGCAGTATCATGATGGCGATCTTGCCCGGGATGTAAGCAGGCGCGTCTTTGGGAAGAAAGATCTCTGTTCCGACGATGTTGCCGACACAGAAAGCCACCATCGTGAGGGCGTTCAGTGTGCTCTTCTTCGTGTGTCCACTGGTATTGCTCGCGTTGTAAGCATACACGATTGAGAGACCGCTGCCAAACGTATGAACGAGATACGAAGCTGTGGGAATGGGTTTCAGTGTGTGCAGGGAACCAAAACGTTCAAGAGCTCACCAAAGAGCAGAGCACCCTTGTTCCCTGAGTCGTTCAACCCAATCATCATGGCTGCCCAGGCATCAATATTCGTAGAGATACAGATGGTAACGCCAACTTACCGGCTCCAACAATTGTCGGAACGAGCGCGAATATAAGAGGGACCATGCGTTCGCCCTACAGATCATTGGTCGCCTTAATCTATATGGTAGGTCTTGAATAATGCGGACCTTCTTATCCGAAAACCAACCGCATAGTAAAGTCATACCAGCCGCCACCGCTCCTCCTGGCGTAGACAGAATCAAAGTCTGTCTGGATCTGCAAACGAAGATGAACGATGTAGAAAAAAAAGTGTAGAGGCCTTTCACATACGTGTAGCCAAAATTCTTGATGATCTTGTTGCTGACTGAATGTGAGAGCCTAGAATCAGTCATGGAAGTCACTACGAAAATAGTTCAAAGAACTGACAGTTGCTCAGTCCTCCGTTAGGTACGCTCGCTATAACATCCAGTGAGCCCACTCGCTTCGCTGTCATTGAAAATACTCACTCAATAGCGTCGTAAGAATAATCAGCCACGTTCGGACGTCAGTGAGCGCTTCAATGACCTGATCTTTCTTCAGTTTCTTATTCTCCGTCCCACCTTGATCATCTCGGACTCGTTCCAGCGCAGCGATACGTTCCTCCTCGGTCAAGAAATGTGCACGGACGGGAGAATCAGGGAGCCAAACGAGGACGCAGATGCCCACGACAATAGCCAGACCTCCTAGGAGAACATAGATTATCTTGTACGGTGCAATCCTATCGCCGGCATAGAATGAGATGCCCTGGAAATCATTGTGAGCCTTCAGCGATAAAGGCCACAGAATGAAAAGCACAAACATATGCAACAAAGCCTCCAAAGATCTCGGTCAGGCCATTCTACACTGTTCAGTCTTTGAGAGAGATTTGCCATCTCGGACATGCTCACCATGACATAGAACCAGGAAATACGCGTCGCCTGTCAATTCATTCAGATATCATCTGCCGACAGCGGAATGACAAAGGCCATTGTCACCTGTTCGTTCTTCTTATAAAACATGGTAATGATCTGGATCAAAATAGGCGCCACGCAGCTCTCGCACATTCCGAGAAGAATCCGAAGGACGAAGAAGGCGGGGAACGAGGTGCCAACAGCGTGTAGCATGAGTATGACGCCCCATACGACAATGTTTCCGCCTGCACGGTGTAAGGTCAAAGCTGTCGATACGATGCATCAACGCACCGAGGTACTTTGCAACGCGCAATTTCTGTGAGATGTATACCGTTGGGAATTCCCAGACGAGGAATCCCAGATAGAACGCGAGCGAGACCAGGTTATAATTCTAGAGTATGTTCAGCGAGGCGTTCGGAGATTTGAACGGTACAGAATGCGTACCTGCCTGTGATGGGTAGACCCATGATACTGGCGTAATTGAGGGATGTCTTGTCTCTGCCAACAAATGTCAGTCCAGGATCTGTCTGAGCGATACGGAGGCAGTACAGGAATTGCGTAAAGTAGACGGCCGCGCATAGAGGTGGAATGAGTTTATCCTGGTTCCAATGAGTACGCCGGGCTTAGAAAAAGGACGATATACTTACCAGCTTCCTGCGAAGACGCAGATTGTACTCTTCACTGAATTCGGCACTTCTTTCGATACCCACAAGCCGTAGAGCCTCGTCACCGCGAGAAACGTCAACCGAGGCTATGGACACTTTCTCAGCATCTGGAGCAATTTTCTCCTCGATGGAAGCATCGCTCTTTCGTTCTGTCTCCGTGTTCGTAGGCATCATGATGGACGGACGAGTATCATTGGAGCATGACCTTACTACTTTATAGTAGCCTTATCTGTTATCGAACTAGCTGATGCCGTGAGACGACATGAGGTGACTTTGAGAGAAAAGTCCTATAAACATCAAACTCATCAGGGAGTATCGCTTCGGATGTCGGTTGGCCAGGGCGAACTTGACGAGTAGCCTTGAAGATAGATGCACGATGTGTAGATGCTAATGCGTTTATTGTGTGTTTTGTGTACAAGTATGAATCCTGGCGATGAGAATGAAGTCTATTACGATTACAGCTTTTGGATGACAATTGCAGATGCAGCTCCACCCTATGAGAAGTTAAGAGATGATTCGGGACGTGAGGATATCTACTCACCCCATTGCAGATACCAGCGGCACCGTATTGACCCGACTTGAGAGCATAGATCAACGAGACGATAATGCGCGCGCCTGAACTGCCGATGGCATGTCCAAGGGCAACAGCACCACTACGAAGATGATAAGAACGCTAACGCGGAATTAATATAAATACAAGTACCCGTTGACGTTGATCTTTGCGGGGTCAATCTTCAGTTTCTGTTCCGCGATCCGGACAACGACAGAGAAGGCTTCGTTTATTTCGAAGAGCGAGATGTCGTCGACAGTAAGTTTGGCCTTTTCAAGTGCTTTCGGGAGGGCGACAGTGGGTGCTATGGGGAAATCGACGGGCTCGACACCAGCGTCGGCGTAGGCTGTACGACGTCAGGATGGATAGGGAGAAAGGGCAGGCGAAGTACTTACAAACGACCTTTGCCAGAGGGGTGAGACCGAGTTCCTTGGCCTTCTCTGCGGACATGAGGATGAGAGCTGATGCACCATCGTTGAGAGGAGAAGAGTTGGCGGCGGTGATGCTGCCTCCCTGCTTGAAGGCAGACCTAAGAGAGGGGACCTTTTCGTAGATGATGCGCTTGTACTCCTCGTCCTCCCTAACCACAGTGTCGCCCTTCTTGCCCTTGACGGTTAGAGGGACGATCTCGGCGTCAAAGGCACCTTCCTTCCAGGCCTTTGCGGCGCGCTGGTAGGACTCTATGGCATGCGCGTCCTGAGCCTCGCGGGTGATGCCGCATTTTTCGGCAGCGGATTCACCACAGTTGCCCATGGCCTGGTTGTTGAAGACATCCCACAGACCGTCAAACTCGAGCGAGTCGACGGTGGTGAACTTGCCAAAGACGGGGTTCTGGCGGGGAAGCAGGAAAGGCGCGTTGCTCATGCTCTCCATGCCGCCGGCCGCGACAACACTCCGGTGGCCGCCCTCAATGCTTTGAGCAGCGAGCATGACGGACTTCATGCCGCTGGCACAGATCTTGTTGATGGTGGTGGCATCGGAGCTTGAGCTAAGTCCCGCGTTGAGCGCGACCTGACGGGCAGGGGACTGACCGACACCGGCCTGGACGACGTTTCCAAAGTACACCTCCTCGACGATAGCGGGGTCGATGTTCTTGGACTGCAGAGCATGCTTCAAGGCTGCAGAGCCAAGCTGGGGCGCGGTGAACGACTTGAGTGTGCCGTTGATGGACCCAGTGGGTGTCCTGGACGCGGCGACAATAACGGCTTCGATGCTCTGTGCGAAATTCAGCAAAAATACGGAGAAACAGCAATGCAACGGCTACCATTGTGCGGTAAAAAGAGGGGATGCGGCGGTGGAGGACGGGAGAAAAGCTACGGAAGGATTGTTGCAACATGTTGGGTCTATATATCGCGCGATAATCAGTCTATATCAGATCGTACGATATAGCCGCTCGCTTGCAACGACCGTTTGAAACCAACTTACAGTATGTTCGTCTTGTTCGGTTTCGCGTTATTCGTGGCTTGTCTCTCAATACTAGCTAAAACAGGTATATGTATGATAAATCCCGGCCCAGCAAATGACCGACACCGATACCCTAAATCAGTACCTCGCGTCTACAGCGGTACCTAGGAGAAGAAACCACTGCTCTAACCAGCGGATCCAGTGCTCGGCATCGGACAGACCAGCGTTTTGCTCATCGCTCATCAGCTCGTTTACAGCTGATGGCGTCTCGCATGGATGCAGATACCAACAAGCCGTACCCAGCGTTGGATGTTCCCCTTGGGATAAGAGTGGAAAATTTGATCCACCTTGCGTGAGAGAATACGGCGTTTGTTGTGTCGAAACGGCTAGGTCGCGTCGGAAGAGCGATGTTTCGATGAGCTCGGCCAGAGGTAACGGACTGCCGTCTGAGATGGAAGACTTGATAATCGATTCAGACACGTAAAGAATTGGCTTACTTGCATCGTGCATGGTGAAATAGAAGGCAGGAACCTGGAAGGAAGCTGAATGAACAACATATTGGTGGCATGTTACAATGTCACAGGAACGCGTCGGGGAGGTCGCTGTGGCGTCGTCTTCATATTCCAGACCAAGATCACCAGTATCTAAGCTATCAAGATAGGGAGATCTTGTTCTGGTGTGTATTGTTTTTCGAGACATGTAGCCAAGTCCAGTTACCGCCTTTGAAGACGAGAAGATAAGTCGCAGACCGAGACATCAAAGAAGAGAGAGCCAACAGGATGCTCGTGCCAGACCCAGCCCTTGTAAGCGGCAGTAGCAGGCGATGTCCCTGCATCTTTATATTTTTCGATTAGCCTATGGCACGCACTATCGAAATCGAATCGGTGCATCTCTAAGAGGTAGACGAGTGAAAGTACAGAGAAATCGAGTGACGGACTACTCTCCGAGTCTCAATCTTTGGATCCTGTTGGTACTCAAGAGGAGGTGCTATCAGTGGCGCAATCAGGGACCTGTCACAAGGTTATGTCACATGTCACGTCACAGCTGTATAGGCTGACAAAATAAATCGCACGCTCACCAACGAAAACTCTATTACCCGCCGGCTCTCCCTCAAACAGCGGATCCATTCTTGCCGCTTTCACCTCACCATGGCTGTTGGAAAGGTTTGTCGCCGTTGTCACCCGCGTTATACAGCTGTTCTCAACATTGTCGTACACAGAACAAGCGCCTCTCAAAGGGTAAAAAGGGTATCAAGAAGAAGGTCGTGGATCCATTCTCTCGCAAGGGTGCGTTGCATAAGATTCTGCTCTCTAGACACCGTCTGACGCTTGCTGTCCAGAATGGTACGACATCAAGGCGCCTTCAATTTTTGAGGTGCGAAATGTCGGCAAGACGCTCGTGAACAGGTCCCAAGGCCTCAGTGAGTGTGATCCAATCCACGTACCAATGCAATCTCATCACCGTTATTCCAGAAAATGCCAACGACTCGCTCAAGGGCCGTATCATCGAAGTGTCTCTCGGTGACCTCAACAAGGATGAGGAACAATCCTTCCGCAAAATGCGTCTACGGATCGACGAAGTGCAGGGCAAGAACTGCCTCACAAATTTCCACGGCATGGACTTTACCTCTGACAAGCTCCGCTCTCTTGTTCGCAAATGGCAGACGCTTGTCGAGGCACACGTCGATGTCAAGACCACCGATGGCTACCTCCTCCGCCTCTTCGCTATTGGCTTCACAAAGCGACGGCCCTCACAGGTGAGGAAGACAACGTACGCCCAGTCGAGTCAGGTTCGGGAGATCAGGAAGAAGATGTTTGAGATCATGACGAGAGAGGCAACGAGCTGCGACCTAAAGGACTTGGTTCAAAAGTTCATTCCGGAGGCCATTGGACGCGAGATTGAGAAGGCGTCAAGGAGCATCTACCCTCTCCAGAATGTCTATGTCCGAAAAGCCAAGATTCTCAAGGCGCCTAAATTCGACATGAACAAGCTGATGGAGCTACACGGCGAATCAACAGACGTGAGTTGACTGTCATAGCTGCGTGCCGATCTGACATTGCTTGCAGGAGACTGGTACCCGTGTGGCAAAGGACTTCAAGGAGCCGGAGATCCTCGACCAAGTGTAACGTCGTGTAGTCTACTGCCTTATGCTCTTTCTATGCCTCCATGTACATGTCATGATACATTATTGGAAGACGCGCTATTTGTACAACTATCTGTAAGCATAATCAGAAAGCCTTGTGAATACGCTTGTCCATATGCTCGCGCCTTGTCCCTTGCGTTTGCACCATCATGAGCACCGACGTAGACTATCTCAAAAGTCTTCTGCAGGCTCACCCAGACTTTCCCAAGAAGGTGAAGGACTCGTCCTCGAATACTTTTAGATTGCTCAAGATATCACAAATGTTAGGGCATCGTATTCCTTGATATATTCCCCATCCTCCGCAACCCAGTCGCTTTTGAGACGCTGATCACCCATCTTCTGCATCATCTAACATCTTCAACGATACCCAAGTTACCCAATGGCAAGATCGACGTAGTCGTCGGTCTCGATGCGCGTGGCTTCTTGCTCGGTCCTATTCTTGCAATGAGACTGGGAGCAGCCTTCGTACCGGTACGAAAGCAGGGAAAGCTCCCTGGAGACTGCGTCAAGGCCACGTATGAGAAGGAATACGGAACGGTGTGTAAAAACATCCAGGCATTGACGCGCTCTAATGCGCACACGTAGGATGCTTTCGAGATGCAATCGGATGCGATCAAGCCTGGTCAGACGGTCATCGTCGTAGACGATCTGATCGCAACAGGTATTTCTTTCTGAAAATCATACCTTCTATTTGCTAACCTCAACGTTCAGGCGGATCTGCAAAGGCTGCTGGCCAGTTAATATCTAAACTCGGCGGAAAAACCGTCGAGTACCTCTTCATCATCGAGCTCATGTTCTTGAAGGCCGGGTCTACGCTTGATGCTCCCGTGTATTCCATTGTCCAATCCGACGATTAGATGTCTCCTGTGTCCAGGGTATATATTCATTATTCAAACCAATAATCTTGTGTTGAGTAGCGGATGCCCGTTTAGATACAGTATACGACTAGCCTTGGCAGTATCTGTTTCCTGTATCGATTCAGCGGTCTCTGATCTACCTTCGGGATCCAACGAAACCATGAGCTGCCCAAGGCCTTGCTTCTCTGCCATTGTAAACATCTCCTCTACAATGTTCCCCGCTTCTCGTGTCAGAACGAGTAGCACAACGTCAGCCACATCTCCCGCTTCAGTGACCTCGTCTAGGCTTGCGGTCGGATTTATTCCCACATCCTCGTCGCTCACTACAAGAACAGCAGCAGCTCCCGCGTCTCTTGCCATCAACAGCTTTTGCAGAAATGTACAGTCGCCGCGATAGGTCAGAAGAACGCTGTTTTGGTATGACTGCTCGTACGGTTCGCATCCAAGGAGATTGCTCTCTACCCTGTATACCGGTAGAGCTTCTGTATGGGACAGCCGAAGAGGTTGTTGAGCAGAAGGGGGTCGTACAGAAGAGTCTCCTCCAAAGAAGCTAGTGTAACCGATGACAAAGGCGTCCTTGCTATCCGCTGGCGAGCCGGCATCTACCACATCAAACAAGGGATCCACGATGTCTGTGTGAAAACGCAGGAGAACGTCTGGATCACGAAGGACATTGATATCGTCCAACGTGGCGTTGCTGGAATGGTCTACGAAGAGTGTCGTGTCGTTGATAAACACAATCTGTCCAGGCCGCACAACATAGTGACCGACTTGGAAGCAAAGTAAGATAGCTGATAGTCCAAAAAGGGAAATTAAAAACGTACGTCGCCGTATATCGTATCCCTTTCCGTCCAATCTCTTCACAATATGGGTTCGAACCCCAGATGCATTATTAATCATATAGCCCTCAGTGATTGGGGCAATCTTGACGATGCTAGGGCTAAGATCTTCGGGAACGACCTTACCATTTGGCGCGAGAATGAAGTCGTAAGTCTGTAGGACGTTTATATGGCATCCTAGTCACAGGTGGAACACTCACGAACAAGTCAACTTTGGGTTGTTCACACCATCCATCTGCCGACCAAAACGTTTTGTCGAGCTCACTAGGCTGAATGCCCACTAGCTCTCGGGAGTATTCCACATCACCACGGGAGCGAATGCCTTGCACCAGACCGTTAAGCTTATGTGGCTCAGAATACGGCTCGTAGGCAGGGCATTGATGGTTGACTATTTTACGCAACTTGCGGCGGGCAGGAGGCACTGGTTTGATATTATCTCGTCCTAGAGTGAGGATGTGCCCCTCGGTCGTGAAGACATAATTAGAGTCATCGCTGTGCAGCGGATTTTCCTCGTCGAATAGTAAAAATAAATACTGCAAGTAAGGTTATCAGCATGAAGTCTGCGTAGAGCGCGAATTCTAACTTTTAATGTTTCCGATAGCGCAAATGATTCCATTCTGTCATCTCGTTTATTGGTCCGTAGATCTTGGATGCCACAAAGGCCGCAGTCAACTTTAGAGCGTGTGATGATATCAAAGAGTATCCTTTCTCCCACTTCTAGATAGAATGGATCGCGCGTTGCCTTGAAGATCAGAGTTAGTGGGGTCACATATCAAATGAGATACCATCATCACCCTGTACAGGTACCACGTAGACTCGATGAATTCTAAGATGTAGAAATGAAGACGACGTATGGAGAGTTTAGGATGGACATACCTGGTCTTAACGGGTATTGGAAAGATGTCGCACGCTTGAAGTTGGTATCGAATACCTCAGGTAGTCCTGAGTGTCGCCGCCACAAATTATAATCTGAGGTCATGTGAGATCAAGACGGTTGAATGAGGGAGCAGACCGACACATCATGTGAAGCTTAATCGCGTTTTGGACGTCTCCAGCTAGAACCTGTAATCCAGGCCAAAAGGCTGACAAAGAGTCTACACTATAGTACGCGGTGTCACCGTTTTTCATGTTGACGTTACGGTACTGAGACGATATGAGAGCAAGTCAGAAGATGAGCACAGCGATTACTGACCCAGAATCCGTCCGTTGCTCGAGAATATCTCATAATCGAGGCGTATGAATCATCCCACACATCCAAGAACTCTGATTCGCCTAATAACATTTTCAGAACTTGTCGTTAGAGAAGAGGGTCTTGCATACCGCTCATGATGTACCACTTGAGGGCATATTCGTAGAAAGAGTCTATTCCAGCTCCAATGCCCGTTATTTCAGGAGGAGTCCAGTCCTTTCACAGAATGAATATGGAAGAAAACTAGGCAATAACGCACATACACCAGTCCAGGTATTGATAGTGTTACCAACTAACCCAATGTCAGATTTTCGGTTCCATAACGCAAAGAATGCTTTGAATGCGGCCTTCTCGAATCTGTCATCACCCGTTAGTCTGCTGAGCGTGGCAAACTCAAGTATTAGAGAGCCGGCCCCAGCGGTACCTGGTCGCCAAGAATCAGTCATGAGCCCTTGGACGCGTCAAGGCGTACATGTTTCAAGTGTCTCGCCTCTCAGAAGCCCATGACGGAGATTGATCTAGTTGTGATTAGCATGATCTCATAGACATTCAGAAATGCTTTCTTACTCGAGCGTAGGGAAGGCCAGTAGGAGTGGAGAATGCAGGTAGTAGTCGTTTACCCAAATCGTGGGCCAAGACCAGGAGCTCGTCGCGATACCAGGGGAGAAAGAAAGGTTGGCCCGTTTGATTGGCGTATATGTGTCCGGATAATAAGCCGCCTAGAACTCTTATAGTTGTTTCGAAAACTTGGGGCCGAGTATTAACATCAAAAGAGACGGAGTCTACAACATTCTTGACTGCAGTGGCGAAGCCTTGTCGGTCGTCGAGGATGACAAACGTGTCGAGGACATCAATGAGGGTTAACGAAAAGTTGCCAGCAACGTCGTTTGAGGCGATGTTATTCCTGGTGCGCGATTCAAGCATCCGTCAAGGCTCGTCTCGGCGGATAACTCACTCACAAGTTAGCCCAATCGGGGCCTTGCCCAGAGCAAGAAAGAGGTGTTAACTGGTTGGTAGGAATGAGATCGCGTAGAATGAGGCGTTAGTTGAAGTACGATACCTCGTCGAGAGGAAATGCTGCAATAACCAAATCAGTTCCTTCTGACTGCAAAACTAAGGACGCGCACCATGGGTCATATAGTTATCAAAGCCATGATACCAAAGCTCTCGTATTCGTTCCCTGCAATACAGTTGAACACGTCAGTATGTTGAAGTCCATCAGGTCCATACCGAGTTGCCAACTTGCGCTGGGGAGTCCAACCTGCGCCGACTGCTGGCGTCGTCGTCGCTGACGTCGCGTAAATATTCCATCCCTCCAAGGCGACGACGACGAAGAGCAAGAGGGACTCTGGCCAGTATTGGTGCCAGTGCATGTGTCGTGGCAGAAAGTAAGGAATACCATCCGGGCCGGCGGTAACCTTGTGCATTCCCATCATGTCTTCCTCCGATGTTTCTGGTATTTTGGGTGAATATATGCTCAAGGGCTGGGTAAATGCGTCTCAAAATGCAGAGAATACATTTCACTTATTTACTTTAGGTTCTCACTGACCGGACATGCCCTAATGATGGCTGCGTGACCCCATTAATGCGGTCGCCCAACGGTCGCACGCCGATCCACCACTTTTGTGCCCGATGCGATCCAAAACCGGACAGTGCGCTTTCTGCTTTTCATGCTACGCGTAATACCTATTTCCCTTTCCAGCTCAGGTTCAACGGCCCAGTTTGCAGCTTGTCTCATCGACTGTGCCTACTTCGACGTCCAGCGCTTCCTCCGATTCCCGTCTGTCTGGCACGTCGACGCCACCGACAGAGATATCCAGCTCGCTGAGCTCCCCTACATTTGCACTCCCTCCAGAAACGGCCGAGAGTCGACGTCGTCGAGAGCAATCCGATAGAGCATCTACAGAAATTGGCAAGCGTCTACTCAAAGGATGGACCATGATGGCCGAAGAATGCTCCAACCTGCAATGCTTTGGTGTTCCACTCGTCCGACCACCACGATCTAGCGAGACGACGGATCCAAACTTGGCAAGGTCCACGTTGTTTTTGTCGAGCCATCGCTGACTACATATGCCACACAGGAATGTGTAATTTGTTCAACTCGCTACGTGATCAACGCAGACCGGGCGGGCAGACAAACTTTAGTACCCATTGTCACCGAACCCCTTGGCTTCTCTTCCGATTCTCTTGGGCGGTCAGCGACGTTAACACCCCCGAGCCCGCCACCTCATGGTTCGTATCCCAAGACTCTACTACTTTGTCGTTAATCCTGGCTGTACAGAACTCTTCCCCTCTTCCGATTCCCTTAAAGGCACCCGAGGTATCTACCCACACCCTTCTCACGGAAAGTCGACTAATTGACATCGCAAAGACATATAGTCGCCCGGCTGAAGAATCGGTCAGTTTCCCTCGTCATTGATTATCCATTCCTCATCATGATTTTCTCTGCAGAGATCCCTCATTTCTACACTCAATACAACCATGTTTACTCTAGAGCGCACTCTTCATGTCTATCATCAAAATTGGCGGCTCTTTCCAACGGCCATATCCCCCTGGATCCTGCTGCCATTGGTTCGACCGCAGATGCAATAACGAAAACAGCTCTGGCGTTGACACAGGTCAAACAATTGCACTGGAACGAAATGCAGAGTATGATGCAGTGATCTACTTGTTCGCGTGACATGCGGTTCGCCCTCCATCTTATTCGTCCTTAAATCCAGTAGCTTATTTAATGAAGATTCCTTAGGTTCGCGTAGAACAATACAGCGGTTTCACACATAGATGTCCATGATAACATTGATGAGTGTACGTCAAAAAAAGACCAAGATGTGAGATGGCGTGGCAGCCTCATGTTGTTCGTGCGTGTGTGCAGGGTGTGAGATATGACGCATATTTACATCCTTTGACCCAGTCCCTCATCATCGTCATATCGCCCCTCCCCACAATTATGCGGAAACTGTCCTTTAATGTGTTCAAGCGGTTCGGCCGTTCGAATACCCAGACTAAATTGGAAGAGACACCGCAAAGTGACTTGTCACGTTCTACTCCAAACCTGCTCGGTAGTATTACCAGCAGTCGCAAGGTTGCAAGGCGGCGTCTTCATAAACGCTTGTCTGGCGCTACTGGCACTGAAGACGACTTTTCGTACACTGTGAGCTGGGGTGTCTCATTCGAATACAACTTGACTGTCTATAGGCCGTGTCCCCACTTCGTCACTTGGATAATGCAAGCTCTGTCGGAAGTGACTTCATTGGCATGCACCCTAGTCGTTCTACCCCCATGATCACTGAAATGCGGCGCGATCCTAGTGGCCCGTCATTGAGGAATTCTCCCAGTACGAGCCCGAAAATCAGGACACGACCTACGAATTTATCGAAAGACCTTCTCCGTTCTCCCGCCCTCCCGCTTTTCAGCACGATGATTATGCCCGAGATCAGTCGAGTTTTACAGGCTCCTCAGGATCCATACGGTCTACACCAAATTACTCCAGTTCCATATCACCCACGCCAATTGAACGGCGACGGTCCTCTCGCTCGTCTGGACAATCCTCGAACGGACACGTTGGAGTGTCTTATACACCGACGCCAATACCTCCAGCGAGTTTGAATGACGTACGTGGCCGGACCAGTCAATCATTTTGAACCTACTCATCATGAGAGGTACAGCGCCATACGCTCCCACGTTCTTCGCGAAGAAATTCTTCAAGGCCTCGGTCATCACGCAGCTCGAATGATGCGCAGGTGAGAGATGTATCCATTGTCTCAAGAGATGATTTTAAGCCCTCAACCAGTCTGTTGCAATACCAACGCACGGACAACAGAGTGAAGGACAAGCAGTCGGCCCGTCGACATATTATATCGTTCCTGGTGGTTTGAGAGCGATATTCACAGACCATAATGGCAATGAAATCACACGGTAATATTTTCCTTCATCTTCGCAGGGTTTGGTAGATTTCAATTGATTGTCAGCAGAGTTGGAGATTTCACCTCTAACGGTCATAGCAGACGTATATCTCCTGTAGTTGTACAGGATGAGTCGGGGAAAGTACTCTACAGGTTACCAGAAGGCGGGCTGGCACCATTTCCCTCAGCATTTGAGGGAGAAAATAGCGATTCTGAATGTCCGCATTGTCATCATAAGAAAAGATCACGACATGCACGCTCCGACGCGAGACGTCACGGAAGGTATGTGTATCCTGCTACTACGAATGGTCTTTAACATTGCTGCTTTAGCTCCGCCAGTGAATCCGATCGCTCTAACAGTAATCCAAAGCACAGTCGAATAGTATATCCTCCATACGAAAGTCCCAACATCATCCTCATAGACGGGAATGGCCGACAAATACCCATGTACGTATCGCTTCTTCTTCACGAGAACGCGAATAACTGTTGCTCAGCCGGAATTCATCTGACAATGCAATGCCGTCACAGACCAGCTAGCGGGCTAGTGTTTACCTCGTCCTCTTCCTCTTCCACGGCCCCTGCCGCCGCCACGATTGTCTATACGCTTGCCACGTGGTTGACCGTTGACTTGACTGATCTCCTCACGGCTCAGTTTCAGCATTCCCCCGCTAAACTTGCCTACACCCATTCGCAGACCTCTTTCTCTTTCCTTCTTTTTTGACGATGCATCCGGATCCTCGAAGACTTTCTTGAGCGACCGATGGTAATTACCCATGTTCTTAGCCTATACGTAGATACGCTCAGCACGAACTTTATGACAATTCACGTTTGAAACTCACCTCCTCAAGCTGGGCTTTTTGTCTCTCGTGCTCTTTATCGACGAGGCCGGTGCGTACACGTTTGGCGTGCTTATTTCTCTCTGCTTGTCGTACTGACTTTTCGCCTTTTCCAAGGCTAGCGGAGCCTGCAAGTTCTAATACACGTCCGGCCAAAGCCTTTTTGCGTTGTGCAGGTTTCATGTCAAGATCCGCATTCAACGAACCGGAGAGTAGCTTGGTATGAACAAGTCGATGTAGAATCGCGTCATTCTGGGCATTTGACCTGCAGAAACAATCAGCGAGTGATAAAGGCGTCGACTGGATAGCGCACCGGTCTTCGTCTTCTTGTTCCTCCTCCTCTTTTGTTTTGGTACTGCCTGCACTGTCGTCTTTGAGTTTGGACACTTTGGAAGACTAGCAATATGAGCGAGGTGCAAGGCTGAACGACTGGACGCTAACCATAAATGCCTTTTTCTGTGAGTGTGATATCGGGTCAAAGGATGTTTTGGAGGATGAGGTATCATTGAAGACCACGACGCTTGGTCTGTTTGTAGAGCTTTCGGCTACAAACCGATCGTAGTCTATATACAATAAGCGTCAATTGCACTCGCTATGAGAGGATAAGACTCATACCATCGTCCCGCTGAGCTCTTCGTCAGATTGTATATTGTTATTCCTGTCCATTCTTCCTCAGAAGATTCAGACTTGGTTCTTCAATATCCGTTTTCGTTTGCGCGATTCTGCAGACGGGATCTCCCGAATGATGCATAAAGTATCACCATGCGCGTTAAGTAGTTGAGTAGATCTTCGTTGTCTGCCATTCGTGTCGTGGTGGTTATAAGCAGAAATTTTGATCGCGATCACGATCACGAATGTACGTCAAGCACTATTCTAGTTGACATTGTTCTCTACCACCCACACCGCCTGGTCCAAAGCGTCAGCGTCCAGGAGCTCAACTTTCTCGCCGTTCTTTCCCCACACATCGTACGATCCTGCCTTCAAGTACTCTGAGTCTGCGCCTGGGGTCGGTGTCGATGTGGGCTTTGTCAACGACAGGCATTTACTGGCCAGACTCGGTGTCGACGCTGGTTGCTGGCTGATCTGTGCTTGCGTGCGATTCGCTCCAGATGGAAATGCGAAACCGTAGAACCCTGGACAATCTTCTGTCGGGAACCGATATGCGCTATTTCGTATCTCAGTTTGATTCCTACTGTAGTCAAAGTACTCACAGATAGATGCTGCGGAGAAATGGTTGCCCGAGAAGGACATCAGGCTTCGCACCTGCAGTCGTGTTCTTGAAAGCAACGTTGCATATGCCGCTTGCAGACATCATCGAGACTGGCTCATGTCCGACGACTCTACTTGGTAATCTACACCGTTTATCGTCACTGTCAATGCGACATATTCTCCACAGTTGTATCCGAAGCCTCCATCTGGATATACATTATTGGTTTCTATAGGTCCCGTGTAGTTCGCATCCAAGGCATAAGGATTACTTGGCGGTACTGCGATGTTTCTGGATACTAAAGTTGGGTCAGCGAGGCTTAAGACTTACAAAAGAGTCACCTACATGAATTAAGGGAGGCAATCAGGCCATCGCCAAAAGGCAGGAAGGAGCCATTGTAGCCTTTAACTCCGTCGATTTTGATTGCATTGGTGTAGTTGGTGGTGGGTTCTTCCAATTGCACCCAGTTCATTGTACCCTCATATGAGTTTCGTCCAAAGCACCAATGGATAAGGCAGGATTTCGTGGATCTAAACGGATACCAATGACTGGGTTAAGGAGGTCGTCATTGGCCCAAAGGTGTCTGAACAGGCTGTTGTCAATGGGGCTCGACGCGTTCACCCAGAGGCCAAATGCCGTTCTCCATGTGAGTCGGAAAGTTGAGTGACATCGTCTCCATGAGTACTGAAGCCTGATAAGTGTTGGTCGCAGAAACATCGATTGTTCGCTACATACCAAATGGCTGTCCCTCTGAACGCAGGACTCCTCCGAAGCTCACAATGTCGTTCACGTAGACTCCGTTGAATTCCGCGTCGTCTTGTCCCCATGGATCGCCTCCCGACTAAATCCGGCCAACAATGCTATTTGCAGGTTTCAGTATGGCGAAAGCATCTTGCCTTTAATCTAGTCGAGTTTTCACCGTCAAAGAGATCTTCGCCCGCAAAACACGCAATCCGTTGACCATACAGCTAGTAAGCTACCAGACAGGTTTATCACAGGCTTCACGGTTTGCGGTGGCGTGCCGAAAAGGACATCGACACGCGAGAAGATCGAGTTGATGTCTGTCATATTTGCTACTACGTCCATAGGGATTGAAATCCATGCTTTGGAATGTCAGTCGCTCGCACGCTCATAGTAGTTGATAATGACTTACTTCGTTCTGCTGTTGCTCCGAGCACGACAAGCAGAGGTAAAAATGTAGTCCGCATCATGGTCGCGTTGGGGGTGATTGAGGGTGTAGATATTCGTCGGGGTATAAAACGCGGTGCGTTGACAATCGTCTTTGCAGCTGTCACTACTCAGAGTCAGAGATTAATGAAATTTTTCGCGCCACAAAGCTTCTTCACAGGGTTTCCGCGATTTCTACCATTGCTTTGGCAGAGTCATGCTACCTCGATCATGAGAAGATCTCCCTCGTGACAACAGCCACTGAAGCGCCCATTTATCCTCCTCTGTTTTTGACATTTGACAGGTATAACTTCAGGCGCCGCCAAAACAAGAACCTGACTGTGCGGCGACTACAGGCCTTCCGAATACGAGCGAATCATAGATTCCTAGCTATGTATGTCTGCAGACTTTCCTCGTGTATGAGATATGCCTTGGGCCAGGATTGCTATTAACTCCATCAACGCAAATTTATTTGGGCACCTTCTCCGAGAGATTCACTTGTGGAACGGTCCGCTGCCCCGTAAGCTACTCTGATCGTGGTGTGCCTACAGAACTTCTGAGCGGATACCAGTCAATCTACTCTGATCAGAGGCCTGTACCGCTTCTTGGCAGACGCGATCGCTATCACAATTTCACAGACAGTTTGTGCTGGCTTTTTTAATGTTCTACTGACAACGTCTAAACCTAAACCACTCTTTACACCTTTCTCCCGTCATGGTCTCCGCCTCGTCTTCAGAATACTTGCCACTTATAAACATTTCAGCCCGCCCAATGCTTTATATCCCCCACATTCGTTTCCCCCACAAATGCACGCTACTGATAGTCCGCGTTCGCGTCCTAGTACTTCTTTTTTGAGAGGTGCTGTCGACGTCTGTAAGGCTATTATTCTTCTACCAGTCATTGCCCTCGCGTACCTCGCGTTCTGCTACACGGTTCACCTTCGCGTTGTGCCACTTCGTAGTAATGGATTTATAGACTTGGAACCGTATTCCCTTCGTAGGCGTTTCCAACTGTGTTTCTTCTTACGCTGACAACTTGCCTTCTTCACTCAGGAACTGTCAAATCTGGAGTGACGAGTATGAGCATTCTCGTCATATCCATTGGACTCTATCCTTTGAAGTCATTGATTCAAGATCTACACGTGCGTCGTTCAGGTTCACGTAGATCTTTTTCTTTGAATTAACAAATCTCTTTAGAGCGAGGAATTCTTTCGCGCACTGAAGACGCGTCCCAATGGAGTTCGATTTGCGACGCTGAATTCAATCTCAAGCCCGTCTTGTGGAACGATCGACGCTTTAATCGCCATGATCAAGCGGCAATGCTCGTCATACTTTGCGGTCGCGTTTTTGTCCAGTTTTGTCATTCTAGCAGTCTCGACGCTAGCCCCATCTGCTCGTAAGTTTCCCTCCATTCCAAGTAGAGGCTTGTCTCACGTACATACTCTCGTAATTTCAGTGGAATTGATGCTCATCGACGGAGGCGTTGTGGCTTTTCCTGTGGGTACCATCCCAGCTAATAGCGTCCTCAAGTATGTTTAATCTTTCTCGAATGGCAAACCCGAGGATTGAGGTCCTCCAGTATGACAGACTTCGATGCATTGACCTGGCAACAATCCTCCTCGTCTGTCAGTAACTTGACCCAGATGGCCTCCTCCATTGCATGGGCAGAACACTCTTTGAACGCCCAGTACAAACTCCAAGTATCCTCTGATACTGACGATGGCCGAGCATATATTGTTCCCATGGCGAGCGAGATGAATATGACGACCAGTGCACGCTGGATAACCGACGTTCTTGTGCTTCAGCCCAAGTGTACTTGGATGAAGACGAACATCTCGGGGACGCTAACCATCGACAGTAACTCGACAGGGATGAGTGATGTCTATGTGAGTCTACCCGACTTGGACGCAGAAGTCGCTGTACCTTGGAGCACGATTGGTAAGATCGCACATTTCCTTCTCATCTGCGTCCTGACCATGGCTGTGAGATAAATACAACTTCGGCGTTCTCCTGTTGGACCCATTCATGACCCCTTGAGAATTACACGTTGACGCCGGCGCCTGCTGAAGAGGTCACGAAACTCTATACATCATTAGTACAGTCCGCCATGAAGCCATATATTGATGGTGCCCTCGGGACGACCAACGTTCCCGGTCGATTGGCGCGGCCGATAGTAGTCTTTACTTCCTCCTTCCCGATTATCATTGTCTCTACGCTCCCTTTGCCATCCTTTCCGCCGTCGTGCTAGTCTCCCATTTCCGGAATGGCAAAGAAGAATATTTCACACTCTTCTCCGTTGGTGCAGTTTGGGATAATTCAGAATTGCCTGCGAAATTCGCTCAGATGAGGAGCGACGGAGTTGAAGACATTGGGTCGAGTGTTGGTTCCGGCGCGGAGAAACGCAAGGCAGAACAGTGGGGTGAGAGAATGACTGTAATGCAGACGACATACGAAGGCGCCCAGGTGCTACATGTTATTCAGTAGCCTCACTTTCTATCTCAATAGTTTTAAATCCTTCCACCATACATACGCGCCAACGAAGATGAGATTCAGTACAGCCGGACCCAGGTCAAGTTGGACTATAGTATATATCCACAGCGTCGCCAGAGGAGGGCACTGATCGGGGTATAAACAATAAGTCTGTGTCCATGAAGTGTTACAGACCTGCTTCATATTCTTGATAAACCCGACACGAGCCAGCATATACAACATTCGTGAACCGGCGAAACATGAGGCGACGAACAGGAAAAATTGCATACGCCGATGGTTCTTGTACCTCATTGCTACAAGACATGAGCTCATGAGGTGGGCAATCAACTCAAGACGAACTGTAGAATATGAATATCGACATTACTGGACCGCAGCCATTAGTCTAGGATAAGATAAAGTAAGGACACGTACTAGGGACACCCGAGACCATTCTATCAACGAGTACCTTGAGCCCAGGTTGTTTACCATATTGGTGATGAATTAAGCTGGTGCGGTCAGTGAACATTCCTTTGATGGGAGGTGAAGCGTACATTTCCATCATGAGGAGACAGAATGAGAAAGGTATGATGTACAGAATTGCATTGAATATTTCGTCTGACAGAGATGAGTCCTCGTCCTGGACGTCTGCGGGCGGCGGATGGAAGGCAGTGGAACCACCTGGTGGCTTTTCGAGTGGTATCTGGTTCAGGACACCAGATTCTTGTATTAGTCGCCATTGCTCGTCCTCCGGAATATCTAGGCCCTCAGAAGGAGCTGGGGATTCGGGTTTCTGTTGTTTTCGTTTCTTTACCATGACGGTTGGAACTTGAAGGTCGATACACTACCGCGTGACTTTCGATCAGCCACTTGGAACGCCGGAATCTACTTTGATAATGGCCTCATCGTGCCAGGCATTGCTCGCGGCGCTGAAGGATTGCGTTCTCAATTCAGAGTGCGTAACAAAACAGGGAAATCTGCCCTCGACATGCCTGCGCGACCACGTCGACGAGTTGCCGGAATCATGCCAGTCGCTGCGAAAGGCGACCTTTGAATGCAAACGGGGAATGGTGCGTAGACAGTGTCGTCATTGTTTGTTTCCCATGAAAGCTGAGATTGGGCCAGCTGGACATGCGGAAACGATTTCGCGGAAACATTGTGGGATCTCGTTTCCAGTTCGAACCGGAAAAGCCGACTGCGTCCGCACCAGATACACAATCCAAGCCCAGCTAGCGTTGTTACAAATGATACTTCATCTCGTGATATAGGATGCTAATAAATGCAGGAAAGCTGTAGCCCCGGTTCTTCGGTTGTTCGTGGGTCACCTCTGTCAGCTATGAGCTGTCTATACGCCATCGCTTTGTCAGGATGTCGTTACGATGCTTCGACTCCCATACTTAAGACGGGCGAAACCAATACAACTAATCAGACATAACATCTCTTTCATCTCCCGTCTATTCGCTACCATGTCTAAGCCTTTTATGCTCTATACCGCAGGCACGCCCAATGGGCACAAAGTCACAGTCTTCCTTGAAGAACTCAAGGCTCTCTATCCAAGTCTTGACTATGAGTAACTGTCGTCTCTGTTCATGCCTGCTCATTGTTGACCATTGCCCCAGCTTCCAAAAGATCGACATTTCCAAGAACACCCAAAAGGTACGGAATATTTCGCGTCAGATCTGAGACTACGTCTCATCTAAATCAGGAACCTTGGTTCATTGCTTTGAACCCCAACGGCCGCATTCCCGTCCTTGTGGATCGTCTTCGCGGCGATTTCCCCGTCTTTGAAACTGCTGCCATCCTTTTGTACCTCCAGCAACACTATGACACGGACAACAAGTTTGGCTTCACGCCCAAGTCCAACGAAGATAGCGAGGTGCTTCAATGGATGTTCTTTGCTGTTCGGCTTTCGCTTTACTAGCATTATACCATATCTAACCCGCTATCTATAGCACGGTGGCGTTGGTCCCATGCAAGGCCAATGTAAGTTGATCACTAATGTCATTTTGCGCACGTCTGACATCTCGCAGTGAACCATTTCAACAAGTTCGCACCAGAAGATATCCCATACGCGAAGAAGCGTCAGTGATTTGGCAGATTATGCCTCTCGAAAGCTCATTGTTCACATAGGCTACCTCGCCGAGACTAAGCGTCTCTATGGCGTCTTGCAAATCCGTCTCAACAACCGTGAGTGGCTAGTCGGTGACAAGATTTCTCTTGCCGACATCAATGTCTGGCCATGGGTTCGCATTCATGGTTTCAGCGGTGTCGAGAGTTTGGACGAATGGCCTGCCGTCAAGGTACGTGGAGACCCTCAACCTCAGAACGCCATTCTGATTAATCCATTTCGCAGGCGTGGGTCAACAGGATTGCTGAACGACCCGGTGCCCAGAAGGGGATTGCTGTTCCTTAAACGCAGAATTTGTTTCGTAGCAGTGGCAAGTTAAACAAGGAAATGTAAAGTGTACATAGGGATGCAAATTTTATTCGGAGCAATGTCTGTTCGAGAATACGCCGCGCTAGCAAGGATCTTGGAAAACTGCTCGGCACCTTGTAACGAACACTCAGTAGCAACTGCTAAAGGCTACATTGATATTTGCCCAATAATACGCCAGTGCTGGTTGAGGCTTTGGACCAGCACGGCACCTGTTATGGGCAGAAGAATGAACGCGACATGTATACTGTAGGAGAAAAGTGTTAATACACACAACAACGATAATGGTAAATATACAAAGATGATGTCCGTTGAAATTTACACGCCTTCACCTACATCCAGCTCCCCAGCTAAGAGCTCAACCTTTCTCTGGAGCAATCAGTGTCAGGCACAAGTCACGGAAACGTAGGATCACTCACTCGATACGTTGTTGACCGCCCCTCAACAACTGTAGTCAGAACTCTGATTTGCCATCTCAACCTCCTTCCAAGCTTCTGCCGTACGATATCCTTGTGCGTGTCGAGTTTGTCTTTGAATGCTTTGTATATTCGATCATCGCGAGCAAAATAGTACGTCTAAGAATGTGTCAGTAGGCGCTCTTAACTTTGTATGGAAGCCAAGTACCGGTAGCGGTTCATCGTTGACCGTCTCGATGGCAAGATTCCAAGCGGCCATCATGAGTAGATCAATGGTTGCATTTGCCACATAATCTTCCAGAGACGCGATAAGCTCTGCCCGCCCCAATTCACGCGTCGCGAATTTGCGAACAGCAGAATCAGCCGCCTTGACCGGCTCCCCAGAAGTTCCAGATCTCAGAGCAATGGTGATATTTGCGACGACGTTAAGAACCCACTTGTCGCCTTCGCTCATGATAAGGGTTTGTAGAAATGATGCTGTTAGGTCGCTTTGTGACTTTGCGAGTCCATAATCAATTGCTAGTTTGAGGTTTGTACCTAAAAGTCGATGAACGGCATGGTTTTTCTGCAACCCAGGTTAACTCACGCAGAGCTTTCAGAAGAGCCTTCGTTTTCGGTTTCCGGATCTCAACTTCATCAAGATGATTTATCCAGCGGGAGAATGCACCAAGGAGAACCATAGCGACCTCCCTGTGAGACTGTCCGATACGCATAGCATGTAAAAGGGGTGTGGCGTCGCCAGTTTTCCGGAGTAATAACTATACGGATATTCAGTCAAGTAATAAGGATGATATGAGCTCAAGACGAACATGAAAGGCCCTGTCTCTGACTTCCATAAGGTACATGATATCTTTGCGTTCAATAGCACGGAATACCTCGAACGGCTGGAAAAGATGTTAGAGGTAGAACAACGGTTGTATCATCATTGTAAGACATGCCTGGGGATCTCTCCATGGGCCAAGTGCACGATTGGGGGTGGCCTTGACTGGGGATGATTCGGTTGACGATTGCGAAGCCATACTTGAGGATCTTCGGGGATGGCCAAAGTCAACAGAGTGTTCGTCGTCGTCATCGTCATCGTGAGAGGGTGGTGAGGGACTTCGTCTTAGTTGGCGCAGTATAGCTGACGGTGCGCCACGCTCGGCTTCACGCTGAATAAAAGCTGTGAACTTGGGAGTCAAACCCAATCCGGAGCCGCTGGTTGCTACTCACCAACTGGAGGTAAGCGCTCAGGTAGACAAGGGTCAGAGTTCACTCGTCGTCGTGTCCGGCGAGTGGAAGAGTCGAGAATACCGTCAATTACAAGGAAGTTATTGAAATGAGGCATGTGGGAGTACAGGATGGAAAGGCATACGAGGCGTAGCTTTTGCGATCACTATTGCTTCCGCGCTGTGCTTCCCGATCTGTACTGTACAGCTTTGGCTGAACGCGATGACAATCAGTTTACCTTCAACCTTACCAGTCCCGTGTAAATGACATATCTTCTCTTAGTTTGTTCAACAATGAACATTAAAACCATCACGTGGTCCGGCACCAAGCGAAAAGGATGATGCTGTGCGTGTCGAGTTCACAAAACAGTCCGCCACAATTCGAGCCTGTGCTTGCCAGGCTAGGATGATGCGACTTCAGTGCTCAATATGTACCGAAGGTTATCTACGGATGTGCCTAAAAGAATGAAAGTACAGGTGGTCACAAAGGCTGAGTTCCAGCCTTGTGCTGGTAAATATTATATATGGATACGCCTGCCATTATTAAATACCATGACAAACCAATCACAGTACGGGGGAAATCTCATGGATGGAGCTGGGAGCGTAGCCCAGCGCGATGTAAGGAGAGGAGCGGTTCGGACAGTGACTGTTACAGTAACGCGACTTGACGCGAACCGCGACTCCCATTTGCATTTTCCTTGTCTTTCTGGGCAAAGTCCGTCGGCGATGCCGCTCGTTTGCATCGAGCTATGCAATTTCAAGTCCTATCGGTACGGAAAGAGTGCTTTCAAGTGGATTGTCCCATTTAGCATTGCTACAGAGGACACCAAACCATCGGCCCATTCAAGAATTTCACGTCTGTTATCGGCCCCAATGGCGCGGGCAAGTCTAATCTCATGGATGCCATCTCATTTGTGCTCGGTGTCAAGAGCGCCCAGCTCCGTAGCTCACAGCTGAAGGATCTGGTTTACCGCGGCAGGAAGCTTGCGAAAGAGGGCGCCGAAGGAGAGACGCAGTCCGATGCGGAAGATGAGGAGGATGAAGGAGAAGGCACTGCTAAAAAGGCTTGGGTTCTGGCGGTCTACGTTGATGGCACTGGAAAAGAGTGGCGCTTCCAACGAACGTGAGGCTGCACCTTCACCCTTTGCATATTCCTGATCATTTGCAGAATATCCACTACGGGCGCCTCTGAATATAAGATTAACGACAAGGTCGTCACCTACACGAACTATAACGCCGCACTCATTGGGCATAACGTCCTCGTGAAGGCCAAGAATTTCCTCGTATTTCAAGGCGACGTGGAAGCGGTCGCGTCTCAATCTCCGCGAGAACTTTCTCGTCTTATTGAGCAAATCAGCGGATCTCTCGAACTGGCAGCAGAATACGAGAAGGCCAAGGGGGAGCAGGATAAAGCCACCGAGAACGCGACTTCATATTTCACCAAACGTCGCGGTATAGCAGGAGAAATCAAACAGTACAAGGAGCAGAAGACCGAGGCGGAAAAGTACGAAGCCAAATGTCAAGAACGGGTAAGTTCGGGCCTGCTTCCATAGATTCTCAATTTCTGACCCCACGTCTCAGGACATTCGCACTCAGGAACGAACACTTTTCAAGCTGTATCACATCGAGGAAGGTATCGAGGATAATATACGAGAGATTAACAATCGAAACAAAGCCCTGTCTGGTCTTCGCGAGGACCAAAGGATTCAAGACAAGGCTTTGGAAGTCGCTCGTGCAGAACAAGCCAAGGCACGATCTACAGTTATGCAGATGGAACGCAAGGTTAAGAAGGCTGAAAAGGCTCTCGAGAGTAAAGTACGAGATGGTTCTTTCCACAGTCACGTTCCTGTTCCGATTACCCTTTGCAGAAACCTGAACTTGCTGCCGTCGAAGCGCAAATCGCTCATTCCACACGGAAAATCAACAAAGCTGCGAAGACGAAAGAAGAGGTGGAAAAATCGGTGACAGATTCTACTACCAAAGTCAAAAAGCTGGAAAAGGAACTCGGGAGTGTCGAGAAGGTTGCTAATGATGCGCAAGGTAACCTCATATTGAGGAAAATTGATTCTGGTCCTCAAGATTTTCAACAGAGGCACAGAGAAAGGCTTCTCAGCACAACATGGCACTGAGCGATGAGAGTTTTCAAGAATATAATCACCTGTGAGCCGACTCTTTGAAATCTTCGTTCCACTCAGTTAACGGTGAAATAGCCAGAGTACTGCGAGTACCCTTGCAGTCGATGAAAGACAGGCGTTAGAGAATTTGACGCGTGATGCAAAGACCACGGCGCGCACTCTGACGACTCTGAAGGAAAAGCAAGAAGGTCTTACAGATAAGAAGGGTCTGCGGTCTGCGGATTTGCAAGTCCAGATCGAGAAGAAAGCAGAAGTAAGTAGCTCCAAGGAGATAGTGTTTCTCTTACTGACGGCACGCGCAGCTCGAGAGCAGAATTGCCGCCTTACAGACAGAGCTGACTGAAAAAAAGCAAGAGCTGGACAACCAACAGTCAGAGAAGATTAGGATCGAGTACGAATTGTTCACAAAAGCGGACGTGTCCTTCACTGAAATGTGTTTAGGCAATTGGAAGCTCAAGCCAACGAGAAACTGCGCCACGTGTACGACCAGATGCTTCAAGCTGGTATTGATAAGCACGAGTCTGAGAAAGAGAAGAAGTTGAAGGAGACTTTGGCCAACCTCCAAAGGATATTTCCCGGTTCGTTTAACTGCTTTTACGAGAAGGCTAATTTTCGATGTGGCTCGAAGGCGTCCGTGGCCGCGTGGTTGATCTTTGCAAACCATCCCAGCGGAAGTATGAAATGGCTGTGTCCGTCGTACTAGGTCGTAATATCGATGCTGTTGTCGTCGACGAGGAAAAGACGGCTATCGACTGCATCGAGGTGCGTCTTCGCCTCGCAGACTCATAGGGAACTACTGAGCGAAATAATTAGTACATGCGCAACCAAAGGGCCGGTCAGGCTACTTTCATTCCACTAGACACGATTCAGGTTAAGGGAGTGAATGACAAATTTCGCTCCTTCGCCAAGGGAGCTAGATTAGCCCTAGACGTCATCCAGTACGAGCCTGCGGTGGAGAGAGCGATGCACCATGTTTGCGGTAGCGCGCTGGTGTGTGATACAATGGAAGTTGCCCGATATGTTTGTTACGATAAGGGTCAAGAAGTCAAGGGTACGGTCTCCTTGTTAACGTTAAGTCTGGGACTGACACGTAGTAGCCGTTACACTGGACGGGACCATTATTCACAAGAGTGGTTTGATCACTGGTGGACGAAGCACACATGGGAGTAGCAAGAAATGGGACGAAAAGGATGTTCAAGGTGTGTCTGTGTTTCTCATCAATCTGTCGAGTGCTGAATTTGGCCAGGTCTCGTTAAACAAAGGGATTCGTTACTGAGTCAACTACGTGAACTTGGCAAGCAAAAGCCTCGGACCAAAACGGACGAAAATCTCATCGCCGAGGTTACGACACTTGAGTCTTCCATCACCATAGCCAGAGACGAATTAGTCGGTTACCCTTTGCTTTCGTTGAATTTGTGACAGCTGATATACGATCCAGAATGCGTGTAAGCGGCGCCTGGCGGGCTTGAAAGACGAGCTCAAGCATTTGGACAAGGATCTCAAGACGAACACCCCGGAGTTAGCAAAAGTCAGTGTCAGCGTACCTCTGAACGTCAATGCCAACAAGATTATAGGCCCAATCGGCATCCAACGAAATCGAGGATCAGATAGCTGAACTGAAGGCAACAATTGATAAAGCTACTGAACGGTTGTTCTCGGCATTCTGTCGCAAAATCAAAGTCAAGAACATCCGAGAATACGAGGAGCGTCAATTGAAGGTTGCTCAAGAGGAAAGCGCAGCCAGACTCCGTTACGAAACGCAGATTGCACGCTTGAAACATCAGTGAGCCTCTCGTTAGTTGATTTGGCCAGCACTGATACTCAATGTAGACGCGACTTCGAGAATGACGCCTTGCAAAGCGCGAAGGAGCGCCTGCAAACCTTGGTTAACCACACCTCAATTGAGGAAGCTACATTGATCAAATTACAAGGGGAGAAGGAGGCAGTCATGAACGAGATATCCAATACTGAAGCAATGATCGAATCTCTGCAAGAGGACCTTGGTGGTCTACAGGCTACGCTCGAAGAAAAGACCAAGGAGCTGGAGCAAGTTAAGAAAATCACACTGAAAGCCTCCAAGGCTCTTGAAAACGCAGTGAAAGACATCACTTTACGGGCAAGTTCTCACTTTATTTCCTGTTTGTTTTTTTCCCTTATAGACGATAGAATGACGAGCTCGAGAAATTTGGCTTAGAAAGGTCTGCCATATATCGAAAATGTCGATTGGAAGAAGTTCAGCTGCCGCTTGTATCTGGAAACCTGAATGACGTTCCGATGGAGGAGGTGTGACTCTTTTCCCATTGTTGTAACTGGAAACTAACATCGACATGATAGAGCCTTGTGAAAGATGATCAAGCTATGGATGTCGATGAGGATGAAGGTAACACCCAGCAAATCAAGGAGCTTGATGATTACGGTATCGAGGTGGATTTCGACATGCTGAGTCCAGAAGATCGCGAGGTGCGCTTGTTGAAGAAGACCTATGGCTGATCTTAATTGTCTACAGAGGAGTGTCGAAGACTATGACACAGAAATTGCTGCATTGAATGCCGAGATAGACAAAATGGCCCCAAACATGAAAGCGATTGAGCGGTAAGTATCCTTCCGTTCCTTCCGTTTTGAAGTAGCTCGAGATTTTAAAATATGTTTTAGACTGGATGATGTCGAGGCGAAGTTGGCCGAAACGGAGCGAGAGGCAGACCAATCGCGGAAGGATTCAAAGACCGCTCGTGATCAGTTCAACGACGTGAAGCAAAGACGGTGTGTGACTTCGGCACTCTGCCACAGTTTGATTGTTTAGCTACCTAAATTTAGGTGCGAACTGTTCAACAAAGCTTTCAACCACATCTCGGACCATATCGATGCGGTGTATAAGGACTTGACGAGGGGCAAAGCAGCTCCGATGGGAGGAGTTGCATACCTCGCCCTTGAGGACAATGAAGTGGGTTATCAACACTCGATACGATCGTCTACCGACTTTATTTCAGGAGCCCTACAACGCCGGTATTAAGTATCACGCCATGCCTCCAATGAAGCGATTCCGAGATATGGATCAGCTCTCTGGTGGCGAGAAGACGGTCGCTGCTCTAGCTCTTCTGTTTGCGATTCACAAGTATGTTCACGCTCCTGGTTGGCATTTCCAGCTTACATGACGTCCAGTTATCAACCGGCCCCGTTCTTCGTTCTAGATGAAGTGGATGCCGCTCTTGACAATACAAATGTTGCGAAGATCGCGAATTACATCCGAAAACATTCTTCGGATGCCTTCCAGTTCATTGTCATCAGTTTGAAAGGTTCTTTGTACGAACGGGGCAATTCGCTCGTTGGCATCTATCGCGACCAGGAAGTGAATAGTTCTCGTTCGCTGACACTCGATGTACGTGTCCGTCCTGTGATCCTGTCGTAGGCTTACGAGTTTTCAGCTCACGCAATATGACGATTGATCTGCCAGGTTTTCGAATCTGTACCTTTATACCAGTGCTGTAGCTCATGTCGATGATTGCTTTCCTGACGTTGTAACTTCCTAGCGTTATCATTATTACTCTTTGTACATTGTAGATCTATGTATTGCTTGGGCGTACTCAGGTACTTACGATTTGAGTATAGATCTGAAGGATACATGTGATTATTTGCCCTTCGCTCGACCACCATGTCACAAAGTGTTCCCTCTCTCTCAGTCCAGCTCGGACAACTCCCTAAGATCAACAAGGATCGCTTCACCGCATCGTTTGTAAACGAGCAAAAGACACATGCGAAATCCTATGCTTCTCAAGGTCGCTCTCCACACTCTCCGTCGTCCTTTCCACCCCAAGTCACTGCACACTACGGCTTCGATACACCTATTTTGAAAGCTCGTTCTTCAAAGACTATCCAATTACCGTCCTCCAGGCCCGCGCTCGAGGTCCCTGTCCATCTGGAATCACCACAGCAAGCCAAGAAAATGAAGAAACGAGTGGTCAAACCCTTGCCCTGCCCGCCCGCCGTCAAGAAACGTGGATCCGCAGAAAAGTCGGACGAAGAACACGCGGCTCGTATGTCTTTATGTCTGATTTCTGGATTAGTTCTCACGAGCGCTAGGTCTAACTGAACGTCGAGAGCGAAAACGGACCAAACACGCCATAGTCAACCCGATTGACGAGACAAACGGGGAAGAGGATGAAGATATTAGCTCGACTCCCAAAACGAAATCTAAAAAAACGAGGCTCGCCAGCAAGAAGGATAAAGTGCCTCCTGGTTTAGCTCTTATGCACGGCTTTGCTGCGTCCAACGTCGGTAAAAATAGGTTGACGGTATGTGCGTCCTATGCCAAGATTGAGGTTCCCATAAAACTTTTCCTGCGTAGGCAAGGCTCCCACCAATCTTGGGCGTCTTCAACCGAGGTAGAGCTTCAGAAAAGACAACGGTATCTAGCAAAAAACACGACAAGAAAGGTGATACAAGTTCTCTCGCCTCTAGTACGACGCGTCTGACAAGACGCAGCTCCTATTCAATTCTCAGAATCTCGATTTCTCAACGCACAACAAGACATGAAGCCAAAAAAGATCCGGCGACGCGAACCATCACCCAGCGCGGTGGGTGACAGCGAATCCAGTAGCATCCATGTTGTGTCTGCTCCGAAGGAGCATCGCCCTTACTCTGACAAGCGACCGAGCGTCAAGAAGAAGCGTAGCCTGCCCACTGAGCTTTCTACAACCGACACGGAAGGTATTACTATCAAGAATTTGCCATCGAAATCTCGATCCAAGAAGAAAAACAGACGTATCGATCCTCCTTCTGACGGGTCTGACTCTAATGGAGACACGCTCCCTGCCTTCAAAGCAAGGATTCAGAAACAATGTCACCAACCGGAGCACGTAGGCGTCGAGGCGGAGGTCCTCGACCCGCAAACCATTTCACAAGTCGGTGGTTCGAAGTCTGAAGTCTGGGACATTGAGCGGTCTGACTTTGTGCTTTCCTCCAAGATATCTTCTGTCGTTTTGGACACCCGGCCTACTGCATGGGCTTCCTATATCAACAAACGCAGTGGAGAAGACACCCATTCCGATATTCCTCACTTCGATAATCCTGCCTCAGAGGCTCGTATTCCCTCCAGTCCTTCTTTAGGTCCCTC